>CM074496.1:1246916-1264608 GCA_037389245.1 Oryzias sinensis | reverse complement strand
ACCCCACAGGGTGAGATCTTGGGGGGAGCCCCAGATGGAGGGAGATTATCAGTGGTCTTCTATGTCTTCAATTTCCTAATAATTGCTCCCACAGTTGATTTCTTCACATTAAGCTGCTTACCTGTTGCAGATCCAGTCTTCCATCCTGGTGCAGGTCAACAGTTTGGTTTCTGGTGTCCTAAGACAGCTCTTTGGTCTCCATAGTGGAGTTTAGAGTGTTACTGTTTGAGGTTGTGGACCGCTATCTTTTCTATAGATAACCAGTTCAAACAGGAGCCATTACTACAGGTAACCAGACAATGACACTTTCTGGATTTTTTTCTCATTTTGTCTCTCATAGTTGAGGTTTACCTATGATTATAAGCCTCTCTCATCTTTTTAAGTGGGAGAACTTGCACAATTGGTGACTAAATCCTTTTTTGCCCACTGTACTCACAGACACACACTCAGTTATGCAGTGAACATGTGTGTAAAGGTGAATTGTCTCTCATTTCAGTGAATGTGTGTGAATGTCTCTGTGGTAACACACTCCCCTTCCTGTTGTTCCAGATCCATCGTTGACTCGCTTCATTTGTGCAGAACTCACCAGAGGTTACTTCCTGGAGCACAATGAAGCAAAGTATAAAGAGCGCAGGGAGAGAGTGTACACCTGCATGCGCATTCCCAAGGAGTTGGAAAAGGTAGCATGAACCAGCCGTCCTGATCTTTTCTCTACCTGTCGTTCTCTTTCTTCAAAGCACAGCAGATTTTTTGACTCCCTCAGTCTGTGGCAAACCCTTGTAAAAGCTCTGAAAGTGCTTCTTACTGACTATTTCATTGATGCATTTGTCAACCTGTCTTTGTGTTTTAGTCATTTGTTTGGTAATAAATGTTCAAGTCATGTCTGGTAATCAAAGCCATTTCCTGTGGTCGTGTGTGTAGTTTGGAACCAGGATTGTTGTGAATGATTTGCAGAATGTGTGTTTGCTTTATGTTGACTTGTCCTTTCAAGAGCTGAATGCTGGAGCAGATTCCAGCTGGATCCTGCAGTTAGAGCCCAGGCTCACCAGAACCAGAACCAGAACACATGATTCTGCTGTTCCTATTGCAAATGCATGTCCCTTCTTCAAATCAGACTTCTCATGCATTTGAATGATATTATTACCGTCGATGAAGTGATGTCATCAACAAAGAAAGGCTTTCTAGCTGTGGTTGTTGTTGCTGTGTTCCCCTTACACTTACTGGGAAAACGGAGCACACCTTTGCAGAGACAGAGGAGCGCTTACGTTCTTTGATTAATGACTTTCACTTCAAGTTTGATAGATAAAAGAGGGTTTGGTTTGTTTGCAAATCCTCCTTTAGCGGAGTTGTTGTTCCCTCCTTATCCATCACGCAGTAGTGGGCTGTTCAGTGACTGTGGGCTGTGTGACTGTTCCAGCTGATGATCTTCGGTTTCTTCCTGTGTGCCGATGCCTTCCTGTACGTCTTCACTCTGCTGCCCCTCCGGGTGCTGCTGGCTCTGCTGCGCATGCTCACCCTGCCCTGCTGTGGCTTCAGGTCAGCGTGCGCACACACACATGCACATGCACACACAGTAGAATCTGTCCGGTATCTTCTTCCATAAATCTCAGACCTAAATGATGGTGACATACTCTTGTATAGTCTGAGTTTGTGGCTGTGTGCTGAGCTGGTGGCTCAGTCCCAGTTTTCCTGCTGTATTGTTTTACCTCTGTCCTCATGTCCCAGGATATGTTGGCAGTGACACCACGGATCATAACAGAATCTTTTCCCATCTGCAGTTTCTGCTCAAAACAACAAGATGTTTGGCTTTCCTCCTTAAAGTTCCCAGCCAGGTTCTCTGGGTTTCATGTTTATTGCAGTCCCACTTCATATTCATTCTACTTAATCTGAGTAATTTTCCTCTTAATTTTCCAACCTTAAAGGCTCTTAAAAACCAAAGAAGCAATATTCACACATGTGATGCATTCTCGTTTATAATTATGTGGGTTACATATTTATCACATGACAGGGAGACCTCTTTGAAGAAGTATTGATCGTTAGCCTCATTCCCCTGGCAGGAGCTTGCATTTCTATGTCTGACTGTTCTTCCTCTTGCCCCCTTTCCCCCTGCAGGGTGCACACATGCCCCTTCTGCCAAAGGAGCAGGTAGACTCTCAGAAGTCCATTATAAATATTGCACTGCCCTGCAGACCCCCCCCCCTTGTTTTATGCTTTATTTTTCCATTTCTGTTCATCTTGACACAAAGACCAGCTTGCTCCACATTCATCATGATCTGTCATCTCAGGTGAACCTCCGTGTGGGTCCTGCCTAAGTGTAGCTTTCTGTGAACTTTGGCTAGGAATGAAGATTTCCATCCCCTGCATGATCATCCTCACTACTGTGGTGCCACGCTGCACAGGTTGTGGGCAGTCGGGGCTTTTCTGCCTGCCTGTGGCTCCTGTGGCAACCCTCAGTGGTAGTTGTGGTGATGGGGGGGTAAACGGCAGTAACTAAACACTTGTTAGTGTTTAGTTACTGCCACTGGTCTTGCTACTCACAAAGCAGTTATTCAACCCGGATCATTGATCCGTCTGAATGCTCGGCTGAACACGTTTCTGTATCCTGTCTTAGTGTGACCTGGAAGTTCAGCTGCTGCTCCCTGTCATGAACATTCAGCTGTCTGCCCTCAGCTGACCGTTCATGACATGGAGGTGGAGTCTGCAGGATGGAGAGGGTTTGACAGCAAACCTGAGCAGCTCCATGAAGCAGCTTTGAATCCTGTGAGCTGTGAGTGACACGCCTTACGAACAGCCGTTTACCGATCTGATCCGACTACATCCACAGAAAAAAAGTCATTTCAACGCAACAGAACTACTGTAAACCTGCGTAGTCTGGAAAGAGTGTGGAACTGCAGCAGAACCAAAGTCTGTCCAGATGGACTCAGCTCGGTTTCTTTTTCAAAGTCCGATGCCATCATATGTGTGTTAATATTACTGTATGCAACATGACGTGGAGCAAATTCCCAACAACTTTCTAATAATCTTTTGCATGTAATGAACAAATGTGTAACTTTTAAAGGAGAGAAACAGCATGGAGAGTTAGAAGATGATGAGGGACGGATGTTGAAGCTGTTCAGAGCCACGCCATCCACTGCATGCAGAAGACACGGGTGACCGCTGAGGTCACATGACTCACTAATTTGTACTGGTCCCATCTGATGCCAGTTTTCACTCTGCAGTTGTCGTTATCTTAGATAGATCTGACCCCCCCCGGCCCCTCCACCACCGCCTTTGTGTTCTCGGAACAGATGAGGATTTGACAATACCGGAAAGTCAGAAGGTCCCAGTTGAGTGTAGATGGGATCTAAAATCTAAAATCAACCATCGACTGGATAAATAATTCACCTTGAGTACATATGCTGTGAATAACATTTTTAAGTTTGAATGTGAAAAAACTGAGATGAACAGGTATTGACCTCATATGCGGGTAAACCGACCCAACGGTAGGCAGTCAGGCAGGTACACAGAGGTCTGAAGGCAGAAGTGCTGCCTCCTGGTTTCCATGAACTAATCCAGCTTGTGTTTGGTGGGTTGGGACGGTGTTGGCTTGTTGACTGTAAATTATTCCATTCTGGTCCCTTTTGTTGGTATTTTGCTACAGAGATGCTAAGATAAGCAAGATAATCTGAGCGCAAATGTAACATTTTATAAACAAGCATTAATAAATGTTTCAGATCAGTCAGTCGTGTGAGGTAAACCATCTAGAGGGATTCAGGGAGACTGTCATTTTGTCTGGACAAGAAGAAATCATAGGCTGTGTCTGAATTCCCCCCCTAACCCCCAACTACTCAAAAACTACATAGTGCGACACTATGTAGTGCACGGAATTTTAATAGCAATTGGGACGCCATGCTTACTTAGGCGGATATGACATCATCGACATGAATTTAAATCTAATTGATATGAGCGTTTTGTGACAATTATTTATGAGTCCACTGTCTTCTCAAGATAAAAAAAGTTGATGGTTTATTTAAATACATTTCTTTGGCAAAAATTGTTCCGACGCAATGCATTGTGGTCTATATTCACCGATGTAGTGAGCATCGATGCACGCTGGTTTTTCACAGAGACTTCTGGGTAATTTCCAGGGCCCTGGATTTGGGAATTGTAGATTGGGACAGCAGTCCAAAATGGAGAACACACTATATAGTGCACTATGTGGGGTTCAGGGAAGGAATGTGGGCTGATCAATATTCTTCAGAAAAGGATGATATCCCATTGCCTCCACTGGGGGGAGCCACAGCCTCGGAGAGCCTAACATGAGAAATCTTCATCACAAGAGAGAGAGGGATGGACAGCGACAGTACACACTGATGGCTGTCAGGTAAATTCCAAACAAAGGCAATTCTAGTCTCATATACTATTAGGAAAATGGAACAGATGTCTGCCTCATCAAAGCCTTTAAAAAACAGTGAGGTTCATAATTAAGCTTTTTTCCTCCTTCCTGCAGTTTGTTCCTGGTTTGCTGAATCTGAGCCCCTTCATCTTTCTCATTTTGATCTTTCTTTTTCTATCAATTGCTAATTAAATGACACTTAGGTAATAATGGTAGCAATTTGTGGTATTAGTTAACATCTTGTGTACAGTCTAGTGTTTTTGTATTGAATTGATATATAATAGTTTTGTTTGTAAAATGAATTTTACCTCACGGGTTGTTTAAAACGTCAAAACTGTCATCATTTAGTTGAATCATTCAGGTTTTAGATTTCCACCTAGAAATGTGACAGAGCTTTCACGTGTTAAACAGTTTGACAAAACTGTCAGAAACAGAAGCCATACTTGTATTTTTCATCCACCCTTTCCTGTAAAACCGATGGGAGCTTTTCTGCTTTAAACACAACTGCAGACGTTCAGCTCTGTGCAGACACACACACACACACACACACACACACATGCATGCTGTGTGGACATGGTTGAGGCTTCGACACACTGAAAGCACAGAGTGGAGCTCTGCAGGATATGAACTGACTGCATCTACTGCCGTGTTTGCATTGAATGGAGGAACTCGTCATAGAAAAGTCACATTACAGAGGCACATCTTATCAAACAGGAACGGATGATGGAGACGGCATTACCATCTTTAATGCATTCCATCTAGGTGTGTTTGTGTTGTCAGGGCATGTTTGTGTTTCTTTTGTGTCTGATGCTGAAAAGAACTGTGCTGTTGTATGTCGTCCTGCTGTTTCTCTTCCTTTTGGAGCAACGTTTGCCAAGTTTAAAAAATCTTTTGTGAATATTCTGCAAATGATTGTAAATGTGTTCATGCTCATTAGAATCAAAAGTCTGCATCTGTCAGCACACATTGGTGTACGCAGGTCATTTTTCACTCATCTGCATGTGTGGCACTGCAAGAATCTCTGCAGCCTTGATCACCGCATGCAGTGGTGCATCCAAAAACAGGAATGTTTAAAAGCAGTGCTGTGTGTGTCAGCACATAAGTGAATTTTTCTGTTGCTGTGTGTGCGTGTGTGTGTGCGTGTGTGTGTGTGTGCGTGGTCAGTGGGTCACAGCTACTGCAGCCGGCTCAGGTGTGTGATATGCTGAAGGGTCTGATCCTGCTGCTGTGTTTCTCCATGATGCACTACGTGGATTACTCCATGATGTATCACCTGATCCGAGGACAGTCTGTTATCAAACTCTACATCATCTACAACATGTTGGAGGTACCTGCACACTTCTAACTTCAAACGCAGCCTTTTGCTATGTCCCAGTTCCCTCCCTACTCCATAACTACTAGAAAACTGTGTATTGCAGGACTATCTAGTGGCCTAAATTTCAGAAACAGTTGGAACACCATGGTCACTATATGGGCTGCATGGTGGTGCAGTGCTCAGCGTTCCGGCCTCACAGCTTCTCTGTGCATGCGTGGGTTTTGTCTGGGCACTGCAGCCTCCTCCCACAGTCCAGAAACATGATGCAAAGGTTGATTGGTTACTCTGTATCGTTCCTAGGTGTGTGACTGTGTGGCCCTGTAACAGATTAGCCACCTGTACAGAGTGTACCCTGCCTTCACCCAACACTAGCTGGGACTGACTCCGTCAACCCTGTGACCCCAAAAGGGGTATAGCGGGTTAAGACGATGGATATATGCTGCTACCGTTTTTTTAAAATGGGAAATATGACGTCAACGATTTCCTAAAGTAAAAACCTAATAGATATGAACATTTACAAAGACTATTAATAGATGAAAACTTGGATGCTTTATAAAAAGTCAATGAAAAATTGTTCAAATGCAATGCATTGTGGTCTACAATTGCCAATCAAGTGGGCATCGAAGCACACTGTTTTTTTTCAGAGACTTCTGGTAAATTTCCGGAGCATTGGATTTTGGAAATGTCGATTTTTACAGCTGTACCAAACGGCAAACGCACTATAAAGTGCACTAAGTAGTGAGTAGTGAAAGAACTCAGACACAACCGTAGTTTTTGTTGTGCTCCAGCTTGCTGGTCTTTAGCATTCACTGCACCAGTGTGCCGTAATACATTGAACCAACAGGAGCCAACTGAAGGACTTCAGAATCAGAGAACAAAGAACAAAGGGAAGATTTTCCGCCCCACAAATACACCTCAACACAGCATGTCAGTACTAACTAAAATGAGACGTGGTGGAGAGTTAAACAAGAAAATCTGGGTTTTCTTTGAGCCAAATGGAATCTGTCTCCAAATATCAGCAGAGACTGTGGCAGCAGCAGTCATTCATCAGCGGTTCATCTCAGCTGGTGGAGAGTCTGTGGCTTACTGACTTCCCTCCACCAATGACACTAAACGTGGGATGTTCTTCATCCATTTACTGTGCTGTCGCACAGTCCAGTGAGAGTTTCAAACACCACGGCGTCTTCCTCTGGTTATTGTGGTTACTACACTAAAATGTGGGGGTGTTAATCTCAAGGTGACCCCTGTCTAAATGATCAATTACCATGACTGCAAAAATGTCAAAGTTGCACTAGTAAAATAGTCTGTACCTCCTGTTCTCCACCTTCAGGTAGCAGATCGCCTTTTCTCCTCTTTTGGTCAGGACATCTTGGATGCCCTGTACTGGACCGCCACAGAACCCAAAGAACGGAAAAGAGACAATATAGGACTTATCCCTCACTTTTTAATGGCAGTCTTTTATGTCTGTATCTTTTCTATCGGTGGCATTTGGAATCAATGTTTTTAGAGGACTGTTATTGTTCTGTATAGCTTCTGTATTACTCAAAAGCGATGAATAAGGAAGTTTGTTCAGCTTTGGTTAGACTCCCGATAGTAGATGATAGAACAGTTCCCATGACGATAGATCATGTCTTTTGTACTTGGTGGTTTGACTCCACTTCATCCAGTAGATGACAGTCTCACCATGTAATATCAGTTCTATGAAGTGTTACTGATTATTTTCATGCACAAAGGCCATTGCTGCATCAGTTGAGCAGGTTTGTGTATCAGATGATGTGAGGAGATGACAGTGAAGCGTTCTGTGATGATCTGCCGTTTTCCTGAGCTGTTGACCTTCAGTTCTACACTCCATCCTCATCATGGTCCAAGCCTCCACACTCAACGTGGCCTTCAACTCCCACAACAAGTCTCTGCTCACCATCATGATGTCCAACAATGTCAGTGCACACACACACACACACACACACACACACACACACACACACACACACACACACACACACACACACACACACACACACACACACACACACACAGGTCTATGCAAACAGAAAATGTGAATTTAAACAAACTGAACTGCTTTTTATTTACTAGTTTAACTTTTGTGGGAAAACATAAAAAAGACTTTCAATGACCTTCAGCCATTATATGCTAGCTTTTGTTGTTTTCTGGGTCTATTTTCTTCACATTTTTGTTTTTTTCTTCAGTTTGTTGAAATTAAAGGCAGTGTGTTCAAGAAGTTTGAGAAGAACAACTTATTCCAGATGTCCAACAGTGGTAAATATTCAATGACACACATTTTTCATTGAACATGAACAACATTATATAAAAAAGGATAAAAAATAGTCTAACAAACTGAATGTGGTAAAGCTTCCGACTCTCATAAAAAACATCAACGTAATACCAGCTATTTTAGTCTATAGGTTGGTTTTGACTGATTTATACCAATTTATCTACATCATTTTCTAATTTGGAGTTTGGTGTCAAACTTTGAATAGAAAAGATTCAGACTTGGAATAGACCACTTTTTTTCTTAAATAATAACTATCCTTCTTGTAGGTCATTGGCACGTAGTAAGTCTGGCTTCCCAACATCCCTACATGCCTTTTTTTACACTCCCAATCCACAACCTAACATTAGCGCTGCAACCAAAATGGAGAGAATTATCAGATTATCAGTTTGTCTGCAAGCGCATGCATGTTGTGTGTAATTAGTTTATAAGTATTTTACTAAACCCTTTAAGGCACTTTTAAGCTGGGAATGTTTGAAAAGAGATTTCTGTTTTATTAGAACCCTTTTCTTCAGTACAGGTAAAAAAGTTGGTAAAAAATAAACGATTTGACCGTGTGAATCACAAAACAGACCTTCAGTCTGTGGCCTTTGAATTGGGTTTGATTGGACGTGGTGCATTTCTTTGTGACGCCTCAGAGAGATAAATCTACCAGATCTGTCTGTGTTAAGAAGTATTTGTAGCTGTAAAACCATAGTCTCTCTAAACCCTGCAGATATCAAAGAGAGGTTCACCAGCTATGTTCTGTTGCTCATCGTTTGTCTCAGGAACATGGAGCAGTTTTCCTGGAATCCAGGTAATCCTTTGGTTTGTTGTAATTATAATGTTGATATAATGAAACTATTAATATTCCAGTGAATACTAAGTGACATCATCAGATCTGTTCATTGGAACAGCTAAAGTTAGCTACGTAACAAATGAAATGAACATTATTCTGCCCCAGTTTGCCTTTGTTCTTTAAAGACCCCCTCCCTTGTAAATCATGTTTTTTGAGTTTTGACATGTACGTGTTGCATTTTTCTTATGAAAGAGAACAAAAGTAATAAGAAATCTTTTCAGTTTTGGATTTCTGAGTATTTCTTCTTTTAAATTGCTGTCAATCAAACTGTTGCAAAGATGCTGGGTTTGAAATAATGAGTCGCTGTGATGTCACAACGGCCCAGGAGGGCATGCCCACCCCGACCCCCCATCTGGCCCACCCAGCGTGCACATCATGTGTGAGAGAGGAGAAGATGGCTGGCTGCTGTGTTCCCCACACGTATTTTAAGGCCATCCAAGGCTGGATTTAGTTTCTGTCACAGAGAGAACACAAATGTCAGTTTGAAAGCTCAGAGAGGGTAAAAACAAAATTAAGAATAAATCCAGTGGACCTTTTTTTATTATTACCTGGATTAAAAAAAACCCACATAAAATTCAGGAGACCTGAGCAGGCTGGTGAGTCTCTGTCCTCCGGGAGCCAGCATAGTTATGGGGATGGTTTCAGCTCCATCAGCCCTGCAACAGACTGTCCAGGCTTGAGCCGCCTTCGCTGAATCATATTAGAAATGTATGAAAAGAGCAGGAAAACATTCCTGGTCTTTGTTTCCATGGTGAAATCCTTTCTCCTGCCCCAGCTGACCGGCTGCTTGACCTTCATCCCTGAGACAGCAGTCAGGGAAAAGAGCTTCTGAGTGACAGCTGTGTGGAAACGCTTTCTCCTGAGAGGAACAGTCTGCCAGCTCAGATATGTTTGATGTGGAGCAGCATCCATTCTGCTTCCTACGGTTGGAAAGCTGCATGCTAGTTAGTGTATGCTGCAGGGCTGAGGTCTGCACTGGCACCAAAGCACACATATTGGTGTCACTGCTGGCATTTGTGCTGGTCAGAACCATGTTTTTAAAATAAGAATGTGATTAACGACTCTCATGTATTAAACTATATCAAGTTCGAGCTCTACCTACATTTCTATTGATATGAAATTTCCCGTGTAGTTCAGAAAGCATAAAGTTATTTTATCCTTTTTGCAGCTGCCCTTCATTGGACTTGTAGTTTTTTTTTTGCAAAGTTTCTTTTTTTTGTTACTTTTTTTGCTGCAATAGTGGGTCTCAGCCTCCGTAATCTGTGTATTACAAAACAACAACTAAAACTGTAAAACTGAAGAAAAACCTCTCAGTTGGTTCATACTAAGCCTGGTATACTGTAATAAAATAAATCCTAAATATTTCTTTATTTATTACAATACTGGTTTGACTCTTTCAACGTGAACATACTGCTATAGGATTCCCTTTTCCCACCAGTCAGTTTAAAATTCAGTTTTAAACAGAGAATGCTGGCATTTCTGTCTAAAAGAGTGCTGTTTTCCCACCAGAACACCTGTGGGTGTTGCTTCCTGATGTCTTTATGGTGGTCTACTCAGAAGTTGCTGTGGACATCATCAAACACGCTTTCATCACAAAGTTCAATGACATCCCTGCAGACGTAAGAAGCCACTCTGCTGCTGGTCCTCATCAGCACGACCCGTCCAGCACGTGTAACAGGTCTGTGTGTTGCAGGTCTACAGTGAATACAGAGCCAGTTTGGCTTTTGATCTGGTCAGCAGTCGACAGAAGAACGTGAGCATCGTTCTTTTGATTCCAGAGCGTTTCTGAGCAGACAAATGCAGGCCTTTTCATCAGAGCTGTTGTGTTTGTTTGTGTCATTTTACAGGCTTACACTGACTACAGTGACTCTGTCGCTCGCAGGATGGGCTTCATCCCTCTGCCGCTGGCTGTTCTGGTGAGACTGACATTCAAACAGCTTCACTTTAAAAGGCTCCTGCTGCTCTTATCTCTGAATAAGGATCTCAGATTCGGCTGTTTCCATGTGTGTTTTCTTGTTGTCGTACCTAACAGCTCATCCGGGTGGTGATGAGCTCAATGAAGGTGCAGGGCGCCATGTCATACTCGTGTGTGTTCCTCTTCTACCTCGGGTAAGCCTTTTCCCTGTTGTTCTTGTTAGTCCACACATCACCATGCTTACTGCAGGGAACACGGCTTCTCTCATTCTGCTGGGTAGCAGTTCATCCTCACTGAATCCACGTGGGCTTTAATACTAATCCTGTTTGAAAATATGACATGATGTTTAAAGCATTTAAAAACTGGAAGTACAGGATACAAATGTGTTTTAAGAGTTTGGTTTTTGCATGGAGACACTGGGGTTACATAATCAAAGCTCTTGACGTTTCCTCGTGCTGCTCTGCTGCTGACGGCTAAACACAGTCTGTGACGCTGAACCCCACTGGGCCTGAGACTTCCCCTCTGGGTCAAGAACAGCCTTGGCATCCCAAAATAGCTCTGGCTTGAGCGTGCAGCCGTGCCACGGCAAGAATTCTGCTGACAGCCTGAATTCCAAACCCCTGTCAGAGCGGGGTTTGGACCACAGACCCAGATGTGTCCACCGTCCTCTCATCAGGTCGCGTCTAAGCTTTGTAGAAATGCACTGGAGCAGAGGAAGGGTGCATGTCAGCAGCCTGCTGTGTCCAGATTACAGCTGTTGCCCCTACTGAAGAGTCACGGTGCTGTTTTTGAGCCTGATGTATCAAATGCTCTGCTGGATACATTGGAAAACATTCATTCCCTGTGATGGTCACAGTTCCCTCCTTCTGCTTAATCATGAAGCTGGAAATGCTGCTTTCTGTGCTGCTCATCAGATTTAGTTTGGGCGTTTGTTCTCGTGGTCACACACAGACTGTTCTCTTCCCATCCTGCAGGCTGGTGACAATGAAAGTGTTGAACAGCATCGTGCTGCTGGGGAAGTCGTGTGTTTATGTCAAAAGAGCCAAAATGGAAGAAAAACTGTTTGAGAGACCCCCCACTGCACCACCCGCTTCTGCAAAGAGCCCCAGCAGAGCTGACGTGACCAGGTGCCCCAAAGCTTCAGGTAAAGCTCCCAGCAGCCACCCTGTTCCTGTCAGGAACTGTCAGACAAGCAACAGCTGGAGGAAACCTTCAGCTGCTCTAAGATGACTCAGATGCAGCTTTCCTCTTTCAGTCTCACCTACAATCAGCCACACATGAATCCACTATCCTTGAAATAATTGCTTAAGATTTAAACACCAGAAACTGGAATTTAATTCCTGACTTCTAAGTATCAGGTGATCCAGCTCTGATGGTTGATAATGAAATGTGTTGGTTTGATGTGGAATTCTCTATTATTGCCCATAAATGTAAATTCTTCTGATCTTATTCTGCAGTGTGGTTGGTATTAAAATTAGACAAATACTTTTAGGAGAAGACAGTATGGATGTAACTTGTAGTGCTTTAAATATATCCAGCAGACAGCAGGATCCTTTCTTGAGCCGCTTTGTGTTCAGGTTCCCTCATCCCTGCTCTTATCAATGCAGACACCTTTAGGCTCCTCCTACTCTGGGTGTGAAGATGGTTGGGCTGCTGAACAGATTTTAATTCAGTTTTCAGTTGGGGATTTTAAGGTTGGGGCTAAAATGAACTAAGTCTTTAGCATCTAAGCACAAAGCTGACGCTGCCATGAAGTGTTTGAAATAAAGCTGCTGTGATGCACAGATGCATTTAGCCTCAGGTGAAGCAGCTGTCATGAGGCTGAGTGTCTGACAGCTAAAAAAATGAACAGGCCACAGCCAGACTGTGCTTCAGTGTGTGCCTCAGTGTGTGCCTCAGTGTGTGCCTCAGTGTGTGTTTCAGTGTGTGTTTCAGTGTGTGCTTCAGTGTGTGTTTCAGTGTGTGCCTCAGTGTGTGCTTCAGTGTGTGCTTCAATGCTTCAGTGTGTGCTTCAGTGTGTGCTTGTCTTAAACTCCTGTGGAAGTGACGGCTGATACATTTGGCTCATTTGAAGCAGTAGAAAGCAGAGATGCTGGAAGTTTGAGGCTGAAGGTCTACAGACAGGATGTGCATGTAGTAACTGCAGGACATGACTTCATGGCACAGGTGTGGAGGTGGAATAGTGAGCGAGGACACTGATTAAAGCATTTGAAGTTGGAAAAACAGAAATAGTGACTGAGGGTTTAATGTGTGCTGATCACATCTGTATACTTTAATTTATTTTCAGTATATATGAATAATTTATACACAAGAAGAGTGTTCTATCCATGTCTAGAAAAGAAATATTCTCTGTAGGACAAATCTGTTCTTGTGTGTATCTTATGTGCTGTTAGCTGCTGTTGGATGAAAGGGGAAATATTCAGTTCTTGTAAATCTGCCTCCAGAGGAGTCGGTGCCTCACCAGCCATCAACCTCACCGCACGTCCCTGTTCTACAGCTCTGTTTATGGCGTCATGAGGCGTCACTACATTCACGTGCAGACGTGATTATCTCTAGGCTGAGTCAGGGAGCTCTCATTCAGTGCATGTTGGAGTTCACGTGACCGTGCCTTCTGTTCTTCACAGGGGAGTTTAAGACCACGCAGATTGTCGCTGCGCCCTGTACCCCACCATGCTCCTCTTCCTCCTCCGTGACCACCCAGCCAGCTCCCAGGACTGAACTGTTCCCTCCCCCCCTCACCCCTGCTAACCCAGCCAGCCGCCCATCCTTCGCCCCACCTGAACCTGAACCAGAACAGCCTGAACCGGCGCTCTCAAAGGAAGAGGACCATGCAGCTCATGATGCTGAGGAGCCGCAGCCCAGGTCTCCAAAAAATGACCTGCTGGAGATCGATCGCTTCACCATCTGTGGTAACCGCATCGACTGAGCTGCAGCTGCTGCAGAGGCAAAGAGCAAAGCCCTCAGGAAAGACAGCAGACCGGCCGCTCCCTCAGCCTGTGGCCCTGTGGTCCCCCCCGGGGTTACCGTGAACATGGGGAGCCACACACCCCTGGAGTCGACGCCTTTCTCCAAAAGGAGCAGCGTTTCAGGAAGTGGGCGTCAGGAGGAACAGCACCTCACCTATGTTCATACAGACCCTGTTCTCTTGGGACCTGCTCAGACAGTAAAATCACCAAAAACTGCAGCTCACATCTCTGCAGGACTTAACCCTTTAGCTTTGTGACAGAGGAAGAGCATTTCCTTTGTGGGAGTCTGAAGTAGAGCGGGACACTCTGCAGATCATCCGTGTAACACACCCATGCTGCTTTTCCTAATTCTCTTCAGTTTGGGCTGCAGACACGTCTCTGCTCCGTGCAGGTCTGCTGACTGCCGTGTTCGTCTTTGTGCAGCTAATCTTTTTTGCTCCAGTGCCAGTCGACGGTGAATCCTTACTTGAAGAAACACAGCTGTTTGGTTCAGTCACTTCATGAAGAAGCTGAGCTGTTCTTCATCCTGCAGACTCAGTTCCAGCCTGTCCTGCCAGCTGCTTCCACAGCCCACGGAACTCCTTCTTGATCCATTCTTTTTGGTCCCTCTATATCTGTATTTGTAACAAACTATCTGCCTGCCCCCTTAAATGCAGGCTCTGGCTGGAACAGGGTTATGGCTGAACGGGACGCCTCCAGCAGGACAGCTGTGATCAGAAAAGCTGCTCTCAGGTCACGTTTGTTGGTCTGGCATGTTGGCACTGATGACCATGACGTGTGTAAAAACCCCTGCCTCCCCGTCAGTGTGACCGGGCTCTGATGTTTGCACCTTAGGATGATCAATATGTCTACAGCTTCTCTGCATGACTGACGTGTTTTCTCTGCATTGAAATGGTAAATATAATATATACAGCATCAACAAGAGCATTAGTTCCATTGAGTCTCACTGGTTGTACATAACTGCAAGATTGTATACAATTAATGAATATGCCTTTAATTAGATTTTTTTTTTTTTCTTTTATTTGTGTTGAGACTCAGCTTTCATTTGATCCATGTCTGTTCACAGAAGTTTGGAAGTTAATATGAATAAAGATCTTTTGTAGTTTTGTCAAATCAGCCAAAGATTTCTTTGCCAAACAGACTTCAATCTGGTACTGTTTACTTTCTTTATTTATTTAGCAAAGCAGAATGGTACTTTATTCAATAAAAAAACGGTAATAAAGAACATTTAATGAATGTTTTGGGTATAGCAATATGTTCAGAAGTTTCCATCTGTGTGGATTGTAGTTGGAGCAGGTATGGTTCATGACCAAAGTAATGAGGTTCTGTTTCTCCTGTGTGAGTTGTGGGCCTTGTTCTTTACTGTCTCCTCTCTCTGGGACAAACCGTAGTCGACTTGAGTTTGCTTCAGGCCTGAAGCTTCGCTGATAAAGACGAGTCTCTCACGGCTGCTTCCTGTCTGTGTTCAATTCAAATTCTAGATTTCACTTCCAGTGTATAATCCTGCCTTCTGAAAAATTAAAGTTTGTTTTTAAGTGTTTTCTGTTTCATCTGCTAACAGTCAATATTTTAATTTCAATGTATTTTTATTTATATAGCCCTATATTACAACAATAATCATTTCAACAGGCTTCACATGGTAAACATAAAATCATAAAGTCAGAGAATTCCATAGGTACATTCTAACCTAAACTGGACATCCCTGCCCTTAGACCCCCCCCCTTCTCAGTAAGGAAAACTCCCCCCAAAAAAACGGAGTCCGGAAGAAAACGAAGAAACCACGGGTGTCCACATGAAGGAGGGATCCTCCCCCAGGACGGACAGGCGATTTACCAGAACTCTTAGAGAAGAATTAACTTATTTAACTCTACAACTACATATATAAAGTCCAGCAGACGAGCTTCATCCATAAATGATCAAGAATAGAGGAGAGTAGATGAGATTAGAGGACAGAGGACTTTCCCCAGCTTCAAACTTCTATCTTCTTGGTCAGTGGGGGCTCCAGCTTTAAGATGGAATTTTTTCCTTTGAGGTTTTACTGCCACAGAATTTGGTGTCCCTCCTTGGTCGCAGCACTGGGTGGCTCAGCCTCCAAGTCTGTCAAGTCTGTTAGAAAACGGCATGGAGGAGATTGAGAAGATTTTCAAAGTCTTTGTTTGCCCCCCTGACCAAGTCCCCGGGTGACTAACAGCCCATTAAGCTCATCAAAAATGAATCAACTATCCTCTTCCGTGGTAACAGCCCACTCAGGGGAGGATCCCACCAGATCCTGATCACTTTCCAGCTGATCCTAGCTGGACCCACGGGGTGAAGGTTTTGCTACCAAACCCTTGCTAATGAGTTCCCGGTCCTTCGATGTGATTGGGTAACACATCCTTTGTGAGCACACATTTTCAGAGTCACTGTTTCCCTGAGGAAGAAGAAGCTAAGGACTTTTTCTTAATGCTGGTGTCTTTTATTAGAAGGATTATGAATTCTGTGACTACCTCTGTGCTGTCTCTATTGTGTGGGATCTGGAGTTCAGGCAAAGTCAATCTACAGCAGCGTTTCTTAGAGCTTTAAGCTGCTTACAGCTGTGGTCTGAAGAGAGCTTCAGTCTTGTGAGTTATCAGGGCCGTTCAAAGCTGGGTCTGCAGGAGTGTGCCTGCATGGGCAGACCCCACATCAGCATTTAGCCACAACTATAATGGAATCTATTCAGAATCGAGGACATTCATCAACCTGCATATTATGTCCCATGTTCCACCTCTGCAGGCCTGATGAGTGTATGCCATCACTGATAAAAAGAACCAGAGAATCAAGACATTCAAAACAGAAATCTTCCTCCTGTCCCTGCAGAAGCTGCCCCCACAGGCACTCCACAGAGGACAAGGGTGTTATTGTGCTGCAAGATGTGAGCAGAAGCTACTGTACCTGATCGCTGCACCTGCAACCACACAGCTTCACTCTGATCTGTTTGCACTCCAGATAGAAAACAGCTCAGGAGTTCTCCTGCATGCAGGCTGCCAGGCAGGCGCTTCCTTTCAGCTAAAGCTGATGTAAAACAAATCTTTCTGTCTTTACTATTAATAACTACTTGATGTTTTTATTTTATAAAGAAAGGTTAATGTTAACTGGTAGAATGGGCTGCCTTTGGTGTTTTTAAAGCAGCAGTTTCAATTTTGAGCCCCCTGTGTTAATGACAGAGAAGCACTCACTAGGTGGGTCCCTTCAATTTCTGAAAACTACTTTCAACTGGAAATCAGACATTCCTTTGGATTCACTGTTCAACAGAAGATTATGTGAAACATCTGAATGAATCAGGCCTGAAAAAAGAAGGTGCATTAAATGTTGAAGCAAACACTGCAATAAAAAAAACTCTTCCCTTGGCCTCCTCATGAGTGAAGTGCTGATTGTCTGAGGTTTGGAGGACGGCGTGTTTCAGCTCCTTCACATGTGTTCAGCAGAGTTTAGATCAGCTGTAACCCTTGTGCTATCCTAGGCACTTTAACATTGGGAGTTGGGTCAATGCAAGGGGGGGGGGGGTCATCTAAGATAGCACAAGGGTTAAAGTCAGGTAAGAGAAACTTGAAATATGAAACAACAAATAACCAAAGAATATTCACCTTAACTAAAACATGAAAGTGAAGAATAACAAGAAGTAAATAGATACGACCAAACACACACCAAAAACTCCCAGTTATCAGTGAGACACAACTACAGCGAGAAGAAAGCCTAATGTCAACAACAGCCCATCGACCCATCCATCCATCCATCCATCCATCCATCCATCCATCCATCCATCCANGCCCATCGACCCATCCATCCATCCATCCATCCATCCATCCATCCATCCATCCATCCATCCATCCATCATCCATCCATCCATCCATCCACCCATCCATCCATCCATCCATCCAACCTTCCTTCCATCCATCCATCCATCCATCCACCCACCCATCCATCCATCCATCCATCCATCCATCCATCCATCCATCCATCCATCCATCCATC
>CM074496.1:795199-1246589 GCA_037389245.1 Oryzias sinensis | reverse complement strand
AAAACACTGGGACAAATTCACCTCAAGCTCTACTTACTGCAAACCAATTTGCTGTCAATATGAAGAGCTGTAATTGGAATATGGCCAAAGGATTGTTTTAAAATATCCTACTCTTAAAGTGTGTTCAGGTGGAAACCAGCTGTCTCACCACAGCAGTCTAATCTGATCACCACACAGCTTTCACTGGGAAAGGTTTCTGGGTTTGGTTTGGTTTGCTCCAGGGTTTGTTTCCTCTGATCTTCTGTCAGGTGGTTTGGTCCGAAATTACTGTAACTGGAAGCAAACTAGTCTAGGTGAGGTGGTAAAATTCAGCGTTGCCACTCATCTGAACTGAGTGCACAGCAGTCTTAATATGCAGTGGGATAGTTCTGACTTATATTCGATCTTCTAGCCGCAGCAGTTTGTGTGTATACCCAATACTGAAGTCCTGACTGCATTCAAACTTTACTAGTTATGACAGAGCCAACGTCATATGAGGTTTAAAGCATACATATATATTACTGGATAGGCCTTTGTGTATTTGCTCCTATACACAGTGACGTGGGCGCAGACGCCACTACTATGCATTGAGTCACGTCAACAGAACTGCTGTTCCAGTTTGGGACAGACAGACACTAAAAACAGGCTAACTCCTTCATTTCTTAACTGATTTTCACCAAACATAGCCTGAATTAAAGCTTGGAAAATAATTGATCTCATGGTATATTTAAATATTTACCATGTCTACAGAATAATCTGTGAATAGTGAACATGAACTGTGTCTTCCAGTGTTACCAAGACTTTGCTGTCAAGAACAGCTTCAATGACAATAAAAGCAAATCTAATCTAGTCTTCTAAATATCAGTGATTTTTTGATTTCTGTCTGTAAGCCAGAAACAGTGTAGCTGAGCTTGTAAATGCTCCCAAACCCAGAAAGGAGGGGGGCTGAAGAAGGTCAATAGCATGAATGGCTGATAAACTTGACAAAGTGAGGAAAACACCTCAAAGAACTGTACAAAGAAAAAAACTACCTCTACCACACATACAAATACAATTAGGTGAGCAACACCTTGTAAAATCTACTATAACAAAAATCAATAATAAGAAACTATAGCTGTTATTGTCTTTTATTATTTTTGCATTGCATACATGGTAAATCCATCTCAATGCATTCAAAGATCACATTTAAATAGAGGATTTCATAGTCCTCTGAGAATATTTAGCTTGGTATTTTGTTGATGTTTGTGCTTCAGCAGCAGTTATGTGTTTAGATGTGCATTATTATGCTTGTTGTAGGTGATGTTCTGCTTTCAACAGGATAGAGTGACTGCATCTGATGGAGATGGAGATGGAGCTCTTTCCAGAAGACATCCTCTACATGTCTCACAAGATACTTCTTTGGAAGATCTCTTTACAATCCAACCTATAAAAATAAAACAAACAATGCAATTTATAAGACAAACTATTGCACAACTTCATAGAATGCTAGAAAAATAAGCATGGAAAAGCTTTTTTTTTTATTTTGGTCCAATGACTGTTGACTTGTCAAAGACAATGCAGTTAATATGTTTGTGAAAATATTGCATCTTGGAGTTTTATAGTAAGTTTGAATCTGTAGAACATTTGAGAGCAGGATATTGTCATAAAGTGCATTTATATTTTATTTTTTAATTTTATCTTAGAATCTTATGCAGTGGTCTCCAAGCTTTTTCAGACCACAAATCAGTCTGAACGGGGCCAAAGTTTGATTTTGATATTTTTAAGCTTCCAATTTCTGAAAAATCTATTTCTCTAATTAAAATGGTAACCCTTGTGCCATCCTAGGCACTTTAACGTTGGGATTTGGGTCATCTTGACCCACTAGACAGTGCTCTGAACCTTTTTTCTTCAATGATTTGTGATCTTCACTGGTGTCCATGGATTCCATGAAATCTTTCCACCTTTATCCACCTTTGTCATGGTAGGGAGAACACGTCAATAGTCATCTTGACCCCGTAGGATAGCACAAAGGTAAAACAAGAAATTGAATCGGTTAGTTCAAAAGGGGCCCAAGGCCAAGAGGTTTGTTTTTCCTGGAAATGATTTTAATTTCATAGTTTAAAGGGAGGCTATACCAAATGATTAATACTTTACCCATATTTAACAGGAGTTCATAGCTTACAATGCTATAATATGAAGCACCTCACTTTTATCATTTCAGACAGACTAGCAAACTAAAGTCTCTGGACTTGGGCCCTTCTTGAATTAAACAGGGGAGCTGCCATATTGGATAACTAGTGCTCTCATCTATGGGATAAAGCTAAACCCATGAAAGAGAGGCCCAAGTCCAGGAATTTGGACTTAATGCATTTTAAAAGTCAAGTATAGTCAATACATTACAACAGACTTGGGACTTTTTGCATATAACCAGATAGCTTTTCCCCTGAATACCACAGAGCATATAAAATCTCTATTTAGAAAAATTGTGGACTTGGGCCCCTTTTGAACTAACTGATTCAATTTAGTTTAAAAAAATCTGAAAACAGTAGATTTTTTTTTATTTTTATTTTTTTTTAACAGACGATGAGGATTCGGTGAAGCAAAATTGTGGATTTATAGAAGTTGTTTCTTAATTATAAAAATTGAATAAAAGCAGCATTACAGTTTTTTTTTCAAAGAATACCATTATAACATTGAGAACTCAACCCAGGCTCAGATCATCTTTCGGGGTAAAAAGATTTATCATATTTAGTTTTGACATAAATTCTGAATCATTGTGTATTTTTTTTAACACAGAGGAACATTTATTGTGCTAAAGTTTCTTTGCTGCCTGCCTAATTCACCCTTAATCTCCCTTTTACAAGTTTCCACAAATCAGAAACAACTTTGTTTGATGGAATCTTCTTTCTCTAAAATGTTTGCTGCTGGTTTAAACGTAGACTTTGGGATGAAGATGAAGACGTCAGCGTGGATGCTAACAACCGGACGCTAACTTTAACTGCAACCAATTTTAAGGCCTGACGGATAAATAAAGATAAATAAAATGATACAATCATCATTAAACTGGTATTATTTAAATAATAAACATGAATCCACCATGTCTGCATCTTTATTATCTGCGTGTGTGAAACAATCAAAAGTCAGTCTCTGCATTTTAGGCAGAGCAGCTTCTGGTCCGTGAGAACAACTGTCTCCATAAATCCATATTTGGAGGAAAACTCCAGGTTTGTCTGTAAACAGCAGCTTTATGTTTCTTTGTAGTTGAAGGTTCTTCTTCAGTTTCCTCACTGACTATTCTTCCTCAAGACGAAAAGAGTGTTTTATTGTTTGGTTTTATTACCTTTTAGCTTTGGCCCGGCGGTTAAGACCCACTGATCTTATGACCTCCACACCAACACCCATCTGATTAAAGAACAGATTGAACTTGACTTCTTGACAGCTGTTGCCAATTTCAACCTGTTATATACAGTATTATATGACATCACAATGTTGAAAACAAGTTTAATACAATAAGCTTGAGTCTGAATTTTCTCCTGACCCAATTTGCGGGTCAAATTGGCGTCAGACTGCTCTCTTTTGACGTGCATCAAGTTTGCTGCTCAGCGCCTGTCCACAAATGTGCTTGGCGCCTTGATGCCCCAGACGGGGGTGGGAAGAGCCACCGCTAAATGTTTCTGCTACATGGAGCGCTGTCTGTGTATATGTCATTACAATGCATGGAAGACACGGAGGATGTTTGGAGATCAGACTCATTTCTGTGAAAAAGCTGCATGAGATCATTCAGAGTGTCTCCTGGTCTTCACTCCTACTGCAGAAGCTCGGTCTGAATCACAGCCGCTTTCCGCCGCCACGTCCATGTCTCTGTGACCCAGTTTGATTACTTATTGCTTTCCCACAATAGTCCGAGAGGGGAGAAAGAAAACCAAGAAGAAACCAGAGGATGTTTTTATTATTGTGTTGATTAAAATAAGGAAAATATAGTGAGGTTTAGGAGACTGCCTTCCCATCCCACACTGGCTCTCTGTCTGCCGGTCAGCCAGTCCCCCAGGAGCCAGCCTAGCGGGTGCGATAGCTTCAGCAACTCCGGCCCCTCCAGCAGGCTCTTGGGGCCAGTGAAGCTTGCTAGCTCTGGCGGCCCCTGTCTGGCTGGCAGACGGAGAGCCGCTACGGGTGCCAGTGTAGCGGCCGTGACCACTCCAGCTTCATAGGAGCTGCAACAGGCCAGAGAGCCTTTCCGGGGTGTCCCCCTTCTTCATCCAACAGTATCTGGGACAGTCTCCGGCTCCCCCTTGGCCCCAGCGGGTTAAGAAAATGGATGGAAGTTTAGGACGAGTGGATTTGTATCCTCCGCATCCCAAATGGCGATGGTCAAATCACACTGCTGCCAGACCGACGCACCGCGCCCGACGTTTATAATGGTGCTGCAGGACCTTAGATTGCGTCTATACATTGACTTAACATTGAAAGCCGAATGGCTTCCGGTGTGAATGCAGCTTGATATTGATTAAGGCTAAATCAGGCTGGCATATTTCAGATAAATGACAGTGTGTCTGTATTAGATGAGACAAAGGCTGAAATCAAAGAAGAAGGCAAAGTTCAGCGCATCATTTGAGACAAAAACAGCAATTTGTCTCAATATTGTCACGCTGAAGTTTTAGACAAAACAACAGTCAGATGGAACTGAAGAATTCCACTGAAGTGTATCTAAAGGTTAAAGGGGTTTGATTTTTGTTTAGGATATGTGCATCTCTGTCATTTTTTAAATCTTTGTGAGAAGCTTTTTCTCTAAAGCGCTTCAAAAACAAGAAAGGTTTCTAATTGAACGTTGCTCTGACTTGATATAAATAGCACTATTGTGTTTCTTTAGTAAAAGCCTGATCACAGAGGGACAAATCTGCCGCCTGAATTTTATTTTATTTTTGTGACTTTTTGGGGAATAAGGTTGCAGTAAAGCATCATCATCCCTGAATCATTTCAAACCTCTGGAGAATTGGATGATGTTAGCTACCAAAGTGATGCGGATCCTGGTACGCTCTCATTAGTGACTTTGTTTTTTCACATCAAGAAAACAGCTCTTCTGTGAAATCCAAACCTCCAAGGAGCACAGAGAGTCTGGCAGAGTTCCAGGAAGGTTTCTTCTGCCAGTTGTCAGCTCAGAGTGTCGACTTTTACATCTTTGGTTCTTTTTGTGACTTGCTCATTAGGATCAAAGACAAAAAATACACTTGTGCTTACAGCACTGGCTCTGCAGCAATGTAGAGTGAGGAACACAGACATTACAGAAACACAACACCTCCAAAGATTCAGATGCCAGGAAGATGAAGGGATTGAAGCTCTCAATGCTTTAGCCTTTTAGGTGATTCAGATTCACTGGAACATGTCAGGTCCAAACTAACGCTGTTCAACCGTCCCACAGAACAGCTGGGGACATGCCGGCTATCATGGGACTCTGTGTTTCTGCTCCATTTCTCACTCTTTATGTCTGAATGAATTAGTTGGCATGTTGACAGTGAAGGTGATCCAAACTGCCCCCCCCCCCCATCACATTTCTGGGGTTATCGCAAAAAGAGAAAGACAGAAAGATAGAACTTTTTCTCGATAGAAAAATGAATCTATTGTGATAGAATTTGGTTTTGAAGGGTCTGAAATTAACACTTGCTAGTTTCGAGCATTTTCTCCTCTTTGTTGAGTAAAAGGTGGAGGGTTAGTCGCCACATTGTGAGTAAATGTTTGTTTCAAATTATTCCTGTTTGTCAGCTCTCGTTTTGGTGAATGTCTTTTGTCCTTTTACCTTCTGAACATGAGACCCCTCCACCCCCTATGTGTAGCAAAGGGCAGCGGAACATTCAGTGATTTCCAACAGGATCTGGTCAGATTTGGAGGATGAACGCACTGGAGCTGGACCCACAGCAGCAACAGAAAGTTTACTGAAAGTGTAGATTTGGAGACAGTGCTGTTGCTTAGCATGCTGCTACGATGCTATGCTAACGAGCTGTTCCATGTATGTAAACACGGACCGGTTTAAATGGAACCGCTCACTTTCGCCGTTGTCCTGGATAATAATATGGCGTGACACAGCGTTACCTCCTGGAGAGAAGCCTCCCTTTATTTCTGGTAACAAACAAACAGAAAATAATACACTGCATGATTCCCACTCAGTTCCTATACAAACAAAATAAATAATCAAAAACTGTTTTCAGGCTTTTGTTTTGTTATGATTTAATATAAAATGTGATCATCTGGAAGCAAAATTAGGAAATCTCTCGTATATTTGTCCTTGTTTTCTCAGCATGTTTAAATTGGAGTTTACAGTTAGATGGCAATAAAGAAGTGTTCATACCATCTATAAATTACTTTTATGCAATTTCATTTTATAAAAAAAAAAAAAAACTGAATAAAGTTCAAAAAGTTAAACGCCTAAATTATTTCTGAAGGTTAGAAATACCTTCAGAAATACACTATTACAATTTATTGTTTGCTAAACTGTAATAGTGTTACAATTTGGCCAATTAAAAATGAATATGGCCAGTAGATTTTTTAATCTACCTGCCAATTCTGTTTTATTTATGTTCTCTTTTGAAACTAGAAAGCTTTTGTTTTCATTTTCAGTTTTATTTTGTAATATACATGCCTTTTCTGAGTTATCTGATAAGACGTCATCATGTTCCTTCAGTGCATCTGTTATGTTTAAAGTCTGATAGGAGATAAATATTTCAAGATGCTGATTATGAAAAATTTCTCATATTAGAACAGAACATTCAAATTTGACAAATATAGTTATTTGATTTATTTTCTTATAAATATCATTATTGCCTGAATTGAAAAACTATATCATGATATAATATAAAGAATCTATATCACCCAGCCCTCGTGTCAGTTTAAAACTGGATATCATTGCTCATGCTGTCATGTCTCATGAAGAAAAAATAAATTCATGGTACGGTAAACTTTCCTGGACAGAGCTGTCATAAAATCTTGTTTACGTTTTTTGGTAAACATTTTGGGTTCTCAGCTTCTGTTTCAGAAACCTTCAGTCTGTCATCCCTGAACTGTCATTAACAGTCGGTACTCTTGCCTTAAGCTCACACTACTAAACAAAATCAAATATGCCAGATTTTGTACCTGTGATGTACAAACTCCTATTACAGCTTTATTAAGCAAAAAGCACCACCCTTGAGTGGCAGTGGATTAGACACCATTTAGACGTGTTAGCCTTTTATAGCTGAGGTGAAAATGTCAGGCATGTCATGACTTGGCACAGCATTTGCCATGTTTAACAATACAGAGTGTGATTGTGATGACATTTATTCAGAAGTGTGTAGCAGTAACCTCTCTGCTATGTCATGCAGGCTGGTCTTCAGTAAGACTGATGGACTGCAACAGAGACTGAAGAAGAGTGGGAATTTCTACAGCTACTCCATCAAAGTGCACTGTATTAAGGTTTCTTTTCCTGGTATAGCTGAAACATGTCTGTAGATTCTCATTCATCCACGGTTCATTCACATTCAATGGAGAATTGAGAAAGCCTCTTGGAGAACAGGCAACTGCTTTTTTGCCTACTGCTTCTATATCATTGTTTAAAGTGAACATTTTCTTGGCCACTTGGAAGTTGCCCCTGGACCGCATGTGGCCTGTTGTGGTTGAATATTTTAATATTTTTCCCTTCAGATGTCCTGAAAAATAAATGTATGTTTGTGTCTCTGAAGCTTCTGAGCTTCTTGTGGCTTATCTTTTAGTGTAAAACAGCATGGAAGGCAAGAACTTGGATCCTCAGGACTCAGTAATGCAGAAATATGCACTGGTGTTTCAGCGACGTGACCGAATTCAAACAGCTGAATACTTCACACATTACGGTCAGCCTGAACAGGTCTCAATGCTCCCATCTCTTGGCCTCACAGATCAGTGATATGGCTGCTGTTAAAAGTTACAAGGCTGTTTGAAAAAATAACTTGGAATTGTGTTTTGGAGGCCCAAAGTCAACTGCTCTGATGCATTACCAATGGGGTAGTTGTTAGTCGACAGCAACGGCAGTATTGCATTTTCTGAACCCACTGAATCCCAGCTGCTATTTGGTAAATGCGGGCTAGACCCTATAGTCAGGTGGGCAGTCTGCCGTAGGGCCTCACTAACCCCACCACCACCTTCCCTGTGGGTGGATATGACAGTCTTTCTTTGATCTAAATAAGTTGTACCTGTCTGCATCTTAACCTAAAGTTTGCAGATTCATCTTTTTGGACCAAGATCAAATTATTCGGAGTACAAAAGACAGGAAAGCATAACAATATTATTTAGTTGTTATCATATATTATTGTAAGTTAACACCACTTCCCCCAGAACAACCGGATGAGAGTGAGAGGATCTATCTGGACTATGCTCCCAGTCACACTGCTGTAACATCTGCACAACACAGTGATAGAAAAGGCTCCACTGCAGAGGTTTTTTGCTGTCACATGCAGTCATGTCATTGCATTGACGCTGAAGCCGTTGGCCCCAGACTCTTTAAGACATAATCTGAAAAGCCTGCAGTATTACACTAGCCAATTTCTGAAGGCACAGTGTCACTGTAGCACAGTGATAAGGAGACAAGCAGGTGAACAACTGATCATGGGTACATGCAGAGCAGACTGGGTCAGTTTTATGACTGTTTCTCAGGAGAATGTATTTTCCTGATGGATTCTACTGTAAAAGGAGTTTCAATGATTCAGATGTTTCAGCTCATTTCTGATCATGCTATGCTGTTTGTTGCATGGGAGTTCTTTGGAGAAGGCCACTTGTCTTACAGCTTGATTGTAGCCCAATGCACAAAGCATTGATCATCAAGACATGTTGGATGAGTCGTGTCTGAGAGAACTTGGCAGCTTCCACACAGTTTTGAGGTCAAACCCTGAGAGAAATGTAAAGAACCAAGCCCTCTTGTCTATCAGACTCCAACCTTTTCAAGTTCCATTGACTTCTCCATGAAAATGCCAATGACAGTTCTTACTGCTTTATGAACCTTGCTGGGTCAGTATTTGTGAATAAAAATAATTTAACCACTGCAGTGCAAAGGTATGACTTTAAATAAATGTTCCTTTAGTTAAATTCAGCAAACCACTTGTGTTTGCTTCCTCCTTTATTGTATGCTAATCCCCCCAAAGGGTCAAATGTGATGTACTTTGAGTAATCCACTATGAGGTCTTGAACCTTCAAACACACATTTTTACATGGGCTTCTTTATAAACTCTGACCTTAGTAACATTTCACACCTTAAATCTGTTGATTACAAAATCATGCTTCCTCATTTCTTCAATTTCTTTAAAACTCTGTAGTTGGCATTTACTACTAACATTTTTTTAACTTACCGGTATTGCATTTAGTCAGATTGACTCTGCTTAGACCAACTCTATTACACTCAAATGTTATTTGGTTTGTCAAAACAGAATTCAACAGTTCTGAAGATTTTGTCAGATATGGGTGGATAAGATCCAAGAACACAAGATATTATTTGTTAGTATAGTTGCGATTAAATTTTAGAATTTGTAGAGTTGGAACAATATTAGCATAAACTCTTAAAATATTTTCTGTTTATAGTGTATATTAATGCTTATATTTCAAACCACGTGTTATTCGGGTAAGTATCATATTGTTTAGACCAAAAGGTGCACAGAATTATGCAGCGTGCTCAAGGAAACAAAACAGTCACATAATTTGACTTCACTACCCAGAATACCAAGAGGGGTCAAGAGGTAGGTCAGGAGGTAGGAATTGCTAAGAAGGGTTGATGAGAATTTTTCTGGTGAATTTAGTTTTTCTTCATATAAACCTCTTTTAGCTGCAACAAGCAGCCTTTGCTGTGAGTTCAACATGACAGATATGGCAATCTTTATTCATTTTTTTCCACAATAACACTCACCATTGTTCAATTGTTACTATTAGATGTATAAGAGAACCGGATTGAGGGGCCCCATTCATCGTATTCCAAATAAGAAATATCTGCTAGTAATGACTTACATAGGCTAGAGACGCTAGGCCTGTGTAACTGTTACCATTGTACAATGTACCGTAAGAAAAATCTCTGAATATCACAAAAATAGGCCCCAAGCCGTGCAATAAATGTTTCCAGGAACAGGATCAGGAAACCACTCTCTGACCCATCTTTGGAGGTGGTCTGTAGTACAGAGTGAGCCTGCGTCTTGCCCTTTTTAATATGGCGTTAAATCTTTGCATATGTAACTCGTAGCATATCGAATCTATTCTATATATCTCATTGCCTGCTGGTCCAAAGAAGCCAAAATCCCATAGACTTCTATAGAGAAACAAACAGCTATTACTCAGTCTTTCAATTGGTCGCAATAACTATTCCTGCTCTGAAATATTTTTCCAACATATTCTTGATAATTGTCTTTTTTTTCATAATATCTCTTCAGTAGTGCAAATTATTCAAGTAATAAACTGACCAATCCGATTCCTCAAAAAAGGAGGTGGCCTTGCATCCAAAATGTAAAGCATTTGATTGACAGATTCTACAAAAGTGACTTTCAGTGGAAGGCATGTGGCCTTCTAACATGCTCACTCCTGATTGAATAGTGGTTGCCATGGAAATGCAGAACTCAGACCAATCACTGCTCACTGACGATTGCTAGTTCCAACATGCGAAATATACTTCATTTGATTGGAACTGGATGTAAGGCTCCACAGACGCATCAGTAATCACGTCTCCATGTTTTGGTTCATGAGAGCTGTCGCAAAACAGGCAGCAGGATGTATTAGCACAGCCAAAAGTCGACAAAACCAAATCAGGGTCAGGCAGGCAGAGGTCAACAATGAGCATGGGTGCATCAGAGAAGCAACTAGAGTAGTCGGGATCGAGACGGCAGTCGAGGCAAGCGGCAGGCAAACAGCATCAGAGACAGAACAGGGTCAGGAAACAGCAGATCAGGTCAGGATGTAATGCAGGCAGAGTGGAACAAACAATACTTCGCACTGAGCGAGGCTCTGTCTAGTGCTTAAGTGTCACGTGATTGATCGTAAAAGATCATTCAGATTCTCTCCAAGAATGGTGAGCTTCCCTCCTGGTGCAATTAAGCCACTTTGCGCTGCAACTTTCATGTCTCTGTGACCCACATTATTTCAAGAGGAGAAAATAAAAAACATATAATTCTCTCGATGAAAATAAGATTTACAAGGTTTAGGAGGTCCAAGCTGGCTGCCTCCCCATCGGCTGGGGGCGGATCTGGGTGCCTGCCCTCCTGTAGCAGCCAGCATGATCGCTACAGCCCCATGGGCCCTGAGACAGGCGGGTGACCTGTTCAGAGTGTCTCCCTCTTTCACCCAACTGTAGTCTCCAGTCACCCTGTGGCCCCAGAACATTGATGCAAATTGGCTACCTGTGCAGAGTTGTGGGTCACGTGACTCATCTAATTCGAAAAGTGTTTCTATTGCAGTTTTGGCAAATATTCCAATTTCATTATGCCTAAAAAAAACGCCTCCGCCAAGTACTATACGTTTTACTCTGTGAGTAGGCTTTTGACTACAGTACCCATAATGCTCCAACAAAAGCAATGCAGCTTTGTAGTTGCCAAAGTTTGACAAACACAGTTTGACAGATTTTTGAGAGCTGTGTACCTCAGTATATTGATTCAAGGTCAAAAAACACTGCCAGAATTCATACAGAAGGAGGATGAAATGAGTTTATGTGTCTTATTGTCCAATAAATACAGTCATTACCTTATTGCCATATTGCCTATACTTTTAATACTTGCATGTTTATACTTTGGTTTCTGGCTCAGCAGTTTTACTTTTCCAAGGATATAAACTAGGATTTGAACCCAACAGGCCTTCTTTAAGCTGCTGCTGCTTGAGCTTTGCGGGAAAGATCCTCCACATAACTACCACAAAGAAAGGATTATTGTACGCCACTTGAGTTCCCTGCTTTC
This sequence comes from Oryzias sinensis, assembly GCA_037389245.1. NCBI lineage: Eukaryota > Metazoa > Chordata > Actinopteri > Beloniformes > Adrianichthyidae > Oryzias > Oryzias sinensis. The sequence goes on along the minus strand of CM074496.1, from coordinate 1,234,716 downwards.
GGTTCCTAGCCTGTGAATACATATTGAAACAGCTTGCTGCTACAAGAGACCCAGAGATCTGGAATTACTGTACTCTATTCTTTTTTTACTTTTGCCGTGTTACTTTACATTGTAGGGGTCAACATTTCAAACCTGTCACTTTAAAACAAAGTTTTACCTCTTTCCAATGTTGGCTACTCCTAGGAGCGAGTGTCTACAGCTGTTTGTGTCACTCAGCGGTTGAGTGGTCATTCTACTGATGGCCTGGACAGGCTGTAGCAGATTCCTGAGACCCTTAGCAAGATGAAGGAGAAACAGTAACTATGTGGGAACCCATTGTGCTGTGCAATGTTGTGTAGTAGAAAATGTCAGTTACCTGTGATGTGAAGTAGAAATGATCACTAAGGTAACTTGATGCTTATATGACGTGTGCTTTGCAACGTACACTATTTCAGTGTTTTTCAACCAGTGGGAGATGGTCATGTGTGCCGTGGGAAATACCCATTTTCACTGATCTAAAAACATTTCCCATCTCCAGGATATCAGCTCTGTGTTCATTCAAACAGGTGCTGATAAAACACTGAGAAATTAGGAATATGAAAGACCATAAAATACTTTTTCTTTGTGTTTATTTGATTCTAATAAAGACACTTTGATAAGAATGACGGTACTGCGATTTAGCCAGAGCGCTGGGGCTGTGTTTTCAGAAAAGTCCCGCCCCTTTAACTGTCTCCACCAATCATTCTTGGATTCTTAATCACATGTCATCAGTCTGACGAATCACAAGGGGTTAAAGTCTTCACTTCCTTGTTCTGATTCTGCTCATAAGCCCTGTTCCACACAGGAAATACCAGCTAAAGCTCGCTTTTTAGTGTGTAGCTTTCCACAGAACTGCAAGGTGTCAGACCGTGGAACAGGTGAACAAAAAAATGAAGCTCGTGAGAAGAGAGTCTGTCTGCCATCACTACATCTCCCATGATGCATTGGGTTAAAGTGACAGCACTTCAGCGAAATGAGTCTTCCCCTGTTAAATGCGCCTGGAACCACAACGAACACATCAAACAGTTTTAAATCTTCGATGAAACTGTGAGGTCAACAGTTTAGTTCCCTTCAAGGTTTGTGTTTAACAGCCAAACATCCCAGAGTTTGGTCCAAGTCATCTTTACAACTGAAACACTTTTCTAATAATGTCTGGATTATTTTATATGTTAAACTTAGAAGAAGTAATAACAACATTTAAGAAACAGGATTAAGATGAAGTGGCCAACAGACACAATTAAAACTAAAGTGAAACAATTGAATCATTTAAAAAAGGAATAAAACATTTGTGTTTTTAAAGACTTGGTTAAGACAAAAGAAAAACTAATAAAACTTCAACATGTTTATTTTTGTAGCTACAGTAAAACAGAAATATAATGTTAGTCTTTTTGTGTGAATTTTATCAAACATATTGTGATCATATTAATTCGTGACTACAGTTGCCTTGCACCAACATTGAAATAAGTTTTAAAAAGTAGACCCAATAATCATACTGAACTCTATGGGTTAGGAATGGAATGAACTTCTGTTCATATGTGAGTCAAGGCAGGTGAGTCAATACTTTTGGTAATTAAGTGTAGATCAGTGGTCCCCAACCCCGGGCCGGTCCATTGGCCACTTAGTACCGGGCCGCAGACAGAAATACAGCATACGGTAATTTAGATTTTTTCCATTTCCATCTATTTTCTGATGCTAAAGGAAGTTTTATTTTGGAAAAATGTCGTATTCTGTTCACAGCATCTGTCTGTCATGATGCATCACGTGACTTTAAGACCGCAGTAGTCACTGGGATAAAAAAAAAAAAGCAGAATCAATGTTACTATGTTACATTTGGCTTACGGTAGGAGAAGTCTTTGATTGGACACAGGACACGGTGAACACTGTGCTGCTATGGGTACTGTACTGTGAGCGGTGAAAATGGGAGGACATGATGTGCTCCACTGAATACTCCATGGTCACACTGTTTCTTAGTGTTGTAAATACTTAGGCCTTTAATCCGGAGCATATATATATATATATGTATACACACACACACCTTGCTAGTAGCGGGTTGGACCCCTTTTGTCTTCAGATCTGCTTTAACCCTAAACAGTACACCTGGGGTCCAAGCAGACCCCAGCACTACATTGTTTGCATTTTTTTGATGTGTATGTAAATATTTTTCTCTGGTATTTTAGGTAGTTGTTACACATCAAGTTGTCATCCTGCATACCAAATACTATTGCTTTCCTGTGTTTCATTATTATTTTATTACAATTTTTTTATTTGGGGTCCAAGCGGACCCCATCCAAACTGCTAAATAATCTTATATTTCTGGATGTTATATTTCTCACTTTTGTCAACTTTTTTAGTTTTTTTTTCTCAGACATGTTTTTTTTACATTGATGCGCTGATTGCCAGTTGATAGATTTCCTTCCCATGTATTTTTTTTTGTTCTGGTTCTAAATGAAACATGGCAAGGAACCAAGCAAGATATTCTGCAATTCAGGCTTTAGAGAGAATCCTTCGAAGTGACTCGGAACCTTCAGATTTAGACAATTCTGATCATGAAGATGACAAGGATTATATACCTGGTTCTGATCACAATTCTGAAATTGAAGATCATGTGTCTGGTTCAGACTTGGAGGGAAGTGATGTTGATGCTAAAGACCAGGTTGAATAGCAGAATGTAGGCAGGACAGGTCTTCAACAACAGACGGTAAATATTGTACCAGTGAGAGATGAAGAGCACAGGGAGTATAGAGAAAGAGACCTCAAATGATTAATGACAGAAATAGCAAAGCTTGGAACATCACCCCACCAGCAATCTACAGAAGAGGTCCCCAAGATGTTATACACCACCATGTCGGTGTAACAGCAGGGGAAAGAGTGGACAACATCAAAAATGCCTTTGGATTATTCCTGACTAATGAAATCTTAGACATTATCATGAGGGAGACAAACAAAGAAGCTAGTCGCCTATTTGCTGAGTGGAATGCTGCCCATCCTGACCAAGTGAAGACTTGGAGAACTCTCAATCAGACTGAAAATTGTGTGCCTGGATGGCTTTTTCCTTTCAATTTCCTAAATTGGATAACCACATTTTTATTCTGACACTGGAAAAACATCCATAGAAAGTTTTTTTGTTGAAATCCCCTCAAAAAATACAAAAGTTGATTATTATCATTATTTTTTGTTTACTTGTTTTTTTAAATGAAACTACAAAAACTATTTATTATTATATTTTTTGCCTTCTGCTATTAACAAATTTAGCCAGGCACACCATCAAAACAAATTTGAACCAACCTTGCATCGATGACAACAACAAAGCTCACAATAAAGTGTTGGGGTCCATATGGACCCCACGTGTACAGATTAGTCAGTCTTGGCACGTGTACGGATGAGGGTTAATCCTTGGTGGCATAGGTTCAACAAGGTACTGGAAACATTCCTCAGAGAATTTGGTCCATGTTGACATGACAGCATCACACAGTGAAGTACATCATACTTTTACTGAAGAGCGGTCTTCATTTTATCTGTCACATTAGAAAAGTAAGTTGGGAAGAAAGGATATTTTTATTTATTTATATAAGCCGAACTTGGAAGCCATTTCAGTGGACTATAATGCGTCCTTCAGCTTAAGCTCACTGAGTCCTCGTGTGAAATGCTGCACAGGCAAAAAGTGAGAGCACACGTGAAAAATCAAAGCGAATTAGAGATCACTGTGACAAGAATGGCTGTGGGGATTTCAGCTTCTTTAAAAAAACCAAAAGAGGAGATGGAAGGGAAAAGGAATAAACACTGGGAGTGCATGGGAGGAAGAGCTGTTATTTCCTCTGGTGCTGCTGAAGCCTCGTTCTGTTCGCTGTATTTGGGTCAGGTCTGGGAAGCCAAGCAGGAGAGACGAGGGATGAGGCAAAGCAAGCTGCTCAGGCTTGCTGATGAGATGGCAAGTCAAGTCATGCATTTCCTGTCGCTTTCTTCCGCTCCATTGATGGGAGCAGCAGAGTCCACTCTGAGTCCACTCAGGGGCACTCTGAGCTGTAATTGCAGATGTGTGGTGATCAGGAGGCCAACCTGATGATGGTCCTCCAGACAGTCCTGACAGCTTCTGCTGCCCCAGCCGTCGGCTCAAGGGCACACCGGCAGTTTGACTCAAAATGAAGGTGCAGGCTGTGGGTCAACCTCGGGGAGGTTTCATGAAATCTGGTGCATCCCTCCCTAGCTAATGCTCAGTCAAGGATCATTTGTCAAATCCACACATTCACATTGACTGCAGGGCTGTGAGGGCATAAGGCTGACCTGCTCACTCTTTTCTTTTCTGTTGATCATCAGACCTGTTTGGTCAGCATCAGTCCTGCTCTGAAAGTTGGATTAATAAGGGTCAGGGCTGTGTGTGTGTGTGTTCTCACCTACAGGCTCCCAAAGTCAGCTTGTGAAGATGTTGATCAAAGGAACGCCATGCGAGATCTTCTTGAAGCTAAACTTAAACATTACAAGACTTTTTCCTGAGAACTCTGACTTTGTAGGTTTTGTTAACACTGACTCTGTGAGGTTCAGGGGCCAGGGTGGGTTAGTTTGTTTCGCTTTTAGATTGGTTGTGGGGTTTCCGGGTTCTTTGGGCCTTTATTTTGGTTACTTCCGGTTTCTCCTGTTTGTGTTGCCTCCACCTTTACTTCTGTTTATGAATTGCACCTGTTCACGCACCTGTTGTTCATCATTACTGTGTATTTAAGTTCCTTCTACCCAGTGCCCATCACGGGATCGTTTTGATCTCTGAGTCTCTGCTTCAAGATTAAAGAAAGAAAAACTTTGATTCTACTTACCTCTGTGTTCCTGCTTTTGCATCCACGCGTCGAGCCTGACAGACTCCATTGTAGTCCATAAGTCAGATATTTGTTAAGAAATCTGAAAAAAAATGAACATGTTTTTTTACATTTTTTTTTTCAGAAACATTGAATTTTTTGACAGAGAAAAAAATGAAATAAATGAACATGTATGGCTGCACGGTGGTGCAGTGGTTAGCGCTCTTGCCTCACAGCAAGAAGGCCCCCAGTTCAAATCCCGGCTGGGGGACATGAAAAACAACATCAACGGGGGACCTTTCTGTGTGGAGTTAGCATGTTCTCCTCGTGCATGTGTGGGTTTTCTCCGGGATCTCCGGCTTCCTCCCACCGTCCAAAAACATGCTTCATAGGTTGATTGGCAACTCTAAATTGTCCATAGGTATGACTGTGAGAGTGAATGGGTGTGTGATTGTGGACATTCTACCCTGCCACAGACTGTCGACCTGTCAAGGGTGTCCCCTGCCTTCACCCACAAGTGGCCGGGATAGGCTCCAGCAGCCCCGTGACCCCGAAAGGGAAAAACAGTACAGAAAATGAATGAATGAACATGTGTCAAAAATAAACATTGACACATTTAGGTCTCAAAACCAGCAGATTGGGGATTTACCTCCAGTCTGATTGCACTAAGGAAGAGCGTGTGGGATGAATCTGAATGACCTTCCTCAGATGACCTCTGTTGATGAGGAGCAGCGGAAGGACGAGAAACGTGTCTGTGTGTTTATTCATGCTTTTCATGAGAGGGGTTCTTTTTTGCATTGATTCTTTCAGCCTTTAGGAGTAGAAAATAGTAAAAAAAGAGAATTTGTAAATAATATGACCTTTCATCCTGAAATTTGTTTTCATTTTTAAGCTTAAAAGGGACAAAACTTGTAGGAACAGTGATTGACAAACGAAGTCCAGGCCTCATCAAGTTCTGTTTGACCAAAAACATACAGCAAGCGCCCACTTTTTCTGACACGCCAAAAACATTGTTCATTAGAATATCAGATGGTAACTGCAAATTACGTTTTGTCATTACAGTTGTCCAAGAACTGGTTAAAGTAAGTTTTGTGCAGAAGCAGAGTCCCTCAGCTGCAGCTGGTAGCTTACTCTAAGATGTGAATGAAATCCAGCCCACTTTCTTAACTGTGCCCCTCTTATGAAGTGCAAAAACGTCATAAACCAAGATGAGGGGTCACAAAGATGGCTCACCAGTTTTTTAATGTTTCGTGTCAGTAGGTGGGTGTCTTCTCTCATTGGCCAGTCTCCACACTGAGCAGGTCACCCTCCCTGTCTGTCACTGTCACCTCTGCAGCAGAGATCCAGCCTTCATTAGCTGATGCTAATCTAGGATGTTGTTTAAATCTGGGATGCTGCCAGACTGCAGTCAATCCTCTTGGCTGTCCAGCCGTCACCATGCCAACTGCATAGTACACGTCCTTTTGTCCCAGACTCTCACTCTGAAACAACGGCTGTCTAAGGAGACATTATTAAGAAAGTGACCAACCTGCATTACCAGTGTAACATTAGCAAAGTTTGGTTTTGGTTGTTCCCACAACCATTGCAATGTCCAGAGTGACTATGACTGAAAAGTAAACAGGATGCTTGCATAAAAAAGAATGCAACAATGTTAATCTGGTAGTAAGTTTATAGGAATCACCATGACGTTCAGACATTTGGGCAAATTCATCAAATGTTCCAAAAGGTTTTGCTCAGACTAGTAAACTCTGGTAGTTTTTTATATCTATGCATTGAAGCTTCAAACATGTGAATACTATATTACATACATATTTTACATACATGTTGACTCAACAAAAACCTGAGGAAAAAGGGCTCTTCTCTGTTTCATTCCTGCAGTACATGTAGTAATATCATGACCACTAACTCTCAATAATAATTCAGAGAAGCTTTGAATTTCTATTTCTTTTTCTCAGAGGGGCATTCCTTTAATTATCATTTTGTGATAAAGAAGTCAGGAGAAACAAATAATTTCAAGACCTTTTTGCAGTGATTTTTCATTATCTTGATTATTCACCATGTCATTCATGCATCTTTACTCTTGAAACTTTTGTTAATTCCTCTTATTCTCTTTGATCAAGCTGCAGACATAACAGTGAGGATTTGAAGTTCCACCATTATTATAAGAGTGAGATGGTGGAACAGCTTCATGTTGCACTTGAACAAACAACTGCATCCATCTAAAATCTACTAACAGGTAGACTACGGGGAAACTCTTTTAAATAACCTTTTGAGGAGCAACTGTAGTTTCAGTTCTGCAGCCCTTCTTCTGCGCTTTTCATTAGTCACACTGTCATGAGCACAAAGGAGCGCAGCACAGTCTCTGATCCCTCGCTTTAGTTCTTCCCTTCAGTCAGTGGCATCATTGTCACAAATGGGAGATGGACTGTTTGATGAAGCAGCTCTCTACCATGTCCTCCTGAGTCAATGTTCTGAGCTCATGGCCAGAACGTCCCAGCTACAGACTCTATGGTAACAGGGTGTTTATGGTGCGCAGAGCTCAGGGGAGGGGATCTGATGCAAACATGCAGAACTCCAGACGGCCTGCTGTTCAGCTCAGTTTGTGTCCAGCTTTTCTGAACTCGCTAACACTCTTTCAGCCGTTAATATGTGTCAGGAAAGCCGGCTTCTCTTAAGTACATTTGCATTCATGTGTGTACTGTTTGTAAGGCAAGTGCATCAAACAGTCCGGTTTGCATTCAGACCATGTGATCCAATGAGTAATAATCTGCCCACACAAACAATCACAGGCTTTTATTAAAATAATGAACAGAGGCAGGCGTCAGAGTGTTGTGACTAGTTCACAGCCTACGCTGCTGAATCATGGTGATTGCTTTTAAACACACACTTACTACCTACTGATTACCACCATTATGGACTTTCTTTCACCATTATTGCTATTATTATTTTTATTTATTTAAAAATTCACGTTATATCATTTAGACCAATGCAAATTTAAGATAAATGAATCTAAAAATGTTTTCTTTTTAAGATTGCGAAGCAAAAAGTAAAAAGCGTTGTGTGAAGTTCTTCCATAAAAGCACAATTACAGGATTCAAGTAACTAATAACCTGCCAGCTCTTCTACTCTTTGGGAGTAGAAATGAATGAGAAACCAAATCCTTTTTAGGTGTTTTTGTTTTTCTTAAGTTGGTTTTACCCCTTCCTACCACAGTGCTACTGTAACTACTAAACTACTACTACTATCACTACTAATATTACTAATGCTAATAGCAAAATGAATAACTATAGTACAATATTCCCTTTCCTTATCACAGTTCACCTTTTTGTTGTCTAACTGTTTAGCCATTTTTCCCCCGTTTACCTTAATATGTTTTTTTTTCTTTCACTGTGTTGCTGCGTCCTGCATCCGGATTGGCTGTTCATGAAATCAGTCAATCTCCTCCGTGCCGTGTCTCCTGTACAGTATGTGTTCAGCTCGACAGAAGTACATAAATTGAATCCCAATCAGGTCTTTGTTTTCATTTGCTAAAACTGGACTTATTTTTATGTGAAGGTTTGAACTTTGAGAGTTTAGACAAAAGAGAAAAGTGTGAAAATGTTGATGGCTGTCTGAGAAAAGGGTAGAAAGTCCTACTTCACGGATTTCACCAACCATGGGTTATTAATGAAATGTACTCCCACATTAGGGAATACTGTTAATAAAATCTGGAAAACTGTAATTCTTTTTAGTTTTACCATCATGGTTGTAATCTTTTTAGTATTTGAATATATTTTAAGGGTTAGGAGGATGTGTCAGTCTCCATGCTTAATCTGTTCATGGTCTGGCGACCTGTCCAGGATGTATCCCTCTTTGATCCTGTGTCTGCTAGGATTGGCTCTTTATTTTCAAATTTAGATCAATTGTCTGCTTTTGAAAAGATTTGTTTCCATGCGTGTGTGTTAGTTATTTCGTTTCACCCCAGCAGCTGGATGGCTCAGTTGGCTGCATGTAGGACGGGTGCATGGGAGACTAGGGTTTGATTCCCAGGGGTTGTGATGAGCTTCATCCAGGGTGGGTTACTGCCTAACTTTGTCACCACAAGGGGGCCCAAGCCTGTGCCGGTCCCCAGCCTGGGGTTGTGTCAGGAAGGCAATCTGAAGACTGGTGACCCCTGAAGGGATTTGTCAAAATGTGAGCATTAAAGGCTATAAAAGGACAAAACTGTTTTTGTTTAGATTTGCTTTTTACATATGAATCCTTGTGAACTCTCAGGTCGTCAGGGGGCTTTTAGTTGTTCATGGAGCCTTTTTTATTGTAGTTTTCAAGTCTTTTATAATGTAGTTTTATAAGAAGTTATTTGACATGTTCTTTTTATTGAACTGTATTTTTATCCTGATATTGCTTGGTTGACTTTAATGTACATTAATTGTAACTCTGTTATTTATTTTATCTTGGATTTTCCTTTTGTCTGTGTCTTATCAGTTCTATATTAGAGTCCTCAGCCTGAGCCGTCTGCTTCAGGGAGGCTCTGGGCTCCTGAGGCTTACTGTGCATGTGGCCGCTCTCAGGTTTTATTAGCCTTTCCTTGCAGAGGCTCTGTGCAGAGTCACTAGATATTGTTTCTGTTGGGAAGCTGGGAGGATTTGAAGGGGAGTTTCAGTTGGGTTTATTTTGCATAGAATACTCTGTGTTACATGTTAATGCTTTCTTTGGTGAACCTATTTTGGAAGGCATGGTAACCATGGCAGAATCCTTGTCTGAATTAAAATAAACCATCAGTAGAAGATCAGGTTTCTGACCACATTTCCTGAAATAAAGTCGTTTTTTGGTTTGTGGAGCACAAAGATGCCGACTCTTCCTTCTTCTGGTTAGAGTTGAAAATACAATTCAAACAACAAAAGAGTTTCTTTTGTCAAATTAAGACAGAAAATTACATCTAAAGCAGTTTTCCTATTTATTTTATCAATAAAACCAAAACTGAAGAAAAAAATCGATTTGTTTTGTTTTTACAGTTTTTAAAAGCTGTGAATCAAATGGTTCAATTCAAACCTAGAGGATGTCAGTACACTGGAAAAGGAATATATTATAAATGCTCAAAGCTGGTACAGTTATCTGTTCATGTAGGAAGTAATTCTGTCTTGAAAAGAAATTCAGAGTTAAGACTTTTAAATTTAGAACTAAGCTGTTGAATCGAAATGTGAGGAAAACCTTAAACTATAAAACCTAGATTTTAACGGATTGCAATGTACTCGGTAAAAAATGCTTCAAATTCTCAGCACAGGTTCTGGATAAAAGTATTTTCATCTCCGTTTCTGTATTGTCTGTTTTTCTCTTGGTTGCCCATTATCTTTTAACTCTCTGTTAAGCACAGGAATGTCCAAACCATTATTCAACAACACCAAGAACATTCTGTTGCTTAGCAACAAGCAGCACAATAGAAGAAACTGCTCCCAGAAAGCTTTTCGACTCCTTCTGCACACAGACTACAGTCTACAGCAGCAAAAGCCTCACTACTGATCTTCAGGTTGGAACTGAACTCCTCCCAAAGGTGTCAGTGGAAGAGCTATGGTCCAAAAATCTGCTTTTGTACTCAATTTGACTGCTGCTGGCATTTGTTTAGGTGAAATCTTAGCCTTGGATAATGACTAATCTCTTTATTTCACCTACTCCAGATCTGCATGTGTCTTGTTACATTAAATATGTTGACACGCAACAAATGTGCTGTAAAAAATGTCCAGTCAATGAGCTTGAAGGAAACATCTGCAATATTTGAGGGGATGATGCAATTCTGCAACGTTGGTGAGAACAACGGTGAACATAAAATATGGCGTTTCATCTTTGCCGTAAAGTGAAAGGGTGTAAAGACAACTGAGCAGCGTATTCAGGAACTGAGTGAGGAACCTTACAACCACGCAGGCACAATTCTAACCGAGCGACCCCGTATTTTACAACTACACGCCTGCAATCCTAACTGAGCCGTGATCCTGCACGCTCACTTCCCCGTTTGTTGATCTGATTGGCTGCATTTAGCATGTCAAATCTGACAAGGCAGCGGGGCGGGACTTTCATTTAGAGGCTTTAATAGAAAAGAAACGGCGGCTGTAACGTGGATTAAAACGGTAACGAATGCAGTGATTTTCACATGAGAAAAACTTACAGCACAAAAAACCCGCTGCACTTTCTTACCTTGGTCTTGGGTTGTTGGTTAACGTTTTAATCCGCCGTTTTTTCTATTAAAGCCTCCAACAGGGGTGGCGAACAAGTTTGACACCAAGAGCCGACATTTCTAACTGTGATAGTCAAAGAGCCACACCACACACTGACCTGCCCACACACACACACACACACACACACACACACACACACACACACACACACACACACACACACACACACACACACACACAACACCAAAAAAGCCACAGTATTTCCCATAACACACTCCTTTACTTACAATACAACAGCACTTCAACGGCGCAGTTTTAGTTCTTTTTTTTTTTCTGTATTTAACGTTAACACATACCGGTAAAACATGCATGCTAGTGTGTGTTTTTAAAAGGCAGAAAACTGTGTTGGTTGTGATTTATTTTTTTATTTTTTCAGTCATCAATCAGCATCCAAGAATCCATTAAAGTCTTTATCTTCTGGATCTGAAATGAACAGCTGGGCTACATTTCTATCAAACACGCCAGCTCTTCATCATCATCAGAGTGCCGCTCCAAAGAACAGTGACCCAGTGAAAATTTAAGACTTATGTTTGCCGTATTTTTGTGAAAGTACGGTATATAGAAAATATGATAAAAGGCAGAGAGCCACATGCAGTTCAAGAGCCGCCTGTTAGCCTCCCCTGCTCTAAAAAATGAAAGTCCCGCCCCGCTGCCACATGCGAATTTTGGCCAATCAAATCAACCAGAAAGGTTTCCACCCCAAGTGACAAAAACGCCCCCTTAACACTGCGCCAAAACCCAGGCGAGCACACAAAGGGCAAGTGAGCGTACAGGATCACGCCCAGGCTAGATTTGCATGAAGCGTAAAAATACGGCTCACTCGGTTAGAATTGCGCCTGCGCGGCTGTAAGGTTCCTCACTCAGTTCCTGAATACGCCGCTCAGTTGTCTTTACAACTGATTATTAATCTGTTTTATTTTGGTACATTTTTATTTAACTGCTATTTTTTTGGGCTAAAATGCAGTTACGGACGTGCAATGTCCTTGATGGTTTAAAAAGAAAGCTGAAACTGTGCTTTTTGGGAGAGATCTTTGTTTCTGTTGAAAGACAAGGATTTTGCAAACTCAAAAAGTTCAACATTAAAAAATGTTATTCTGCTTTGACTGCTATGATAGAGCAGTGGTCTCCAACCACCGGGCTGCGGACCGGTACTGGTCCATGGATCGATTGGCACCAGGCCGCAGAAGAAATAATTAATTATGCCTTGTTCTTTTTTTCTTCTTTAAGTTTCGACAATCTTTCTTTTGAAAAATAACCGGATTCTGGGCGGAGGCCCCGGGAGGACCCAAGACACGCTGGAGAGACTACGTCTCCCGGCTTGTCTGGGGGGTAGGGTTAGTCTGGAAATCTAATTTTAGACTGCTGCCACCGCGACCCCCCAACCCCCCCCCCCCCGGGATGAGTGGAAGATGCTGGATGGATGGATGGATGGATGGATGGATGGATGGATGGATGGATGGATGGATGGATGGATGGATGGATGGATGGATGGACGGACGGATGGATGGATGGATGGATGGATGGATGGATGGATGGATTCTCTCAGCTACACCTTTGTTCACTTGAGCAGTAAAGTTTGGTCAGGGGAGGGAAAATGACAATATTTGAACGATCTTTTATTCTGAACAAAGTTGGTTTTGAAAATCCACAGGAATCTCTTGGTTAGACTTCAGTCACTTGAGCACTAAAAGTATTTTTTTGGCCGCGTTCTACACGAGAAAAGTTGTATGTGAAAGGTTTCCTAGCAAATGGATAAGGGATCAGTGCAGGGACAGAAGAACAGATGGAAGAACGGGCTACGACTTCAAGACAAAGAAAACAACAGTAGGCCACCAGGAGTCCTGCTTAAAATATGGATTTATTCCAACAGGTGATTTTCCACACGGAGCCTGTTTACATCAAACTCACAACATTCATTGGCAGAATATGTTACTAGAGAGCTGTTGGCTTCTTCTCTCTGGTTATGGCTTCACACTGTCCCACAAAAGCTACGGAATGGGGATGTTTAGGGGGTCCAAATAGAAAAAGATGTAAAAATACAGGGGGGAAAAGAAAATGCTAGAGAGGAAGTGACCTTGTCTTAATTTATGATATAAGACAATTTCTAATGAAACTTCAGAAATGATGGGATTTACTTATCCTAAAGTTTTGAAATAAAATGTATTACCTTTTAATTAAGGATACAGCCTTTATTCAATTTTCTATTATCTAATTACAGAATATTTTGCATTATTAGGATTTTTTCCATTTATTTGAATACTATTAATTTATTTCATGTATTTTTATTAATTAGTAACTTACATTTATAAATGAGAAATTGTATTAGGTCATCAATACTTTGATCAAACCCAATTTTAACAGATCATAAAAATGTCACAGGCACTCCTGCTTCAGTTTTCTCTCTTAGTGACAGGAAGCAGTTTAAAACATTTAAAGCCGCTTCCTGTTTGCGTCCTTCGGTAGCCTGACTGCTGGATGTTCAAATCCCCATCTGGCTGTTTCTTTGCTGTCCTCACATGCGTAACGGGCTGAAGGATCTCAATGGAGGAGTTTTTCTCATATCTTCCCTCATTTATTTAGAAATGTATTTTTCATTAAGCCTGTTGGTCACGGGCTTTGCTGCACAAAACTGTCACAGCTTAGATGGGGAAAAGTAGAGTTTTGTTGACTGGGCTGGAGGCTTTGGGTGTAAGTTGGTGGTGATAATTTCAGGCTTTTATTTGAGTGAATTTCAGAGAAGCTGTGCTGATCAGACACCGTTCTCTGTCCAAGACCCAATGGGCCAGCAGAGCATGCAGGCCTCACTTCCACACACACTGTAGATCTTTATTCATACACCTCTGCACGCCTGTACAGCATGTAGTGTTCATCACACCTCTGTCCATGTCTCCTCTGCTGTCTTTGTTTGTCCGTCTTTTTTCGTCTTCTCGCATTTGGCATTCCTTCACTCCGTCTCTTCCTCCTTCTCATAGTCTGGATTTAGGGGGCAGCAGATTAGCTGGTTGTTGTTAAGCAGAATCATTTAAATACGTGTAATCTTTTATTAGCAGCACCACAGAACCTTGCAGGCAGATGTTTTCACCTTCTGCCCTTTTTCTTTCTCCAGTTTGGACTTGCACTGTGACCTGGTGCTGCTTTCTTCAGCTCAATCACACATACAGCTTTATATTCCAGAAGGATCTGTTTGTTTTTTTATTACTTTTTTTGTGGAAAATTGATTTCCCCACAGCGACTACATCATCAGCTCGTTGGTTGAGTTCCCTAATATTGTTGCTTTTGAGTCTCTGCTGACATTTACAGAAGTCAGGCATCTCAACACCTTAAGAACAACAAAAGTTGGTTCTGGTTGCACAGACATTACAATCATGTACACTGACCCGAATGACACAGCCCCTTCATCACAAAAGAAACAAAAAGCCATAAGGACTAAAGGCTTGACTGAAAGAAGAAATCCTTACGATTTCTGACTGAATGACTCTGCGCCGCCTACTGTGTGGAGCTAACACACAGTTCAAGACACAAAGACAGTAAGTTCTTTGAAATATAGAGAAAATCAGATAAAGTTGTCCCGGTTTCTGCTAATACTTTGCTGTGAGCAGGTAGGTTTTAATTAAACAAAACGTCTCTCAGATCGGCCAACAGAGTGATGTGCTGTGTAACAATAGGTCCGTTTCTTTGGTTTGCACATTTAATCAGGTACATTTTATTGAAACTATCACATTCTGTGAATGAGGTCATTGAGTTTAGTTACCCAGTCGAAACAGTAAAACTGCAAAGATACTAAGATAACTAATTGAAGATGAGTGTGAAGGTAAAGCTGCTGTGGTCAGTGTGAAAGCGTTTTGTGATGGAGGCTCTGCAGCTCCCAGAATCCACCATAAACTGAGAGGTCCAGGCTGTCAACTGAACAGAACTGCCTCTTCTGATGTTTCATTCAAAATCCTCTGAATTCATTGACTGTCAGAGTTCACTAGTGTAAGGCTCATCTTTGGGCATCTTTTCAATGACCTGCAGGGAAATATTTACATTTTATGAATATCTGTGGACAGCAGACAAAAAATGAGTTGGAGGTAGTGTGCAGTGGTGGTACATTAGTCCACCTTTCCTTTGCTTTGATGGGACCACAGACTGGCAAAACTCACATTTGTTTTAATCCTTCAGTGTCAAGATTACATTGCCTTGCTAAAAATAGCAGATGTCAGGTTCTATTCTAAATCTTAGAAATGTAAAAAAAAGTCAAAGTAACATTTTCCAGTTCTTTTAAAAGGGATTCTGAATAACTCCACCCTGGTGAGAACAAAGTTTTGGTTCAGAAACCTTTTCTATGTGTCCAACTGCAAGAAACCAAACACAAGAAAGCTGCTGGATTCTTAGGACTGAATCAGATCAGTTTTATTTCTGCTGTAAAACTTTAACTGAATAACAATTAGAAGAACTGAAAGCCACATGGCAAACACATTTTTGGAGAGGTCATAAAGGCCAATGTAACCGTACAATAACAATCATGCTGTTATAAATTCAAGCACTTGCAGTGGGAGGAAACATGCATTTAGGGAGCTTTCCCTTCATGGCGGGGGATTAGTCGCCTCCCAGAACAAGCAGAGCAGGATTCATTTCAGCCTTTCTACTTACTGCTGTTTCAGTTCCTCCAGAACTCGTCTCTTCTCTGTCTTTTCTCTATTTTACCATTGTTCTGCAGTCTTTCCTCTGTTTCAGCAGCTGCTGTGTCTTTGCCAAACAGAAATGTGTTTCTTTCCTAAGGAATTTTATAACTAGACTGTTGAGACTAGGTATGTCCTGATATGATCAGGTGATCGGAAATCTGACCCGATCACCTGGCTGACGCGATCTAACATTGAGATGTTTTACCCGATCAGTATCAGACATTTGACTTATTCTTTTATGAACAGCGCATTCGATTTAGAGCTCATTATTCCAGCCAAATCCTCTGCTAGAAGTCTACAAATCATGAACAGATCTCCATCATTTATTGTGGTGCTAGTTTGAGCAGAAGACGCACAAAAACAGTTTAGCTAAGATAAGCCAGCGAGATATTCCCAGATTCAGACTTCTGGGATCAATAACTCTTTTAAAAAACATTTTTAACTCACAGCAAGTGTCTCTATTTTTTGTCTTAATGCAAACAACGACCAAAGACATTTTCACAGGAAGAAAAGGGTTTTTGTTTTTCTCCAGTGAGAACGGCGTTCTCCATGCTGCCGACAGACAGAGACGCAGTGAGACGGCTGCTCCGGGAAAAGGAGATTGATCCGCTGAAGACCCCAATCTTTTTATTTCTCTTTGACAGACCCCCAGTTAAGCAGAATTAACTAGTGATATAAAATAACCCAAAATGTGATGTTCATGCATGTTGATTGCTGGTCTTAAGAAGTTAAAAAAAAGAATCATGTTCTCTAAAAAAACAACCCAGACTAATACATTGTTCCATTGATATAAGCGAGTCATAGTCATCATACGTATATGGTACAACGTTTTTAGATGAAAACTATTCATGCTTGTATTTTTAATGGGGATGAATCAAACTTGATCAAAAATGTTTAATAGTTGTGAAGATACCAGCACTACAGTCACCACTCTACATGACTAAATTTAACCAGTTTTTTCTACTTGATAGCTGCACTAGTCTTACTTAATTGTTCAAGCTACTTCACAGAAGTGCTCTGTTTAAGTCTTAAATGATAAAGGAAGGTTAATAAAAAAATACTTAAAAAAACCTGGTTATTAAATATGTTCATTTTTTAATCATTCATTCATCTTCTAAAGCAGTTTGTTCCCTTTTGGTGTCGCGGGGCACCATGGATGAAGACAGGGGACATCCTGGCCAGTCTGTCGCTGGGTCACAATCACACACACCTAGGGACAATTTAGAGTAACCAGTATGTTTTTGGATTGGGGGAGGAAGCTGGAGTCCATGCAGATTCCACACCTGGGCAGAACTTTCTAAGTGTGTTTGTTGACTATAGACCCGGACACATATCTGACACGGTTCAGAGGGCGTAGCATCTGCAGCTGGGATCGAGGCTCATTCTAGTCATTGAGTGTCATCATCCAGATGTTGTGGCTGTGACTGTCAGGCAGAGCTGCTTACTGCAGAGCTAAAGATATTTAAGCTGTCTGCAGCTCATATTTTATTTCCCCATACTGCTTGGTGACCGTAGGTGAAGTGCATCATGGGAGTTAGTATTTCTGGTCGTATATTTCAGTTGTGTGAGGATGAGGTTTTGTTGCTTTTGTGGTTTAAAGTCCCACTCCAATCAACTTTAGATGTGAGCAATATCAGAGCTATCCAGGCGGAAAGTTTAGATCAGATTCCAGCTCAGACAGGAAAACAAAGACGTTCATGGATCTGTTTGTCTACAGGTGGATGATGAGAATGGAGCGGAGCAGGAAGACTTTGGTCTACAGTCACTGCTACAGGCTTTTTTCAAATGACTTTTTTCCTCTGCTCCTGATTCACCACGATTTGAATAAAGAAATACTCAGAAATGTAGTTTTAATCTTAAATTATTTTATACATGTCCTCCATCATCATAAAAATGCAAGAACATGTTAAAGACACTAAAAAGACAATTCTCATTGGAGTCATGACTAGAAAGAGTTGTAGTTAAGCAGCTTTACTGCCACCTACAGGACAACTGCCTCTTTGAGACTTTCAGTCGGGGTTTAGACCCCACCACAGTACGGAAACTGCACTAGTTAGAGTCTCTAATGACTTGTTATTGGCCTCAGAAAAGGGTCTACTTTCTATTCTGGTTCCGTTAGACCTTAGTGCAGCCTTTGACACTATCGACCACAGTATTTTACTCCATAGACTAGAGCAGGACATAGGGATCAGAGGATCTGCTCTCCAGTGGTTTAAATCCTATCTGTCCCATAGGTATCAGTTCGTTAATGTAAATGGCCATTCCTCTCAGTGCACTCGAGCCAACTATGGAGTCCCACAGGGCTCAGTCTTGGGACCGATCCTGTTATCGCTTTATATGCTACCCCTAGGAAACATAATCAGGAAACACAGCATTAATTTTCATTGTTATGCCGACGATACGCAGTTGTATTTATCCATGAAGCCTGACCAGAATGACCAGATAGAGAAACTGAACGCCTGCATCAGTGACATCAAGACCTAGAAGACAATTAATTACCTCCTCTTGAACCCAGAAAAAACTGAGGTCATTATACTTGGACCTAAAAACCTCAGAGATGCTCTGTCTGCTCAGATAGTCTCCCTGGATGGCATAAGTATAGCCCCCAATTCCACAGTTAGAAACCTTGGGGTTTTATTTGACCAGGATTTATCATTTAAGGCTCACATATCTCAGGCGTGTAGAACTGCCTTTTTTCACCTGCGGAATATTGCTAAGATCAGAAATATACTTTCTAAGAGTGATGCTGAAAAACTCATCCCTGCATTTGTTACGTCGAGGCTGGATTACTGTAACTCCTTGTTAGCAGCGTGTCCTAAGAGTTCCTTAAGAAGTCTCCAGCTAGTTCAGAACGCAGCAGCTAGATTGTTAACTGGAACTAGCAGAAGAGATCACATCACTCCTGTGTTAGTTTCACTCCATTGGCTCCCAGTTGATTCTAGAATCAAGTTCAAGATCCTCCTGTTAACCTATAAGGCCTTACATGGAATGGCCCCATCCTATATTAAGGACCTCATAGTCCCTTACCATCCAATCAGAACACTTCACTCGTAAAATGCAGGACTGCTTGTGGTTCCTAGAATTAGTAAAAGTACGGTTGGAGGTAGAGCGTTTAGCCACCAAGCTCCTGTTTAATGGAATAAACTCCCAGCTCATGGAAGAGAGACCGACTCAGTTTCTACATTCAAAGTTAGACTGAAAACATTCCTCTTTGGACAGGCTTATTGTCAGACTAGTTAGTATTCAGAGATTATTTAACTTAATGTTAATTTGTTTAAATTAAACTTAATAAGTATTTGTTTTAAAAGGCTGCTAGAAGTTGAAGCTGGGGTAACTATGGTGCTCTGGGGTTCTGTCCTCTTTTCTCTTCTACTTCTATGTTTCCTCTCCTCTATTCTTGATCATTATTCATCATTTAGTTCTCCATGCCTCTGTTTGGTACAGTGCGATTCATGTATTGTCCCTCTTTTCCTCTCCCCTCCTGGGGAGTGGGAGTGCTTCCAGACTCCAGTTGGCTCATCCGTGCTCCTGTTCCTGACCGTGTACCTCGCCTTTGCTCCCGCTCCTACACCTGGCTGTGGTTCCTGCCTCTGGCTCGACTCGCGCCTTTGACTGTCCCCACAACCACGACTGGATGAAGCTCATCCGCTGGACTTTTATATATGTAGTTGTAGATTTAGATAAGTTAATTCTTCTCTAAGAGTTCTGGTAAATCGCCTGTCCGTCCTGGGGGAGGATCCCTCCTTCATGTGGACACCCCTGAGGTTTCTTCCGGAATCCGTTTTTTTTGGGAGTTTTTCCTTACCATGATGGGGGGTCTAACGGCAGGGATGCCAGTATAGCTTAGTCAGTTTGTTAGTTCATTTTAGTATTTTCCTATTGAACTCTTTGGATTCGTGATCCTTTTGAGTTCATGTTTTGGCAAAAATGTTTTTCTAAATTGTCCCTTGGTGTGAATGTGTGTGTGATTGTGGCCGGCGTGGCAGGTCAGTGGCAGGACGGCCGGGAGGCCGCGCAGTCCGGTGTGGCACATGAGGTGGGCCTGGCATAAAGTCTGGGGTGAGAGTTCGCAAGGAAGGTGGGACCTTGGACATCTGTCCCCTACCCCATCCCTGGTGGGGCGTGCGGGGCCCTTGGCTGCGGCGGCCGTGTCCCCCGGGTGACGGTTTCCTGGGCCCGGCGGTGCTCTCTCCGCGCGGGGAGAGGGATCCTTGAGCTTTCTGGCAAGGCCAGGAGCCGGGAATCTTATCACACCTGAGCCGGGGGTGTCTGTGTTCCTGTGGGGTGGGTTCTGGTCCTTTCTGCATCCTGGACGGGGGCGGGCGGCCCCTGTCTTGCACCTTTCTGGACCAACCGTGGGCCTGGTGGCTGGCTGCCTGGAGCGCGGAGCGGGTCTCCCTTGGGGGGTCCTGACTCGTACCTGGGGTTGGGGCGGGGGGATGCCCAGAACCCCTGGGTGGTGATGGGGTGCTCGTCTGGGGCTGTGGGCACCCCTCTCGGGTGGGGCCCGGCGTTGGGCTCTTCCAGCACGGCGGGGGGGCTGCTCTCCTGGTTGGGCTGGAGCGGCACTCTCTTTCCCCCCCTGCTCTCTGGCCCTGGCCTGGGTGGCGGACGTGGTCGCCCGGGGGGCAGTTGTTCTCTGCCTGCTGCCGCGTGGCGTTGGGGGCTTCTAGCTGCCGCGGCCGCTGCCGCGGGGGTCTTTGTGTGGGGGTGGCTGGTCACTCCCCCTCCTTCTTTTCACATTCCATCATGCATTTTAAAAGAACATAAACTCTCAACTGAGCACAGGTGTTAGCTCACCTTTGCATTAATAGTTTGCGTGATTGAATGAAATATCTCACACTAGTTGGCTTGAAGGCATAAGTATGCATTTGTGAACAATATCTGTATTGTGTACATGTTGACATGTGGATATTTTTGCAGCTAACAGGTGTGTTTATAACATTTGAGTGTGTGTGAGGACAGTCCCCGCCCCTTTGAGATTTGTACTCTATCTGAATCTTACCGTAATGATAAACATCCAGTAGCTTGTTGCTTAATGCTGCTTCATGGTTTTACCCCCCTCCCCCCTCCTATAATCACCCTCCTACCCCCCCACCCCAACATCCCTCTCTCTTCTTCCCTTCTTTCCTTTTCCGTCCGGTCCAACACAAAAGAATTTCAAAAACAAATAAAATGAATAAAGTTTGGCCTCGATTACAAAAGGGGTTTACTCAGACATACCTCTGGTTTGTCAGAAGATACCTAACCCCTGTTGTTAAAGTAAAATATGTCCAACACAAGAGGCAGTCAGCTCTCATCTGTCTGCCCAGCTGTTGGACAGGACAAGTTAAAAAAAAACTGGGGCATGGAGTCATGGTCAGGCATGCCTAAGTCTGAGTTCTGCCAGTCATCGAGCTCCGGCGGGTCGGACCAGTCGTCGAGCACCCCCCTGGGAGCCGGGACGGGTCGGGGTGCAGCCGGCACCCCCCTAGGAGCAGGGAAGGGTCGGGGTGCAGCCGGCAGGTCAGGCATGGAGTCGACCTAGGGGTAAGGCATGGAGTCCTATGGCGGGTCGGGCCAGTCGTCGGAGTCGTCTGTGAAGAGGGCTGGAAGGTCGGACCGGGGTGCGTTGGGGACCACCACCGGAAGAGGAAGGGGCTTGGGTGCATCCGGGACCACCACTGGAATAGGGTGTGGTGCATCCAGGACCACCACCGGAACAGGAAGGGGCTGGTATCCATCCGGGACCACCACTGGAA
Organism: Oryzias sinensis; assembly: GCA_037389245.1. Taxonomy (NCBI): domain Eukaryota; kingdom Metazoa; phylum Chordata; class Actinopteri; order Beloniformes; family Adrianichthyidae; genus Oryzias; species Oryzias sinensis. The sequence goes on along the minus strand of CM074496.1, from coordinate 1,213,300 downwards.
CAGGTTATGGTGCGTCCAGGACCACCTTTGGAACAAGAACGGGACGTTGAAGGGGACGGCAACGGCGGCGACGACGACCCTCCCTCATGGCAAGACGGCTCCCCTCCATAGCCTGAGTGCAGAACTCGAGCATGTCAAAGTCCCAATAATACCTGGTCCTCTCTGCTTCCAGGAAGTAGGCCTCCAGTAACCTCATGTCACGCTTTGCTGGGTCCAGGAAGAAGTATGGCTGGTCCATTCTGTCAGGTTGGGGAGGGCTGGTGAGCATGAAGGACCCAGAATGCAGAGACGGGGGCACACGGTTCCAGGGCAAGGGGGTTATTTAACAAAAGGCCCTGCAGATCAGGGTAACAAAACAAAACTCACTGTGGGCAAAAGATAAACATGGCAGAAGGGAAGAGACGTTAAAGACGTTAGAGACTTTACATGAGAGACATTAAAGACGTTAGTGGACCAGCACAAGAGGAAGGCAGAGACAAGACTTATATACAGACAGGACTGACAAGACACAGGTGAACATGATGAGGGCAGATTGGGACCAAGGAAGTAAAACTCAAGAACATGACAAAACAGAAAACCTTTCAAAATAAAACAGGAAAAAGAACTCAAACGAGACTGAAACAAGACGGAAAGCAAAAACCAATAGAAAGAAACCCAACCATGACAATGATTACAAATTTTGCTGAGCTGAGCGTTCAAATTAGACAAAAATAGTTATTTACGGAGCCCAGGACCTGACATGGGTAAAATAAAATAAAGCATTCCCACGAAATAATATTTTCTTCCCAAATAATATTCTAATATACATTTATCCTGTTGTATTTGAATGCACCACGGTTACAGGGACAGATTGATTGGTCGAGATGCATTATGGAATATGTGTGATGCATGATGGGATACGTAGCATGGAGCCTTGGTGGTAAAGTGACTGCTAACGAGTATGTTGACAAGCTACCTCAGCACGTCCTAAATATTATTATTCCTGTTCGACCCTAAACTACAGCATCCCAGACCGCAGCTGCCCGAATGCCGGCATGACAATCAAAAGAGCTCCGCTGCCAGAGAGATTCAGTGGCAGGACGGAGTGCGTACCAGGATGTAAAACAACAGTTGCTGTTTTATGCCTCTCCATCGTGGATGCTGCTTGAGCCTTGGGGATTTGGTGCATTGGACTTTGGAGCCACCTCACCTCCTGAATCGTTTTCCCATGACGGACGGGCGTCAGCCGCCACAGGCGTGTGCCATTGCGTGTGCCATTGCGTGTGGCCCATAGGCATCAGGACTTTGTGCAGAGTCTTTAATGGTGTAATTGGTGTTTTAAGGTGTCTGTGTTTCCTTTAGCATGGTTTTGTATTTAGAAAACTACAATTTCTTCTGTTGCCCAACCCTGAAACACAAAGGTGGCAACAGACCAATCAGCAAATTGGTCTTTAGGAGCCAACCTGGAACACAGTGACAATATGTTGTGGAAAAAGAGCTGTGATTCCTGATCTGTGTGGGAAACTTCAATGAAGGAGGTGCATTACAATGCTGAGCTGTTGGATTACAGTAACAGGAGAAACAAGCTGCAGTGAAGTCAAAGGCACCTGTGTATTAGAATGACCCAAATGCAAGAGAAACAGCATGAGAAGGACTCTCTGCCAACTTACCCTGCTCTGCAATTTAAAGCAATTTAGCAGATCTTAGGCACCTGAAAGTAGAGATCTTTCATTAAACGGATAATAACTGAGTGAAAGATTTGTCAAAGCTTTTTAAGAAGGATACATGGGTCAGAAGCTTTGCTCTGAAGTCTGAACAATATTTTTTTTGTTTTTGAAGTAAAAAGAGAGGATGTAGTGAACTCTTAGAATTATTCTCCCAAATTTCTATACAGTCGATAAAATATGGTAGTATTAAGGAGCAGTACCATAAATATGTACTAATATATGTTTAGATTTATTGATGAATGAAATACTTTTTGAGACTTTAGTTTGTATGTGTCTGTGTGGCTTTTAACTTAGTTTGTCATCAATAACAACCCCTAAGAATTTGATTTCTGTAACACTTTCAAATTCAGACATTATTTATTTGAATTGAGAGCTCGGTTTTGGCATGAAGATGATGACAGACATTTCAGCGGCAGACTTCAATAAACGCTGTCACCCTGCGTTCTGTCAGACTTTGAGATGAAGCTTGGTGAAGAATTTCCTCCTGCTGCTGTTTTCAGCAACTGTCTTTCCTATCTGTGTGTCTCTGCAGATCTTATCATTAAACTGGCAAAAGACAAGTTTGGAGCCATTCAGGCAGAATATCAAAAGGTAAGTGTGTGAAGGTATGAGGTCAAATGATTATTTGACTGCCATTACTCCGTCTGTCTAAAGTTTTCTGATTGGATTTTAAAGATATTTTATGTTGAAACAATGTAAAAAATACTCGGTGTTTCCCTTTGTTTTATATTCTTGTACTTTGCACTGTTGTCTAGAATAAGCTATCTGCAATACTCAATTGTGATGTTGCTAAAGTTGTATGTAATTTCTTTTTGACCGGCCTAAAGCTTTTTAGAATTGAGATTTACAGGATCTGGTCCTCATTACTTTGCGTGGGATGCAAGTAAGAAAAAGATACAATCAAACTCTGATGAAGATGCACATTTTACAAAGACCAGGACTTTGCTTTTTCACAAAAGGGATTGAAACTTTAGGTTTTCTTCAAATCTTAAAATAATTGTGTTAACAATTCAGGCATGGGGGTGCAGGAGCCCCTATTTGAAGTTTAATGTAATAACCCTGAGCTTTTCTTGCAGTCAGGCTTCATATTTGAGACGCTACATTATAGGAAGTTAACTTCTCAGAGCTGATGCTTTTCAAAACAAAGTGCATTTGTGCTATGAGCCTTCTATGTGCAGAAGGTTGATTTGCATGGCAGGTTTGACTTCAGTTTTTCTTTCTGCTCTTTTGTTTCATCACATCTTTGTTTTGTGGCTTTATTCTTGATGCTGCATTGCCTCTGTCTTCTGCATGCCCTCTTCATCTGAACTGGCCTCGCACAGCCAGAGAACATTGTGCTGACTCTTCAGGTAAACTCCACCACATGGACTCACTGTCCAACCCATCCTCTGTCTCAAGGTTGCACAACACAAAATAAGCTAAACATGATTCAGAAGTTAGAGATGTTGTATTTGTCCTTTTAATTATATTTTTGCTGTTTGTGCAGTCTTGTGACTTTCACCCATCATCCCCCCATTCACCTCCTACCCTCTCTGCACCCATCTGTCTGCTGTGCTGCAAAGCTGTCACCACTTAAAACTAGGCCTTTATGGAAGCATTTGTGTGTCTTGATTCAAAATAAAAGTCAATACCAGAAATATTTTTCATTTTTACAATGAAGCTGCATTTGTTAACTCAAAGATAAAATGAAAAATCAATCAGCCAAACAGCTTCTTCTGTCACTTAATCAAAATGATAAAGAAAATGGTATTTGACTTTTCATTTCAGGTTCTCTTGTAAATGAGCGACCTTGGGAGCCTTTCAGGCAGACTACTCTAGCAGTGTTTTACTCAGTTAGTCAACTCACCTGTTCAGCATCCAGGTGTGCAGTTGTTCATTCTCTTTCTTTACTGCAGCGCTGCTTTTGCAGCCCCACCCCCCTCCCCGGCTTCCACCTGTGAGCTCCGTTAGGGGTAGTTATTACCCAAAAGTTTTATGGAAATCTTATCTCATGGAATTGTACAGAGCCTTATGCCCAACGAAAAGAATGTGAAAATAAATATTTTTACTGCATGAGTCGTCTGAATGAAATTCAGTTAGAAATGTCTAATTTGACGATTAAGATGGATTAACAGAAATGCTTTTTCATTTTCTAATTGTAACTGCACCAAATTACTCAAAATTAAAATGAAAAATCAATCCTCCAAAATGCTTTTTCATTTTCTACTCAAACACCACTCATTCTGTGACATAATGAGAGTGAAAATGCAAAGAGGGGATTACATTTTCGCATAATTCAAGTGCAGTTTGCCGTTCTGAGGGGAACAAAAATCATGTTGTTTTTTCCCTTAAAGTGGCTGTAAAAGCACATTTCTCAATAATCATTGGTCATACTTGAGACATCATATTCACTGTCACTCCTGTCAGTCACTACCCCAGGAATGTCCAAACCACTGCTTGACATCAAGAAGCTTTTCTCTGGCTTTGTTGAATTCTTAGTGGATGGAGCTACTGTTCCAAAAAAGCGGCTTCTCCACAAAAAGATCATTCCAAACAGCTTTTTCCAAAGATATCCCCAAAATTAATTCAGAATCAAAGACCCATAAGCAAAAGTCTGCAACTTCAAATTTGCAACAGAAAATGAGTTTGTGTCCTTAATTTTATAACTAAGAACTTAAAATAAAACCACCTGTTGTGATTTTTTTTTTAATAATTTTGAACTAAACGTGACCTACAATCTTAACAAGGGGGATAAAACTGTTGTGGCCTAAACTGAAAAAGTGCAGTGCATTGTATAAAAACTGCTTAGAGCTAAAGCATAAATGTCCGTTTATGAAAAGCTTCTGCTAAAACATTGACTAGCATTTAAAAATGGGGTGTTTCAGTAAAAGATGAAGTATTGCATTTTACTACAAAGTTTGGAAAGATCTTGAAAAACAGAACGTTTACATCCAGACATGTTTTTGTGTTTGGTAATTGTCATATGAAGTGACTCTAATCTCTGAGGGTTTGATGAGAGCTGTTTTAAATAACAGGAAGTCCCTCTTGTCTGTCCTCTTCAGAGAAGCTGTGGACCTTTTTTCCACATCACTATAAAAACGTTCCTCACTGTCGGCCTGTTTCAGCCGTCCTGCTAAACTAAAGCCCAACAATCTGCAGAGCCACAGCTCATCTAATCTCAACTGTGACTTCCAGTGAGTTCAGAGAGCTGGAGCGTGTTGGTTGAAGGCACCTCAGCATGTTGACTTCATATCTGACCAGTGATGCCTGTCCTCCTGCTCAGACATGCTGCCATCCTCTCGTTCAGGCAGTTCCCTTTGGAAGGACACAACCCTTGTTTTGCTCTTGCCAAGAAATAACAGAGGTCCAAAAATAATCCGAGCTGCAGGCCTTTAAAGGGTGTTGGGGGAAAAACACTCAAATCGTTCTGACCTTTCTCTTGTCAGGGCTTACAGTGACAGAAACAGAGAGACAGATGCTCATTTCCTCATGTCTCAGTGTTCTGTGAAAGCATCCTAATGTTTTTAAAGAGCAGTAATGCATCCTGACTCAGCGTGAAAATGTCTGCTTGGGTTTGAGGTCAGCACGTTGGTTCTGGTTATCATTCCAGCTTCATCTTCTAGTGCAGTCATTCATACATCTGCTGTAGTGAGAGCATCGTTGTGACTCTTTCCTCTTGTGTCTAAAAGAAAGTGCACAACATTAAAAACATCATTGTGGATCATGGTCAACTGAATATAGACCTCTAAATGAAACTGAATATTTCATAGACAAATATTCAGAAAGAGTTTTATTTCTCTGTGTGTTTTTGACCAAACCGTCCATGCCATGCTAAACCTGAGCTGCATTTCTGTGGGTAAGATGGGTTCTGACGTCTGAGGAGAGTTAAGATTAGAGAGGGAACAGCTTGGGGAGCATTTTGACCTTCCAGGAGCTGTAAAAACAGGGTTGCCTAATTTCTTTATATAATAAAACCATAAGAGGTCATAGTGAGGAGTTACATATGGAGACATCAACCCCCCTCTCTCTGTCTGGGGCTGGAGGTTAAATGAGGCAGATTTGGTGACCTTCATGAATGTTGTCAAAGGGCCCATACCAGGCTATTCTTACACCTTTTATAGCAAACAATATCCACGTACATGATCATATTACCTTTGGCACAAAAGAACACATTTTTTTTATAAAATATGGGTTCTTTTCACAGTTCATTTTCCAACCCAGAAGTAAGACGACCTCATCTCTGAGGCTCCGCCTTTCTCTGTCTGCTTTAGCAGCGTGTCTGCATTTCTCCCACGAAAACAAACAACATCCAGACGTGCAAAGATGGATGCGCATATTGTTCATATAAAATTAAGGAGTTTAGCCAATCACAGTTAGCTCCACGGAGAAAGTGTTTGTGTGTGTAGGTGTGTGTGTGTGTGGGTGTGTGTGTGTGTGTGTGTGTGTGTGTGTGTGTGTGTGTGTGTGTGTGTGTGTGTGTGTGTGTGTGTGTGTGTGTGTGTGTGTGTGTGTTAGCCTGGGGCTGACAGTGCAGACTCTTCCTGGAAGGGGATGTTCCACTTTCATATGTATGTTGTTTTCCTGCTCAGAACGCAGGTTTTTAGAGAAATACTCAGAAATGCCAGAGCAGATCAAAATACGACTTCGGGGTTTTCTTCTTGTAAGGAATGAACACTATAATACACTGATTTTGCATGATATAGGCCTTTGAAAACTCTGAGGTACTTCAGGATTTTTTAAGATTAATACATAGAGATGTTTCAGTTGCATATTAACAGCGACTTGTCTTGAAAACATAAAAACAAATTCTGGTCTGCAGTGAAACTATTGAGTTACATTCTTTTCAAAGGTATTTTGGTGTGGTGGTGGTGTCTACACAAGTAAAGCCTTAGTCCCTAATGGCCTTACGAGTGGATATGGACTGGGCAAACCTGTGCAGGGCATGCAGGTGGTCCATGATACATTTGAAGATCGTAGACCACCTGGGGGAAAATGTTGAAAAGACACAGGCGTCCTACAGATTTTTCATTTGTTCAACCCTACAGAATCATGCACAGGAAGCCTGTTAGTGCTGTTCAAGAGATAGATGTGCGCATGTCGCTCATCCCTTCCCTGCAGCCTGACTGTTAGAAATGAAGAGATTAGACAATCAGAGTGTACGTGTGTGGACATCCTACAGGCAATTTACAGTCACATGCACACCCTGTGTGTGCAGCATTGGGTGAAGTCAGTAAGGACCAGTGAGTGCACCTCACTGGGTGTAATGCCTAAGGCCGCCGTACAACACTCACAACAATAGTACATCCTACTTTGATGAGGTTGATGCACGATCCACAAGTGACTGCAAGACACTCCTGCACTGCGGGCATGCTGCCTTAGGATGCAGTCGCACCTCTCTACGACCCTCCACAAATACCTGCAGCCCCCGTACAGGTCAACCCCTGCATGTGTGTGACGGTGTGGCACCGCCAGATGACGAGGCTGGGGGGGCCACACTGTGTTTTATTTTTTATGTATTTTCTGTTTAAGATTACTACCTGTGGTGCCACCTGGACAATAATTAAGAGCCACGCCCAATGGGAGGGGCTCGCTCTTCAAAAGGGAGCATCACAGGAAGTGAAATGAGGAGTGTGACGGAGGTGCCATGCGCTGGTGCGGCCCTGCGTGGAGCAACTGTGGTGCAAACTGTTTAACTGTCCTAAATAAAGACAGAACCTCCTCAAAATAAATAAGTAAAACGCAGTGTGCCCCCCCCCCGTCATCTGACGGTGCCACACCATCACAATGAGACTATGGCTTTAAGTTACAAGCTCTGACTTTGGACACAAGTTTTTCATCTGAACTAATCAACCTTCTGTTTTTCTGCCAGCAACAATTATTGTGCTGCCTTTCACTCTTCCAACTAGATTAAAAACGTTACCATGAATAATAAAAACCCATGTTTCTTTCTTTCTTGTTCATTTTTATTAATAAAACATGCGGTTACTTTCATGTCAAGTCAACACGCCATCAAGACTGCAGTAAACTGAACGGTAAAAAAAGATGCTTTTGATGGTTAGGTCAGAAAAAGAGTTCTCCACAGGCTTATAATCATATTTCCAATATGATGGATTAATTTGAGGTCTATGTTTGCAAACGATCAAACATCCTGAAAAGGCTCTGAATTCTGATAGTTTAGGTCAATATCCTTTTCTCCTGTTAATGCAGAGAAACAACTACGTGTGAATTTGTGGAAAGGATGTTTGTCCAAAATCAGTTCAGATGTTCTTTTTACTACTTTCAATTGATCCCATTTCTACATTCAATTCTGAATCAATTCTTTCTAAGCAGCAGTTCCGACATATTGTTTGGTTTCTTAAACTCAATGTTGTTACATTTCAGTGACACAGTGTCATACTGTGACCTAAATATGGAATTACAGAATAGAATTGTAATGTTGCCAGATTTTCTTTTCCAACGATTTATAATTGGCCCTGATTAGAATTCTTAATCAAAAACTGTGAGGTTGAAAAGTTTGCTTTAAATGCAATTTTCTCAAAAACTCGACAGACCAGTTTTAATGGTTTTCTGCAGAACTTTATTGTAAACAACATTCACAAGTAGTCCCTTGGTACTTGGTTTCTCCTTGAAATTAGTTATGACAAAATGAGTCAGTTCAAGGGGCTAAAACAAAGCTATAAAAGCTAAATGTCTGCGCTTCCTCAGAATGAGCTGTAATGTAAATGTAGTTCTCTAAAGGCTGATATGATTGAGAACAAATGTGTGCAAAAAGTTTTTTCTCATTTGTTCAAAAATTGTTGATGGTATGTGGACATAATTAAATAACTGCACATTAACCCTACAACAGTAATGAATTTATAAAAGCAAATGTTATAGCAGAAATTCTTTGGCCATTATTTTTTTTACTTCAGAGACCAAAGCAGATGACATGATTGCATTCATATTTGGTCAGATATAACCTCTTCTTGGAATTTTCTAGTGTAGTTTGGTTGCATCCATTCAGATCCGCTGGAGATTTAATTTCTTCTGGAGTTTATTCTATTGTACAAAGACAATTCAAAGTGTTTTACATAAAACATTAAAACAAACATTCAAAAAATATCAGAGGAGTGATCATTGAAATAAAAAGAAACAAACATAAAGAAAATGTAAAAGAACTGAATTTAAAGTACTGCTAAGCTTAAAGTAACAGTGTTGATGTTATCTTCTGAATACAGACTAATCAAATGCAGCTGAGAACAGGTGGGTCTTTAACCTGGATTTAAATCAACTGAATGTTTCACTTGATAAAACAAGATAAAAATTTAAAATTGATTAAAAAATGTTCAAATCAAAAAGAGCTCCAAGATTTTTTACCGCAAAACAGGAGACCAAACCAATACCATATAGTTAGATGATCTTGTTCTGAATGAATCCTTAAAGGACATACTGTATGGGTCTAAAACAACATCCTTTGTTTAATCTGAGGTTTAAAAGTCATCCATGTCTTAAACTTTTAGGATGTGGTTGAAAGTCTGTGAACTGGGTGACATTTTCTGCCTCAATGTATCACTAAGTATCTGCTGCAAATAGCAAATCTGTATTTTCTACACCGAGACTGCCCATTTCGTAGTCAGTTCTTCAAAAAGGCTCCAGTTCTTCTTGAATAAACCGGGAGACAAAAATCCTAGAGGCTCACAGAAGAAAAGATGAATTCCTTTGAGCACATACTGCACCATGCGGTTGCTGTCGGTGAATTTCATCTGGAATGGAAGCAAAAACTTTGAAATGTTTTTACAAGTCACTGCAACTCGTTCTGTTTTCACTGGTGTGTGCCAAAACAGTCCTGGCAGCGTTCTTTATGTCAGCCTTTGTGAGATTTATTCCAAAATAATGCATTTAAGGAATCAATTATTGACATAATGTAGAAAAGATTTTCCTCCAGCTAGTAGATTTCTGTAAAACATTTATATTCAGATTCTTTTTTAAAGTCGTCTTGTCTTCTTTCTGCGTCCTCTGTGCATTTAACTCTTCCTCATCTCCTTCATTTCTAAACTCCCATTCCCTCTGGTTTTTGCACCTCCTGTTTTCCTTTTCTAATAACATTTTCTGTCTGATCTACCTGGCTTCATCTCATGTTTCTCCTATAATGACCCTAGGCCATCTACTATGAGATAGGCTTCCTGGTGTGTGCCGCCGTGGGCCTGCTCTTCGCCGTCCTCATGCCCGCCGTGGGGCTGTTTTTCTGCATGTGCCGCTGCTGTGACAACTGCGGCGGCGAGATGCACCAACGCCAGAGGAAAAACGCAGACTGCCGGCGGGGGCTGCTGGGAACGCTCCTCTTCTCCACGTCGCTCGTCATCACGTAAGTGTCACGCATGGAAACATGTTCTTTTACAGATTATTCATATGCATGCACCAACTCAAAATGCACGTAAGCTGCGCTTCAGTTTATGCACGCTGACTTCTGACATGCTCCTCCTCTGGCAAAACACAGAACCATCCAGCTTCACCATCCCCCCGTTTGCTAATTACAGTGAAGTCCTACTGTATAGTGTGTGTGACAGCATGGTACATTCCTGTGTGTCTTGGGCTCTGCTCACACTAACCTGCAGGGTTATTCGTCCTTAGAGCTCTTCTGAGAATTTGTATCATGTCAGTGTGAACTTTGTAAGCCAAGGATGTCCAGAAAAAAACACAATCCTCAATACTTGATTTGTATTTAGAAGATGTTTACGTGACAGTTCTGGATACATTTAAATGAATCATAAGATATTCAGAAGGTGCCTCAGAGCACTGTAAGAAATTATGCAAAATAAATTAACTTGTTTTGGTCTAATTAATTCTAAATAGTTTTAGTTTTTTGTGGTATTAATGGTATTGAGGAATTTCCAACAGACGATAGTTTTTAGTGTAATCCTCGTCCTGAGCGTGCAAATGCATGACTTTCTAAGAAGGAATAAATACATGAACAGGAAGAAATCTTCAACAGAACCAGACGAACAGCTGCAGAAGCTGAAGCATTTCTCTGAAGGAACATTACTCTAAGGTATTTATCCGTCAAAAATGCTATGATATGAATATTTGAATGTCGTTATTCAGAACTTTAATGCCGTTCTTATTCAGGAACTGCTGCTGTTTTTGTCATGTAGACTCCTAAAAGTGCATCTTTCGGCTTTTTGGACCCCAACGATGTTGAACATTTGGAAAAGTTTTGAATGTCTTTCTCTTTCAGCTGCTCAGTCATTTGGAAAGTTCTTTCTATGCTGAAGGCCCTTCTTGACACAGCCGCACAGTGAATAAACCCGTCTAAATCAACAAGTGCAGCAAGGTCTTTTTGGACATGTGTATCTCAGTGATGCTATGGTCACTGCAGCTGGAGGGTCGCGCTCTATGTTAATTTCATTATTTATATCTGTAACCTTTTTTCTTTGCATAATCAGTTCCTGGATTTCCAAAGGAACCACCATTCTTCCCCATTTTTAAGCCTCTGTCTAATGCTGCATAGAAGAGTTCACTTCACCTTTAAAGAATACATGTAACTACTTGATAAACACAAGGTCTTAGTTTTTTAATAGACCTTTGCTGTTGTAAAACTGTTAAAGTTCCATTATTAAGATAATGTCGTTTTTTGTCCAAATCCAAAAACCTGTCGTTTTGTAGAACATAGTTTCTGTGGCAGGAATTTGTTAGAAATTCACCTCTGTGTTGTGGGACTGTTGGTGCAGAGTAAGCCAGAGACCTTTTCCCATCATCCCCTTGTTTGGGAGTGTGTAGCCTGTGAAGTGTGGAACATGTCACTGAAAAAGTCAATGCCTTTTTCCAGTCTTCCATTCTACGTCATTGTCTTTGTGTGCTCCCAATTCACAACAATTTGAATAAAGAAATGCTATTTTAATTTTAATTTTTCTACATATGTCCTCCTTTATGAGAAAAATGCCACAAGAATAAGTTAAAAACACCAAAAACACAATTTCCATTGCAGTGGGTCTTTACTGACAATGTGGAACGGCTATCAAGCAGCATCATGTAAACCACATAGCAAAGCTGGAGATGACTTTTTGACCTCTGATTGTCTTCATCCTAACTGCTGTTCTCAGTCTCTCTCTGTCCATAAAAATTCACTATTTTATTTACAATAGTAGCACAAATTGCCACCAGATCTAGTAATCTACCCAGCGCTACAGATATTCTGTGGTTTACAGTGTCAGCAGCTGCTGAGCGTGAACTCTGACTTTGAGCTGTCTTTGCTCAACTAAGGGAATCCAATTATTTGATGTTTTCTCACCCTTTGTCTTATCAAACAAAACTCTATACCTATGTCCTGGAAACCCAGATACAAGAGCCTGAAAGCATCTTCACCACTAATATTAAATCTCCCCAGCTACCAGGCAGACATGCAGCACACACTTTAATGACGGAAGTACAGGCTGGAGAGGAAAGCACTGAGCCCAAGCCTCAAGACAGCTGACAGCCTGGAACAGAGGAGAAGTGGGACTGACATTTACTCTCCAAGAAGAGATGGGACATTCTACACGGGTAGAAGGACAATACAGGATAGGCTAAAAAAGGGAAAAAAGATACCAAAATGAGGTTCCATGTGAGAACCAAGTCCTCCATGCTGTCATGAGTCTGAGGCTAAGCAAACACGTCAGAGAGAGAACACGTCAATGCAAGGGTGGGGGGTCATCTAAGATAGCACAAGGGTTAAATCAGATATTTTCTCCCCCAAGAAAACAAATACAAACTATAATGATATTCCTTGATAAACAGGTTTTTAATTTTTCTAATATGGTTCTCATGTTTGTGCAACTGTAAATTTTGAACAATTATATAATTGCATCATGCTTGGTGAAGTTTAAACAGAAATTGTGCTTCATGACAGTTTACAGTAATGCAGACATGGTGTCACATTAACCCAATGAATCATGGGAGATGTAGTAAAAAACGGTGGCACTAAAGCCGGACAGAGTCACATCTTTAAGCTTCAGTATTTCATGCACTTTTCCCACGGTCTGACACTGGATCGCGCTGGAAGCTACGCTGCTAAACACGATCTTTAGCTGTGTTTTTCTCAGAACTGAGAGGTTTTTTTATGAGCCGTGTTGGCTCAACGCTGACCAAGTCTGTTTGGTTAGACTGATGATGTGCATGATGAGGCATGATGAGGAATGATTGCTGGAGACAGTTTAAGGGGTGGAACCTTTTCCAGAATGAGAGCATTAGACTGCTTAGAGTCAAAGTTGAGGTAAAATCATGGTACAGTCATTCTTCTAAAGGTGTCTTGAATAGCAATCAATTAAACACAAAACAAACAGTCTTTCTTGGACGTTGATATTCTTAGCTACTCAGTGTGAAACCTGAAGAACACACAGCTGATATCCTGGCAATGGTTAATGTGTTTAGGTGAAATTGAAGACATTTCCTGACCGTCTCTCACAGCGTTCTACTGTACACTGGTTAAAAAACACTTTACTAGATGACACAAGCTTCTTACTTTCCTTTTACGTTGTTGGGAAATGGCCAAACTGTACAACAGAAGCAAAGATGCTTGTGGTCTGTATCCAAATATTTCACCTTTGTGGTTACCATTCAAATCTAAGGGAACCTCTGCATGGGTGGGGTTGTGGCCTTTTGACTGACAGAAAACCTTTGCATCCTCAGTAAAGTGACTTTACAGGATGTGTTCCAACAGCTGCCAGGCTGTCCCTCTTAGAGCACAACTCTCAATAAGGTCTGGATTTGAAGCCATCATAGTTGGTCGAGATGAAGATAGCAGCAGAACAGGAAAACTTTTAATGGCAGAATAGCCTTTAATTCAGTCCAATACAAACCAAAAGGCAATGTCCCCACTGATGCCCCCATCCCACCCCAGACAAACACACACACACACACACACACACACACACACACACACACACACACACACACACACAGAATCAGTCTTCGTTCAGCCGTTAGATTCGTGTATTCACTGGAGGAACAATCCTTTTCGTGTACACTCTTTTGAATCATTTCCTATTAGCCATCATGGATTTGCAGATTTTCAAACGTCACGCCTCCACAAACATGCTTACTCTGTGCATGCTGGATCATGTCCGCATGTGGTGCAGCCAGATGCAAAATTAAAAGAACAGCAGCAGCTATCGTAGTCTGTTCCTATCGGGTCTGATTCCACTAGAACCCTGTGTGGATTTACAACGATAAAAACAACAAATAAAGATCCCTACATGTGCTGCAGCCGAGTGGAAGGGCCCTGTCTCATGCTGTTACCCAGAAGGCACTTCAGCAGTCTATTTCTGTCACTGGGTGTCCAGAAAAATTAGTTTAAAAAGTCTTATCTGCTTAGTGATTCATAGTATTCATACTAATGTATGTGGCCTAATTAATGTAATGCAGGAAACAGGGAACAAAACATTTTCTAGCCTGAATTAAAGCACAAAAACGAATTTGATTTGAAAACGTTGTCAGCATATTATGGAAATGTAAAATATGCTGAAGTTAATAACATAATATCATTATGTAAGAGTTCATAGAAGTATCTTCTAAGTATCTTTGAAAAAGACTAAAGAATGTTTAAAAACACTCAGTTTATCAAAACATCTCCTGGATTTTCCCAAATGAGTGTCTTTGAGCTAAAGTTTCTTGTCTTTAAATTTGCAATGCAGCTGTTATCATTTGCAGCTGGTGGCAAACTAGAAAGGGTTGGGGGCTATGCTCCACACCGACAGTCCCGCTCACAACTCAGACGTACGTTTGTAATGAACTACTGTTCTCTGCAGAAACTATGTCCTAGAAAACAAAACCGTTTTTTGGATTTTGGCTAAAAACGGCATCATCCTAATGAAAAGACCACCGCAAACACTTTCAAAATAGTTAAAAAGAGAACCTGAGTGGGACTTCAAGCAGTATGACTGACTAGGTCTCTAAAAACATTCCATCTGTGTTCTACATTATATCCTCAGACAATAAGGCCTGCTGTACTGTAGAGGGAGAGATCTGGTAACAATGAGCTGTGAATATGACTGTTTATAAAATACTACCTAATACAAAATAAAAATACAGTATTTGTGTCTTTATATTTGTTTTAAAGATTGATCTCATATTGAGAAGCTCATTTTTAAGGATGTAAAACTTTCAGTTGTCTGTATTCTGATTTCTTCCCTATTCTTTGTTTTATTTATTTATTTCATTTTTTGATAGTCTATTTATAACATCACAATATGCTTATGTTGACTGACAGATAAGAATAAGCATTGTTACTAAAAATGATTTTTTACAGTTATAATTTAAAACTTCAAATTTCTCAGCATGAAGCAGAAACCGACGCCTGCTGCACTTCCAACACAAACAAGCTTTTTTTTTAGCAGATTCATTAACACAGAGGTGCAAAACTTCCAACTGCTTCAAAAGAAGATCTCTGAGTGTGAATCAGTGTCAGAACGCATGGAAATCCTCTGTTGGTTTTCAGAACAAGAAACCAATTTGTCTGCTAAAATGGTGAACCCTGAAGCTCTCTCCGGCTTCATCCCACCGTCTAAAAACATGCTTCATAAGTTATTTGATTGCCCAAAATTGTCCCTTTGGTGTGAGTGAGTGTAAGTGTGTGATGTGTGGCCCTGCAACAGACTGGCAACCTGTCCAGGATGTCCCCTGCCTTCGCCCACGAGCGGCTGGGATAGGCTCCAGCAGCCCTGTGACGGGTTTAGAAGATGATACTTCTTTTAACAGCTGGAGGACAAATTATTTTTGATGACATCCTAGTTGTTTTGAATAGTTCCTTGCCGTTTTTTGGGCCAAATGTTTTCTTTTCTGTAAGAAAAGTGAGGAATAATGTCACTTGGTCTTCATTTATAAAAGGCCTGAACTTGGGGGGTAATTCTGTGTTTCATTTTACTGTCAGACAGTGAGAGGTAAAGTGTGTTGGTGAAGCCTGTTGACCTTTGGTAACCTTAAAGGTCACTCTTTTAGTGGCCCCCCACTGCAGTTTCTATATTATTGCTGTTTTAGCATCAGAAAGAAAAAAGTATGAAATGAACAACAAGTGTTGTCTAATAGCTTGGTATTTCAGTGACCTTTCACATCCACGCCCTGCAGGCTGTCTGGCTCAGGCTTCCGTTGTCATGTCTTCTCTGGGCAGCCAGTGGAGCTAGTGTTCTAGTTTTTCTCAGTCACTTTAGTACAATTCTCAGATCAGAATTGAAGTTTCTGCAGGATATGTGTGTGAATTTATCCAAACACCCTACAAAACAGCCAAACACTATGGATTTCTTTGCAAAGCCTGTAACTTGCTCAAAATCTTAGTTCATCTCTCCAACCAAGTCTTCTATGTCATTGAACATGTCAGTGCCATCAGAATGTCAAGTCCTTGTGTCATTGTCTACGAACAAGACAGTCAAATGACTTAGTCATGTTGTCAATATAACTGTGTACTTTAGAGGGAGGTTCTGATGTAAACTATGGCTAAAGTTTGGATGACAATTATTGTAAAATGGAAGTTACACCTTTTTTGTTTGATTGGAGGAGACTGACAAGATTCACACATTTACACTTTTACTGTTCATATTTAATTTGTTGACAGACCAAGGTCATACCAACATAGAAAAACCCACTGCAAACAGTAACACAAAGGGAAAAAGATAGGACAATATTCTGTCCAACAGTCCAGGTAGTGCAGTAGGATTTGGTGTGGTCTTCCTACACCTCTTGTCGCTGCTCTGTGCTGTTAGGCCAAATTCTCATCCACATCACAGCTAATATCCTCTCCAGCAATGCATGGAAATATGTTTGTCACATTATGACAACTTGGTCAACCATTTTGCAGTTAATGACTTATAGAATGAACTAATGACTAGGTGTTTTGAGGAGTAAAGTAATATTGCACAGTGAACTATATATAATACATTTCCAGGATCAACATGACATAAGCAATTGATAATGTAGCAAAGAGCAGAATTGTACAGAATCATTTTCATGGATGTACCAAAAGAATTGTAACTTGTTCAAAGAAGTGAGAACTGCTTATATGATGTGCGCAAGTGACATCATGATGTGAAGATTGAAACAAATAGTTTGGGAATTTCACTCTGATCTGAGAATTGTACTAAAGTGACTGAGAAAAACTGTAAAGTCCAGCAGAACAGGCGGTAACTCACAGTGTTCTCATGATGAGAAACACACAGCTAAATTCCTAAAGTGAGAAGCTTAAAGTATTTATTCTCTGGTTAAATTCTTCATAAAAAAAGACAGATTTTTAGCCAGAAGTCAGGTTCAGACTGTGATCTAGCAAGGAAAAATATGAAGCTCTGCACAATGAAAGAAGCATAACAAAGGCCCAATTCAATTCTTCCCTACCCCACCGGCTTTCTTTATCCTCCAATTGTAGGGGCAATAGGGTAGGGGTGTCTGAAATACTTTTACATGGGAACCCACTGCAAGCGGAGGGCATATGTATCCCTCCCCCGGCAGGTAATCCGTGTGCTGAGGAGAAAAAAACACATTTCTGCACGTAGTTGTGCTTCCTGAAGCACAGACAGTTACATGTAAATGTAAGGAATGTTTTATTTGTGCATGACTTTTTAAAGTTATAAAACTGATGTTATGTATTTTCCGAGCACTGGCAGCTCTGCTAACTTAGCTCACCGGCGACTATTGATGATGTCATCGAGTGGGAGTGACATAGAAGACACTATTTTTCTATAACCCTGTATGGAAGGGTAAGAAGAATTATTGAAAAACTTTAATTTTGGTTTCCATTACATCATAATTATGTGAATAAACACAAGTCAACTCATACGCAATAAGTCATTCAAAAACATGGCGATGGATTTGACAGGCCTGAATAAGACGCATCAGCAAGCTCCTTACACATGGGAGCGAAGAAGAGATTTTAGAAAATGGTGGTTGGTGATTTCCATGGATCCAACAATTACCTTTGACACACTCAACTGTTGATGAGCTGTGGACGCTAGGGACCTCTTGTGGCTTCTACAATCTTCTAAAGCAGCTGTTCCCTACCATGACTGCTATCGCTATTTACAAACGGGTTAATGGTTTAGAGTTGTTGGTCATCGTGACTCATTTAATTAAAAAGATATATGTCACTTCCACCTCCTTCAAGCACAAGAACCTTTAAGACCAATTCAAGTTTATCAAAATTGTGGTGTTTCCATTAGGTGAATTTATTATTGCAAATCCAATTTGCGCAGATTTCATAGTCAATGGAACGAATCAATGGCGACTTCAGCCAGGCCACAACAGCACCGGGAGAAGCGCTAGCAGGTCTTACAAATTGAGGCGGGCGAATGGTTTATGATTTTCAGTTTGTGCTAGAAAAATGCCTTGGTCCATTGTCTATGTCTACTGAACAAGTTTATTGAACATTGGTTCGTCTACTGCCGAGCGATATCTTCTGTGTACCCATGTTTTGATAATTACTTTGTATTCGCTTTGTAATGGGTTACTTTTTTTCTAACAGTCCATAATTATTCATATATAGCAGCACTTCCAGCATATGTGAGTACACCCCACTACATTTGTCAGAAAACAATTAGTGTCCTTTTCAGAATCAACATTTTCTGTGAAATACTATACAAAAATACACCCTACAAAGGACCATTGATTGCAAACAGGATATGTTAATTTTCATACAAAAGTAACAAAATAATTCAAGCCAATGTTGTAAAATGAATACACCCCAGTCGTGGTTTTAGAGAAAAAGATAAACTGAAGACTGCAAAGTCTCTAATTAACAGATTCATCCACAGGTGAATCTACTGATTCTCAAAAGGTGTCCAGCACACAGGTATACAATTCATAGAAAAAGTGATCCAAAAATTGAAGAAGATGGAAGTGCAATCCATCATACGAGAGACGCCCAGGCTTCGATGGAAGCTGGAGCATCTCGACAGGAGCTGCCTTTCTGATGAGGTTGAAGGGGTTGAAGAGAATTCGCATATATAAGTTCACTGCATACAAAGCAGTAGAACGCTAAACTGGAGTGTTTCAAGACATTACTGCACTTTCTCTTGATTTATAGATATAGATATAGATATAGATATATAGATAGATAGATAGATAGATAGATAGATAGATAGATAGATAGATAGATAGATAGATGTTCATCATTCATTCATCTTCTAAACCTGTTTTTTTGTCAGGTGATACTAATCTGTCACAGGGCCAAAAATCACACACCCATGCACACTCACATTCACATCTAGGGACAATTTAGAGTAACCAATTAACCTATGAAGCATTTTTTTGGACGTTGGAAGGAAGCCGGCCTCCCCAGAAAAAACTCATGCTACACGGGGAATTTCTACTGTCACTCTGGAGAAACTATGTCCTAGAAAATGACAGCTTTTTTTTACATTTTGGTTAAAAACGACGTAATAATAATGAAAAGAACACTGGGAATGCATTGACAATAGGTCGGAAGATGATTGGAGTGGAAATGTGCCCAGCTATATTTCCTATGAATGGGTGTTGTCGTGTAGAATGAGTTTGTTTTAAGTCTTTATTCTTTATTGTAGGAAAAACTATGCAAGCCTTTATTTCTTCTTGTTTCGATTACTGCAACACTCTTTTTCCCCTTTAAGAAGCGTTCCCTTAATCATCTTCAGCTCGTCCAAGCCTCTGCAGTAAGGCTTTAGACAGGAACCAGTCAATGGACTCACATCCCTCCTCTGTTGTCTGCTTCACATTGGTTATCTATTCAATGTGGAATTGGTTTTAAAATAGTACTTTTATTTTTTATAGCCCTGCACGGTAAAACCCCAACGTACATCTTTGAGCTTTTAACTCCCAACTCTTCGACCCGGTCTTCCAACATCTCATAAGCGTTCCAAAAACCCGCTTTAAGACTGAAGGAGATCTCTCCTATCAAGCCGTTGCTCATGTTATTTGGAACTCCCTGCCATTGTCGCTGTGTCAGATTGACCCCGCTGAGTGTTTCAAATCCCAGGTCAAGATGTTTTTATTCAGGAGAGCTTTTAGTTGATTTTAGTCCTTGTTATTATTTGGTTTTTACTTGTACGTTTACTTTTATTGGACTTGACCACCTTTCTGTGTTTGGGTTTGATTTTATGTCGTCTTGTTGTTAATCACTTTGTGATTTGTTTCTGTGAAAATTGTTATAGAAAAAAAGTTATTCAATTCTATATTTTTCTATTCTAAATGGGGTAACGGATCTTCAGATCCATGAAGTTGTCCCAGTCGTTGTTGTTGAACCATACAAGACAAGCTGTTCTTCTGTAATCCATGAGATCTGACCAGCTCTTCACTTTGTGACATTCAGGTCAGGCCAGCACCTGCCAGTAATACCCCCCCCCCCCACACACACACACACACAGGCATATAATATTTTTATTTTTCAATATAAAGAAAACTACAAACTTAATGTTTTATCTCTGCTTTTAAAACTGTGGCTAAGTGGTTTTCAAATAAAGTTACAGAAGCTGTAGACTACACTAGTGTCTCTTCTAGGGATTGGACAACAGTGGTCCAGTTCCAGTAGTCTGAATGGAGAAGAGGGGGTTTGAAAGGTGACTGCACCAGCCTGGCAACTACAGTCAGACTGAATGCGGGTCATTGTTGCTGTTTGTAAAAGCTATGGAGCCACTCGAGCATGTAACACTCACTCCCCAGCCCCCAGAGTTAACCCACATTCTGGTGCACTGTACAGAAGTGTTCTTCAACTGCACTGAATCTGCATCCTGAGGGAAGAGTCGTGTGTCATCAGGATTCTGGTCAAACATTACAGGATTTGAAAGCCTAAGTCCAGAGCTGTCAAACAGAAATCCCTCTCATTTGCGGTATCTTCTGTGATCAAAGGCACACACCCCAGAATTTGCCATGCAGTTTTGTGCTTACTAACCAACCTGGGAGGGAGCAGAAGACCCAGAGGACTCTGGAGACCGGCACAGGGGGGCCCAGATTTGGGGCCCCTTCTGACTACATTTATAGGCAGCAGCGTGAAGGGTCTCTCTCAAGGACCCACACTGGATTTAGCCCATTGTGACCCCTGGAAAACAAACCAGCCAACTGTGCCATCCTGCCAGTTAAATAAATTACTATAAAATACCTTATATCCAAACTCTTCCCCTACCCCTATGGCTTCTCTCTACCCCTACATTTTGCCCTCTAAGCAGAGAGTTATGTCTTCAAATACAGACGACACTACCCTACCCACTAAAGTCTTTATTCACATTTACACACAAACTTTTGTGCTTCAGAGCACACCCACATGAAGAAATTTGTTTCTCTTTTGAAGCACAGTGCTACATGGATCACCTTACCGGCAGAAGAATCTCCATTTCTAAGTCCCTATGGTTTCCCCCTTAAAAAAAAGTTCGGACACCACTACAGCTTCAAATGCCCCTACAAGTGGAGGGGTAGGAAGAAGCTGTAGGGGAAGGGGAAGAAGTGGGATTTGGCCCAATAGTCAAAGATTTGAGAAAACTTCAAGGTTTTTTGTTTTATTTATTCAATAATATATACAGTAGTGATACAATGATACAAATGATAGATGATACAAAAAATAACTGGAGTTACAAAAAGGAATCCTGGAATGATCTTCAGGATAAATTGTTCATTACCAATTTAAATTCATTAAAGTCACCACCTTTTCAAGATGTGACAGCTGAACACGGTCACGTCTTACGTTCTACAATAGAAAGGAAATATTCTTGAGGATGTTCTTTCCAAATCTCCTGCAGAAATTTCCATTAATGTTTGGTCATTGAGGGTTTCTACGTCACCCTTTGACGTCCAGTTCAGGCGGAACCAGCTTTGAGAGCAGCTCAGTGTTCAGGTCTGCAGTCTGTTCTGACCCCTCCATGTTTTCAGGTTCACCATCTTGTTCTTTTGTACTTCTGGCAGAGCTCGGTTTGATGTTCTGGGTCATGGCCTTGTTGTAAGATGAACCACTGACCAACATGATGCATACCACTCTGTAAATTCACTGACCCTGGATCCTACAGAGCAGCACAACATCAAAATTCCTTCTCTACGTTTGACCTTTGACATCACATGTGGTAGATGTTTTTGACAACATTCAAAGGTTCTGTATGATGAAGAACAGATGCTATTTTTAAATTGTAATTCAATTTAAAATATTAGTCATGCCTTTATTGCTACAGCACTTCCTGTTTTTTTCTAAATAAAAAGGTGTAGAAATAAAGGTGTATTATTTTGATATAATCAGAGTTTTACAAGTCTGCATTTCAAAATTACCAACATATTATCAACTCCTGTTTGGAATAGGATCCTTTAGCTTCATTGAAACTTAAGTCTTTTTGTTGTTGTTTTGTTTTGTTTTAAGTCTTCATATTTGCAGAAGGAGTTTTATGACATGTTATAGTTTGATTGTTTTCAGCTGAACAGACTGTTCCATAGTTGTGAAGCTCTGTGCAAAGCGCCTGGCTTTCTTTCAAAGAGTCTTTGTTTAACAGCAGATTCCAGTGAGCAGCAGAGGCAGAGCAGAGTGCAGCACAGGGAGGGAGGTGGGCAGGAAAAAGAAGGGTAACAGAGGGCAAAAGAGAGACAGAGGAGGATTTACATTAATAACAAGTCTAAGGACAAACACCATGAGACGTCAATACAGAACTATTACAGGTTTATGAAATCAGACAAAATGACTTTGAGACTGATTTAGGAATTTCAACAGTTATTGGTGTCAAAAATAAGAATGATTAAAAAAAGCCCTTGAGTAGTGCTTCCACATGTAGAACCAGATAAAGTTTGGACATCTGAGAAGATCTTAAAATGATGTTATGGATATGTCCAACCCAAAGGAGGACTACATTCAAACATACCATGCACCACACACTCCTCAAAACTGTTTCACTCCACAGAGGATCAAACATTCTCATTGGACCACATGTCTACAGCAGTAATTTGACAATCCAAAGTAGTACTTGTAATTTTCTGGAAATGAACTGAGTTTAACTGGTCTGTTTGTTTTTTGGTAATTCTTCTTTTTTTCGTTTTTGAACTTATGAAAGCGATGTTTTTGATTGAAACCAACAGAAACTATTGACTGATTCTAGCAATGTCCTAAGTATAAATGCAGAAGGCGTAGATCATATTTATAAATGCTGCTCACAAAGCTGTGAGGAGCAGCTGCATAGCTCCATCATGACATGCACACACACACACTGTCAAAGAAATCCAGACGCACAGAGAGGACGCATGCATTTTAAACAATGAGTCAACTCTGCATTGATCTAAACCTTCCCAGTGGCATCTGAGTCAGTTCTTTTGTTCTCCTTTTTCTGCAAGTCATATTACATCATCCACAAAGCTTCTTATCCTGCTGAAGCACTTCAGCCAAGGACATGTACTGTTACACAAGTTTCTGTAGAATCTGGTATTGAATGTTTCACCATCATGTCTCTGCAGTCAGTTTCAACATTCGTACAATAAATAGACACATGCACTCATTCCGATTTACAGCACCATGGTAGCTTTGAGGCATGAAGACAGAGAATTCAGTGGGGACGAAAGTGAGTCATGGAGACAGCTTAATATTATGGGCTGTCGTTCCCTTGATGTTTCTCAAGCTAATTATGCCTTGTAGTGAGCCACTCAGGTCTGTTTGAAGGGTGCAAGAGGCTCTCTCAGAACACTGTGCTTCACATTAAACTTGAATGTGTTTACACCAAGAAAAAAACAGACGTTTTGTTTTCAAAATGTACACAGCATTTAGAAGTTGTTGTTAATCATTTTACCACATCCAGTCAGGGGTCGCTAGAGCGAATTAGCTTTCAATGAGTCACACATTTGGTTTGGCCGTATGTCCTTCCTGACACAACCTTGTATTTTATCTGAGCTGGGGACCGGCACAGGGGGACCCAGGCCTGGGCTGCCTTGTGGCTACATAGTTAGGCAGTAGCATGAAGGGTCTTGCCCCTGGTCATCCACGTGCCAGCCCTGCACCTAACAAACTGAGCCATGCAGCCTCTGGTTGAGTAGGAAGGAAAAGGGTTATAACTCCAGAATCTTCTGCCTGCAGGTGTTGTTTTGTAAAGAAATGTCTGGAACTATTCAGTTATTAACTTATCAAAAATAAAGCATGCAATCTGCAACGGAAATTGTTTTTAGGAAGAATAGCATCTCAGTACTATGAGATTTTAGCTGACATGTAGCAGGGAAAGCCCTCCAGTCCTCTAGGACCAGGCTTAGCAACATTAAAGGAGAAACATTTATCACCTGAGTTTCTAAAATTACAGTACAGAGGTGTAAAGCCAAGTTGTACAGGTGCTGTTTCTGCCATGAAATCTTTTGAAGGAACTACTGCCCCCTATTGGTGATGGCATGTCCCCTCCCCCTCTGCAGAGAACCTTACTGCCTAGAAATGGCTAGAACATGTCCAGGGGTCTGTCTCAGCGACAGAAGGACCCAGCTGAAGCCTGGTGATCATTGTTTTCTTCATGTTTGTCTCCCGCTTACAGGATTGGGGTGTTGTGTTCATATGCTGCCAACCAGAACCTGAGCTCACAGGTGAAGAACATTCGACGGCTGGTCAACAGCAACATGAGAGACCTGCACACCTTTGCTAATGACACACCAATGGTAAGACTACCACACAGGAGAATAACTGCTTTATTTCAACTACAGATTTACTCAAAAAAGCTTCTGAATTTACAGTGTCTTTTGGGCTGGCGAACTAAAGCATGAAAACATTCTGGTTTTGCTTAAATAGTGTGTTATTAGAATATTCAATCCAAACATATTTAGACTGTCTGTATCTTCTTTTTCCTTTTTTGTGTAACATTTGGTATGTGGAAGGTTTGCATCTGTTATTGTGCAGTTTGTTCTTAACTGCTTTTGAAAAGTTGCTTGTGTTTTATGAGTTATTTACAGCTCTCTTTCCAACTCTTAAATTATTTTTTCATTTTACAGTTTCTCCATTTTTTTTGGCTTACATGAAGGAACACGTTCATTAGTAACTCTCTGTCCTGTCTCTTGCTTGCAGCAAATTGATTATCTAATATCTCAATATGCAACAGCCAAGAAGAAAGTCATCTATGACCTAAATAGTAAGTAGGCCTTCTTGTTGCCCCTGATTGTGAAATAAGAAATGATTAGTTGAGGTCTTACACCTCAGTGTGTATGAATGTAATCTATAGTCTTGTCTTCTTGTCATAATACATTTATTCTATTCATAGGACATTTAGTGTGTACTTTCATCTAAAAAACAACAAATTCTAATTTACTTGTTTTGTAGTTATGGATAAAAACGAATATAATCAAAAGGAAAAAGATTCAGAACATTTTTTAACTCTTTTAAAATGTTGCTGTGCTTTCAACAGATATAGGTCCACTGCTGGGGGGCAGGATACAGACAGAGCTGCATAAGGAAGTCCATCCTGCCCTGGACCAAGTTCTTAATATGGCTGGAGGTACATCCACTCTGAAATGATTATTTTTCCCATCAATCTGTCAGAAACAGCAAAGTTTAATCTGTTGTGAGCAGAGAACAACTCAGCATAAATAGCCAAACACTTATATCTCTCATCCTCTCATATTTTATGCTTTTTTTCACAAAGTCAAAATCCAGAGAGCCATCAAAGGTAACAGTACCTCAGTGCTTGACCAAAGACCCACAATCCTCTGATCCCTGACCTTGTGAACTTTATTTGCTCCAGTTGTTTTCTTCCTCAAGCACTGGAACTACCAAGCCCCAGGTCATGCCTTTGAAACAACAGGCTAAAACTGCACTATGCAATGTCTTACTTTCTAGGTATAGACTTAAATGAAATTGCATTATGACTAAGTAACATCAGTTTTACATTTGGTCTCCAGAACATGATTCACCTTGATGTGGTGCAAGGTGCAAGAAGTCATTTTCAGAGCGGGATGTGTGATAGATCTGCTCATTCGTATGCTGGTTTTCTTTTTACTCTCGAATGTACCATACCGGTATACGCATATGATGCACCTTGACAGATGAATTTGGATTTTTCAAAACAAAGATTCGTGATTGTTTTTCTATCCACATTTAGCCTAGTGCAGTTTTAAGGCAAATGTGTTTTAAATCTTTCCAAACACCTATAAACCAGCATGAACGTGTGTGTGTGTGTTCACATATATATATATATATATATATATATATATATATATATATATATAATATATATATATATATATATATATATATATATATATATATATATATAAGCCTTGGTGGTTTCTCCTCAACTCGGGTCTCTACAGAAGGCCTGGGAGCTTGAGATCCTACAGTATCTTAGCTGTTCTAGCACTGCGCTTTTCTGGATTGAGATGTCTGAGAATCTTTCCAGGTATCTGTTCAACCACTCCTCCAAGCTTGGGGTTACTGCGAAGTGCTCAATTACAGGCACACTGTCACCTTCTTTTTCAGGCTTTCTCAGTTCTTCTCTGAGTCCCTGGTATTTCTCCAGTTCTCATGTTCCTTCTTCCTGATGTTCCCTCGCTTGGCACTGCCACATCCACCACTTGACTTTCCTCTGTTCTTGCATCACACTACAATGTGCAGGTTGGTTCTCCATTACCATCCTATCAGTCTGGATCTGGAAGTCCCACAGGATCTTTGTCTCTGATTCTCTACCACCTTTGGAGGTGTTTTTCATTCTGACCTTGGGGTTTCCAGTCCATTTTCTGCACACATGTTCCTGTATATTATTCAACCACCCAGTTGTGGCACTCCATGTATGCTTTACCTGCCAGCATCTTACATCCTGCAGTTATGTGCTGGATTGTTTCAGGCGCCTCTTTGCACCGCCTACACCTTGGGTCTTGTCTGGTGTGGTAGATCTGAGCCTCTATCGCTCTGATGCTCAGGGCTTGTTCCTGAGCTGCCAGGATGAGCCTTCAGTGCTATCCTGTAGGCCAGCCCTTTCATAGCCATTGGTAGGACTATGTGATATCAGCCACTTCAGTTGTGGTCGGTGGTACATCCTATGCAGGGGGTTTGTCCTCCATGAAGGTCTGTCCTCCAACTGTATCCTCTAATCTCATTGCCTAGAGACATTCATTGCCTTACTCGTTGGAGGTATTTAGCTGTTACTCCTTGTTGCCTGCTCCAGGTTGACATTTGCCCTCTCTTGAATTCCAAGGTACTTGTAACTGTCTCACGATGTCTGCTATTGTTCCTTCTGAAGTGGGAACCCTGTGTGGACTACCTTGCCTCTCTTTGTCACCATCCGGTTGCATTTCTCGAGCCGTTTGAAATCCCAGTGTCTTACTGTAGATCCTGTTGCTGTGGATCAGGGAGTCAATGTCACATGAGTCGACATCCATAGCTAGTCCTGTTGGGTAGTTTTCAAGGTTCTGATGTTGACAAGTTAAAAATTTGAATAACTACCATAAGACAATGAAAGTATAAGACAATTAATTATTTAATTCCGGCAAAGTATTGGATGATGAACTTGTTTTCTATACGTACAGTGTATATTTTGGGAACTGGTCAACTCTTGCAACAGTAATGAATGTGAAGCACCAAAAAGTTAACGGGTAAACAGGGGTTGGTTATGTATTAGTTGACAACAATTTAAAGACTTTTTTGCATTAAAAACTCTGCTTTACTTGGCTGCCGGAGCCTATCCTGCATACTAATAAGTAAAAGTAGGGTACACCCTAGACAGATTGCCAGTCCATTGTAGGGCCATTTAAATCTAACACATTTTTACATTTTTGGTTAATAATGGTACCAGCAACTGTTAAAATGTTTTCTTTGACAGTGAAAAAGCTGCAAATGAAGTTCTTGTGTCATGTTTTATTTATCTGTGTGGCAGGTCCAGCTCTTTTGTCTGATCTCCACCTCTGTCATTCCAGCCATGCGAGAAACCAAGGAGGCCCTGGAGAATGTCAGCGTGTCCCTAGTTGTCCTCCAAGAGGGAACGGGGAAACTCAGCTCTGACCTGAGCCAGGTCCGCAGCAGCATCAACAGAACCCTCAGTGACCCAGACTGCTATGATGAAGAGTCAGACGCCACCACAGTCCAGCTCTGCCACAGCATCCGCCAGTCACTGCCACAACTGCAGATCGGCGCAAATTTCACACGGGTAAAAACTGACTGCAACATTCTGCACCTGATGACGAGCAGCAAGCTGCCCAGAGAGGAGCTTTCACTCTCTTTCCTAGAGAAAGGGATTTGCATTTTTATTCCTACTCCCTGTGACAACCGTTTTATTGACTTCTGAAAAAATCTTTTTAATGAGATTTACTTTTATGTGACCTGACAAATTTCTGAAAAACAACGGGGGGATGCAGAAATGTACTGTGTGTTTTTCAGCTGCCCAACGTAAACTCTCAGCTTGAAAGAATAAATGGAGTGGTGAAAACAGACCTCAGTGCTGTTGTCCAGAGGGTGAGTCCTGAAGTCCCTCAGCTGAGCTCTCTTCTAAAACTTTTTATTTTTATAAATATATAAATGTCAAATGTCACAATAAATAGTGACATGAAATCAAAAACCTTTTGCTTTTGTAATGAAACATTTATAAAAATTGCAAATATGTATTTATTTAATTGTGATTAATCAAAGGTTTTTCCTCTCTATGTATTACTTCAAACTCAAACTGTTTTTGTTTTCTCAGGGCTTCTCCTCTTTGAACGATACCCCAGACATGGTGATGGAACAGACGCGGAGTGTTGTCGACAGTAAGTTTTCATTCCTAACAGCAAACAGGTACCTGTGTCCTCATTAAGCAGGACAGGTAGGCTTTTGCAGTGTCTTGTAAAACTGTCTAAACATTCATTTTTTGGTCTTTGTTTCTTATATAAAAAATATGACCCTAATTCCTAAGGTTGAGTCATTTAATCTTTCCTTTGTCTTCACTCTGACCATTCTTTGAAAAAACAGTAATGACCTGTTGTGTCTGTCAGGTGTGCAAAGTTTGATGGATGGGATTGGCAACAACATCAGCACCTTCTCCAAAGTATTTCCTGTTCAGAGTTTCCTCTCCAACTACACCATCTTCATCAGCCATGCGCACGCCAAGATCGAGGACTACTACCCAGAAATTGACAAAATTGACTTCTACAGGTACTCTGATGTGTGGATCCAAAATATTTGAAGAATTTTACTTTTAAAAATATTTTTAGTCTTTGGTATTTACATTCCAATGCTGAAACAAAGGGGGGGCCCCAAGATTTCCATCAACATTACATTAGTGGTCTTTCCCTTTTGTTTTACATCTGTATTTCAGTGATTTGGAAAACAGTAGAGACTTTTCTTCTTGGCTGCCCTTTGATGAACAGAAACTATTAAAGCAATCCCAAAATCACTGTGAGAGGGTTCATCAGTAGAAGGAAAGCATTGAGGCTCAGGATGAGAAACCACCAAAACAGCAAACAAAACTACCTGTGATGCTATTGAGAGGCCAACTTTCTTAAAAAAAAAAAAAAGAGAGAGAAAACACAAAGAGGCCATCTTAAGTGCCTTAGGTCACAGAGCTCTTGGGGAACTTTGGTACATTGCATGGAGGACACAAGATGCTACTTTAACATTTGACAGTGTATTTGTCTATGTCTGAGTGTTCACACAAGGGTTGATTTGTAAAGAGTCAGGCAGTGTGGAAAAAGTCATGGTTCAGCAAAAAACTTGAGTACTTGGACTACAATGAAACTTCAGCAGCTAATAGGCATAAGTACAGACTTGAAAATAAGACAAACTTCCCAGAAACAGTGATGTATGGATGGTAAATGGCCTATACCTAATTAACACTTTTTCTACCTACAAGGCCCAAAGCGCTTTACAGTCACAGACCCATTGACCCAGCCACATGCACACATTCACACATTCAAACACTGGTGCCAACCTCCCACCAGAGGCAAGGTGGGGTTAAGTGTCTTGCCCAAGAACACTTTGATTCATGGGCGTGCAAGGCGGGAATTGAACCTGCAATATTACGATCATGGGTCGACCGCCCTAACACTGTACCACGGCCACCCGTAGAAGATGATGGATGGATGAATGGATGGATGGGTGGATGGACATTTTTAGATGAGTTCTAAAATAACAGAAAGCTTTCTGAAATGACTACATTTCTATTTAATGGTGTGCTTCAGAAATAAAGTTAAACTTGGTGGGAGCCAGAAGTCGATGTGTTCATGTGTTCATGTGTTCATGTGTTCATGTGTTCGTGTGTTCAATCCGTTCATGTGTTCTGTGTTAATGTGTGCATGTGTTCATTTGTGCTCCACAGGTGGATAGGCTGCATTGCCCTGTGCTGCATGGTGGTTCTGGTGTTGGCCTTCAACTACCTGGGACTCCTGTGTGGCACCCTGGGATACGACAAGCACGCCTCGCCCACAACACGAGGATGCATCTCCAACACAGGAGGAACTATGCTTATGGCGTGAGTTTAGCATATTCAATTTTTATTTGTATAGCCCAAAATCACAACAACAGTCGTCTCGATGGGCTTCGAAGTAAAACATGAACTCAAAAGGATCATGAATACAAAGAGTTCAATAGGAAAATACAAAAATGGACTAACAAACTGACAAAGCTATACTGGCATCCCTGCCCTTAGACCCCCCTTCATACAGTCCATTTAATGCCTTATGAACAGGATGTTTTTACTCCTGCTGTTCCTGACATTGAAAATCCAAGAATCCACAGAATTTCTGCTTCTATATATTCTTTAATAGAATGTGAAATAATATATAGTATATTTAATTTAAACATTTGAAATGAAAGAAAACACATACAAGAACAAACTGTAAATTGCCATTTTGGGCAGAATTAACTGAAACTTAAACATTTGTGTCATTTATTTACCCAGCACAAATAACAACCATACATTCTGAATACAATCAGACAAAATACTATTTCTCTTTGAATATCCTGATTTGTTTCGGTTTATTTGAGCTTTTACAAGATATGAAACTAAAGTGTACCAAACAAATTCTGCTCCTGCATCTTTAAATGCACTTTTTCTGTAAATGTCTGTAGTGTTTTCACAAACATCCCTGTTTGGCTAAATGTTTCTCTTTCCCCTTAAACTGTGCTGTGTTGTGTTCTGATGTTCATCTCTGCTTTCTCTGCAGAGGCGTTGGGTTTAGTTTCATCTTCTCCTGGGTGCTGATGACAGTGGTCACAGTCCTGTTCTTGGCTGGAGGAAACATGGAGAAACTCGTCTGTGAGCCGTTCCACAACAAAGAGCTCTTCAAGGCAAATATTTGGTCCAAACTTTTAGGTGCTTTCTGGTACCAAGCACACTGAAAGAAGACTGGCGAAAAGTCTTTCAGTTTGTCATTTCAAGGTCTGATGTTTATAACACTCTATGGCCTAGATAGTTGAAGTATTTGTTTCAGACATTAATTTAGGAAAGAATAGACAGACGTGAAGACAGCAATAGTCTCCATTTCAAAGTTGAGTTTTTTGTTTTGCTGCATTGGTGCTGAGCTTAAGTCCAGCTTGAAAAAGCTGAGTTTCATTGAAATCAGCAGAGCTGAAGCCAAAACTGCCGTCTTTGCAAAGGTCCTGTGTGTATCTGCATCTGAATTCTACTTCTTCTTTGTTTTGACAAATTCACAAAACACCTAAACATAATTTACCAAAAATGAAACAGGTCTTTGACATGGTCACTGTCTTTATATACCCTTAGTCTAGATAAGTTAGATTATTTATAAAAATGTGTTCTTATCACTGTAACTGTCAGTCTTCTGGTTTCATTTGAACCAATGTATTCTCCTCTGTGAAGAATTACTAAGATATTTGCATGAAAATGTACCTTCATGGTGTTTCATTTTGTTGTGACTGAGCCAAACTCAAACTCTTTTGTGTGTCTGTGTTGCTCAGGTTGTGGACACGCCGTATCTAATCAACCCAGAGTGGAAGAACTTCATCCCTGGTTACATGTACAACGACTCGGAGCTGGAGCTGACGGTGGAAAGCTTGTACAGGCAAAGACTCTTGTCCTTCAGCCCAGCTCCTGTGTCCTGTTTGGCCCCTTAGGAAGCTGGGAGACGTCTGATCTCAGTGTCTTTGATATGCATCATCACATTCCAAAAGATGACTTTGAGCAGGAACACATGTATTTAGTCTGAAATTCAATATTTCCCTCCCAGAGATGAGGATGGAGATGATTATTTCTTCCAAATTGAAGTTATTTCTGACAGCATTGGTGTTTCTTCTCTGCAGCTACTTCATGCAGACTCTGCAGTCTATGTTAGTGCCTGAACACCACTGTGAACGTTTGATCATTGAATCCTCAGCTGACACCTCAGCAGAGGATCTGTTAGACACGCATTTCCACTCTGTTCACAAGGTGGCAGCAAAGACTTTCACAAAACCAAGGCTGACTTCTGTCTCTCTCCTGTTTGTCTTGGTTTTCTTAGCACTTGTAAACAGAATAGAGGCATCTATTCTGCCATGCGTCTGGACAAAATCTTCAACATGTCGTCTTTCCTGAACACGACTGTGGTCAGTAACTGCAACATTCACTACATTCTATACTGCTCAAGTCTTATTGCATCTTTTTTTGCTGGGAAATCTGTCTGATATGAATACTGTAACATTTAACAGTGATGTTTAAAAAAACAACATATATTGACAGCATATACCACTCAAAGGTAACCATGAAAACAATTTCATCATATTATTTTTCTGTCTACAAACAATAACATAAAGTAAATGGCAGAAAAAGTTCAGAGGCTGTTTCTATTTCTGTTCCTTTTTAGCTTGTAGATAAATGTTAATAAACAGCATTTTAAGCACAAAATGAAACTAAAAGAAAAATACTTCAAAGTTTATAATGCAGCTTATTGGAAAACTTGAGTTGTGTCTTCAAAACTTTTTTATTAGGGTTATACATCTGACAGATTAATTTTACTGCATGATTTGGTTTCATTGTTGTATATTTTATTGCCTTACTGGATAAATGGAAACACATTCCCATCTTTTCCGTTTATTTTGTCTATTATTTTTTATTCTTTGCATGCATTTAACAGTTAATAATTTTATGATCAACAGTATTCTTGCTTTACAAAAAACTAATAGATGATGAGCCTAACAACTAGAAATCCACTACCTCGCTTCAGGGCAGACGCAGTTTCTCCACCACCTTGAACTGATCTCTGACTGTCACAGTCTGCACTTTCCCTTCCAGCTGGCCAGACAGCCTTGATTCACTGTCAACAGCTGCTGGTCGCCCTCTCATCATTTATCGTTATTAATGACTGCTAATGGGACAAAACTTCTCAAAGTCAAAAGCTTGAGGCGTACAGGAGTGATAGTGTTGTCTCAAAGTTTGGTAGATCAGAGAAGGCGATGAGACAAGCGGCGCCAACAACAGACACTGTTATGGAGCGGAAACGGCATCACCATAACCTCTGTCATCCCATGTCAATCATGACCTGCTATATATATATATATATATATATTACATATTACATATTCAATATATATTCTTTGAAGTCTAAAATACATATTTTTTACATTTTAAATATATATTTTTCTAAAGTTGATTTCCCCCCCAATTTATGATGTCTATATTTTAAATATTTAATTTACTCTAAACTGATCCTGATTCGACCCCATAGTCCAGGTCATAAAACCTGTGAATTAATCATTATAATCTATCTTTTAATTGCAGATTTTATTCATTTCATTAACCTTAGAAAGGTTTGTAAGCATTTTACAGATTTAATTTTTGTTTGCTTTATTATAATCAGAAATATTCCAGGATTACAGCAAGATTAAAAATGATGGTTAAACAGGAGATCAAACGGCAGCATTAGCCTGATAACAGAGGAGCAGGAACACTATGACAGCTTTTCTACAGGGATGATTTCATGGTTTTCGGCTGGACAGTGTGCAGCAGCATAACTATAACCACCAGCCTGGTCATTTCATCAAGTGGTTAACTGCAATGAGATCATTACTATAGATATTTAGATTGTTGGGGTTTGCTTAGGATTGAAGTTGGTCATTGCCTTTGCTCACAAGACTAATAGATACTGATTGTCTTTTCAGTTCACTAAGGATGTGGTGGACAAGCTGGAAGGGGTTAAGATTGACTTGAGAGGGATAATCCTGTTAGAGGCAGATGGGAAGCAGAACCTCAGGGATTTCTCTGAAGTTGGGCTATCAGAGATCAACTACGCCGACTACCTGGAAGAGGTGAGGCTTTCACATGGATGCAAACACACTCCAGCATGTGTCACTGCCCAAACACACTATACATGACACTGAATCCTGAAATGTTACTCTGGGGGATCGTGTAGCTGAGCAAAGACAATGAAGTGCAGAATTACAGGCATGTTCCAGCAAACTGAAAAACAAAGAGCAATCAAAGGACCCTCACAGTGTTTATTTTTGAAAATGGATACCGTTCACTTGCAGAGTGGGGGAGGTTACATCCAGACTGCAATAATTGACTGATTACATGCTATTGTTCAAAATAGCAGCTGGATGGCTCCATTGGCTGCGTGTAGGGCTGGCACATGGGAAACCAGGGGTTGTTTCCCAGTGGGCGCCATGAGCGGAAGTCAGTGTGGGTCGTAGGGTAAGACCCTTCACGCCACTGCCTAACAATGTAGCAACATGGGGGCCCAAGCCTGGGTTGCCCTGTGCCGGTCCCCAGCCCGGATAAACTACAGGCTTGTGTCAGGAAGGACATCCGGCATAAAAACCTCTGCCAAACCAAATGTGTGGATCGACCCCCTGAAGGGAGCAGCCAATAGGTGCACACACTTGCTATTATTTGAAACAAATCCTGTTCTTTGCAGTATTACTTTCTTAGAGTAAAGTGCATGACATGACTCAGGTATTACTTTTAAGTTTCTTTCTGTGTAACACCTGCAGCAGTAAAACATAACAATAGAAAGATTATGACGAGAGGCAAATTAGTGTGACTAATAATATTGTATATGTTTGGTAAAAGCATTAATACCACATCAGGAACTTCAGCTTTAGACACTTTAGTCCCTAACTGGGAAAATATAGTCTGTCAACTTAGAAAGAAAAACAGAAATCAAATGGATAACCATAGGCTATAAAGTAGGGTCAAATCACAAAAACAAGACAAACACATACTGACCTTGTGAAAGGTAAAGAACTAGACCCAGTTATTGGTAGAAAAAGTGTTTGGGTCTATGAAACCCAACAAAATATTCTTTTCCAGTAATTTAAGTCAAAATAAAGTGGTCCCCCTGGGACTATTAGGTGCCCCTCCATGTGCTGGTCCCAAATAATGGAACATGCAGTGGGTTGGGTCTAGAAAGCATCTGCTGTTAAACTCAATGACATGTGCACATTGTGGGCTAGTTTGCTGTGGCGACCCCTGATTGGGATAAGTGACAGAGAGAACAATAATTTAAGTTGGTAAAAATATTTGAAAAGCCGAAATGAAGCAGAAAAAAGACTTTGTGACATACTTTCCTCTGACGATGCCTCATGGTCCTGCTGCCTTGATCACTGACACATTCTGAAATTACACTGTGGGCAGTTATCTGTTAAATTACAAGAGAAATATAATATCATTAAATATTACCAAATGAATTACATTACTCAGAGTGAAATGTAATCTGTCACTGTAACACATTGCTCTGCGTTGAGTTACTGACTGCACTGCTCAGTAAATCACTTTCAAACCTTTGTGCTCATTAAGTAAATTCATGGAGATTTTTTAAAGGGCAAAATGATTTCAGAGAAACTCTTTCTTCTTGTCCTATTCTTGTTTCCAGGTGAATAAAGGAGTCACTGAGGTCGACTTGCTCTCATTCACCAGAGAGCTGGAGTCTCAGACAGACCTGATGGTAGGAAGACTTTATCGCTGATTCAACTGAAGTCTGTCATTTTCATCTTTACATAGTTTTTTCTCTGATCTGAGGCTTCTTCCAGGTCAATTGTGTGTCATTATTGTGTGAGATTATGTGTTTGTTTTGCAATTTAGCCCAGGGGTCCTCTGCAGACCGCCCTGAAAAACCATGTTGGGACTCTGCAGCAGATCCACAAGCAGCAGGTCATCCCCATGGAGCAGACCTTGGTAAAAGCAGCCGCTGCTCTTTCTTATCACCTGTACATTACACACTTATTTCAATGCTTATTCTAATGCTACTTTTTTCCAGCTGATGCAGATGTTATTATGATTTCTGAGTATTTACATGCCCCCCACACCCCCCAAAAAGTTTAAATTCAATATCTGAAATTGAAGCAGTGAACAGATTTCCCTCAAAGACCTTTTTCATTTCTAACTACAGTCTGCAGAAGAAAATCCTTTTTTGACTCCCAAACTGTCTGCTTCCAAAAACACTGCAACAGCCCAGGTTGAGTTTGGATGAAGGAGGCTTTCTAATGACCAACAACTGCTGCATCATTTTCATGAGGAGTGATCTCATGATCTTCCAGATACTGACATCACTTCAGAATATTTACGTCTGTAACTTGGTCCTAAATGAAGGAACTTTGTCAGACATTAATCATTTAGCATGCCTGATTGTAAATTAGTAGTTTAGTTTCCTTCTCAAACAAAAATCAACAAGTAAATACAGGAACAGGCACACATTTATTTTCTACACAGTTTTTAAAAGGATTCTTTTTTTTTTTTTTTTCCTCCATTCCTTCTTCAAGAAATATGTTAGAGCAAGGGTAAGCAGAAACTAATCCATCATGCAGATTCAGTGTCTTCATTACCACATAGAATGTTCAGTCGGGATATTATTTATCAAAAAACAATTAAAGAAAATACATAGACACATTTTTAAAATATTATTTTGTATGTTGTTTTGTTTTTGAGATAAGTTGTCTCCATCAGCTCAGTGTCGTCATAAATGAAGAATTTTGCACCAAAAAAAAGGAAAAATATCCACATGTCATCGTAATGCATGGATGCTGGACATTTTACAAACTAACAACATAAAACAAGGATATTTGTGTCCATGATGACATGACCTGCAGATATGATCATCCTTGATTCACATTGAGGAGATCCCCACCCGCATGAATATTCTACCACATCCTCTCAGAACAGCAATCATGGGGGAGGCTTTCTGAACCAGCGGAGGAACCAGATACTCCAAAATATATCAATAGTAACAACCTGGCACTGATTGTGCTCCTGACAAATCATCACAAAGGAAAGAACTTGGATGTTCTAGCAGTTCAAGATTCATTGACACAAAGACAATTTTTAACAAAACATAACTTCCTTTAGTTTTTGTGTTAATTTTAGTCAGGAGTGACAACATCACAGATATCATTGTGGACAAAGACATTTATAAAGGCTTTTTCTTTCACAGCCCTATTCCGATTTATGAAAGACTTTATGTCATAGAATTATGATCACTTTTCAAACAGTTACCACTACTGTGTTTTGAAAGGATGCTATTCATACATCACTACCAAAGCAGAGTCCCTGATTGGTCAAAGTTCAACCTGGTTTAACTTTTGTCATGCATTGAATGTTTGTACCTAGTGTATAACCTGACAACAGATTTAAAAACTTGGATTGCTACACATGAACTGTGCACATACGTGCATTTAAACCTGAGTGAAAGTGGTCGCTTGAATGTGGGTGTCTGAGCCCGTGTGAAGCTAGCAACTTGCCAAGTATCATAACACATTGAAAGGATGCAGCATGCAAGGCCCTAAACTTACTTTTTTCTGTAGGCTTACATGATAGTATATTTCCATTCTACTTCCTGTTTCATACTCGACATCAACAAAGGAAAATACCTCAAACCTGTCAAAATAAAACAAACGCATCCATGTAATCACACAGACCAATCAGGACATAAACCCTGGCAGATGAAGTGTGGAATGCAGTACCTGGTATTGGGTGGGATCGCAGTTGCAGTAGATGCACATTATTGTTGATGCTAGAGGCAGGAAAAATGAGTAAAACTGAAAAGATTTTAATACAACGTATTTCTGGACTGCTGACACAGGAGGATCACTGGACACTGTTTGCAGTGTCAGTGTTTGACAGAAACTGCATGAACCATCAAAGTGGGAAGAGAATCAGACTGAAATGATGAAGCTGCTGCTATGGTCCAGTTCAACAGATATTACAGCTGAGGTTCTCACAGAGGCTAATGCTGGTTCAGATAGAAAAGTGTCAGATTATGCAGCGGATGATGACTGTGAGGCTGCGCAGCTGCAGACACTCTGACCCCAGACACCGGAGCAGTGGACCAGTTGGAGAACCGCATTTCTGTTTACCCTGTTTATCATTTCATATTTGAATCGGTGCTTGAGGTTTTACACCGCAGCATCCATGTCCTCCTTTAACTGAACATCTCCATTTCTTGACTATCTAATGTGACTATCCCAGTGCTCCCTTACTTCTCACTAAGGTTAAAACCATTCACTGAACAATGCCTCAAATCATTTTGTGTTCGATGTAGCTGGAATGCAGTGACCATCAGCTAATCAGTTGTAGCGGCAGCATAGTGTCCTGCTCCCATGCGCTCATTAGATTCTCTGTTTATGACCAATGGATGTTTATCTTGGGGCAAAATTCTTCAGCATGCCATGACTTCTGTTCAGCATTGAGTGCTGGATGTTTTTGCCGTCTCTGTTCTCACCTATGTTATATTTTAGTGTTTTCTTGTGAGTATAAATTCTCCTTGACCTCTGACGCTTTTTCTTAACTTGTACTTTTTCAAAGAGCACTCTTAATCAGAGTATGAGGTTCCTGGAAAGAACAGCCTCTGACCTTTCAGTGAGTAAACCAGCCTGAGTCCACAAGCAACCACTGTAAATCAGAATCGCACTGACATTCATCCTTTTTGCTCTGCAGAACAAAGTCATAGCTGTTCTAGATGCTGTTGAAGCTGCTCAGTACCTCATCTCCCAGAATGTTACACTTTTAATCAATCAGGTATTTACAAAGTTATTGTCTTTGTTTACATGTATAATATACTGATTTCATTAACTGACAATGCCCCAATCTTTCTTAGGAAACAAGAAAATACACTTCAACCATAATTGGCTACTTCCATCAATACATAGAATGGGTGAAAACATCTGTAAGTGTTGTTGTGTTTATTTGTTAACATGGAGAACTTTTTTTCTCATTTAATTTGGGTTCTTTGTACTTATGTCTATTTTCGAAGGAATCCAAAGCAGACACCAGAGTTATAAAGTGGAAAATCAAAGCTTTCGTGTCACATGAGTGTTTTGGCGTAAACATAGAGAGGATGAATACATTGGGTTTGACCTCTTTAAATCTGAGGAATTTGTTATGAGACACTTTGTTTTCTTCTTTTAGAACCCAAGGAATTTAGGCCAAAGTGGGAAAAACAGCATGTTCTTTTCTCAGTTTAGCTTTGGTCGAGGATGTTGTTCTGCAGCTGTAACATTTAGTTTTTTTCAAAAACATTTAAAGTGCAGAATGTTGTTTGTCATAGTTTGGGGACTTTTCACATTTGAAAACATGGTATTGGTTAAGTGCTGCACTAACGTTTCCTCTATAACTTTGGTAGTTGGCAATGGAGGTAGCCCCATGCAAACCATTCAGCAACATCCTGGACACGGCGGAGATCCTGTCCTGTAGCTTCCTGGTGGACTCCATGGTAATGACACTGAAACTGTTCTTGTCTGAAACTGCACTTTGGGACACTGAACACTGGTACCCTTCAACTACTACATTTAAACCCTAACAGGGAAAAGAAAAAATTCTAAACTTTGTTTTGCGAAGAAACATTTCCAAATTGCCCAGAAATGTCTTCACTTCAAACAGCAGCAGATTCCAGTCTGATGCGATCATTTTATGAGTGTCCTTCCCGGACGAGGAAGAGCCGTGTGGCAGCACAGACACATGTGGTTGGAACCTTGTGGGTGATTATTTTCAGCCGTTGAAATAGCTTTTGTGGATCTGTTTGAACGTAAACCCACAACAACTGTTGTTTTGGTGGAGCTCAGTATAAGTCACTGTACATGCATGTTTTCTGATGCTGTGGTGAAGTGTACACATTCATGGACAGAAGCTGATTTGACCCCAACAGTTTTTAAGAAGAGAGTTTTGTAACAAAATTTGTTTCCTTAAATAATTAATCTGGTGAACCGACTTAAAAAAAGTCAACTGATACTGACCTGATCACCAAAAATGTCACATGCTAAATACTCAATAAGCTGTTTTCTTTTGACCAGAACGTTTTCTGGATGGGTCTAGGCTGCAGCACGCTGTTCCTGCTCCCCAGTGTCATCTTAGCCGTTAAACTAGCCAAGTATTACCGCAGGATGGACACAGAGGATGTTTATGATGAGTGAGTAGATGCATTTGCGATCCCTCCTTCCTTTCATTCTATAGAAATGTAGTTTTTTAAATTGTTTGAAAAGTGCCATATTGCACTGCTCAACAAAACCTGAATCTGTTAAGTATGAGTTGGGGGAAGATATTGTATTGAGTGCTAACAGTTTTTTCCATCTTTGAAAACCTTGTATTATTATTATCTAATATCAAATACCATGTTATAATAAGTAATACTGTACTTTTATGTTAGTGGTTATTTTCTTCTATGTAACTTTTACATTTGAATCTTAAGAAATGATAAATAGTCAGTTTCAGTTCCTTTTTTTTACATAAGTCCTATTTTCTATCCCTTTTCTCTTTCCTGTAGCTCTTCTATTTCTGGGACTTGGCATTTTACTTTGTGATAACCATTTGTACTATTTCCATTACCATTCACTTCACTTCATTTCTTCACTTGGCACTTTACAAAGAAACGACGGTGCATCTGTCCACTCAAGTTTTCTTTTCACTTTTCTTTTGTTCTTGATTGATGTTTCTTGTTGTTCTGCCACAGCAGATTATCTGATCTTTTTCCAGTAATCTGTGCTGGATTACATGTCTTATTAAGATACATTTCTTCATCTCATGAGGTTTTATGTTGCTGTTTCTCGTATGTCTTTAATGTTTATGTGTCTTTATAGCACTGAAACAATTGCCATGAAAAAGTAAGACATCTTTCCTGCCTTCTGCGCCTTTTCAGCTTCTATCAGTCTCTCTTGTACATAGATTAGTTTTCTGAATTCTTGGTGCTCCTCTGTGTTTAAAGCTTCAGTTGGTCATTGTGGCTGGATGGTGAGGCTTGTGTGATACTTTCAGGAAGTGTCCCTTACCTTTCATGAAGGGCTCTTGCAATCATTATTATACAAGTTTCTCTGTTTTGTGTCAGTGCATTTATAAATAAACATTATAGAACATGTTCATCTACTAACATTCTTAAGGTTTGGCTTCTCTCCTCCTACAGTTTAGCATGCCATGCATGCTCTCATTTATCATCACTTGTTTGTTCACAACATTTTGTTTTCAGTATGGAAATGGGTAATAATGGTTATCATAGGGAGATCTCACAAGGAGTTCCAAACGCTGCGATGACCAGGTAAACTCTGCGTCAATCCTGCCGACTGCATGTGGTGGTGGTGAACGCATGGCACCAGGAAGTGAGTGTGTTTGTGGTGAATACACAGCTCAGTGCATGCCTGCAGGGGTGATTTAGTGCACAGCAAAGAGAAGCAGGAGTTTGAGAACATTAGTCTTGAGTTTTGCTCCAATAATTAGCATTTGTACAATGACATTATGATTCATTATTATCATCTCTGCATCCCATGTGTAAAATTGGATAAATGGAAACATTTTCTTACTCTGCAGTCTGTTAGACTGTTTAGAACTTTTCAGAAATTAGATGATCACACACATTGTGAGTGGTAAATGTATTGAAGTTTAGCCAAGCAAATGTTAGCATCACAAAAATGAATGCAGGCTAATAGACTATGTGTTCTCCTCTCTTGTATGTGGAGTGTAATCTGAAAAAAATGCCTGATTTATTCCATGATATTTCAGAAGGAATACATGATGGCAGAATTTACTTTATGTTATGGTTCAAATGTAAAGAGTAGGAAAATGGGGATTTGATTGTAATCAAGTGCATCAAATCCATCTCTGACGCACAAATCAAACTTTTTATAGCATTAGTCATAAACACTTTTTCAGTTATCAACTGTGCTGGATCTGAAATAAGTTTGTTTATGGAGCCAGTAAACAAAAAGACAATAAGGAAAAAAGTATTACTGTTAAAATTAGCCGAGCCTCTACATGTACATGGTATAGTAATGTACTGTTTAATGCATCCATGCGCACAAATACAGACATAGAGCCTATTTTAGATGAAACTTAGCTTCCAGTCAATGTCCTGGTGTTACTTTGACACAGAAGGAAATCTCAACATCACCTGTGACAGTGTTTGTAGGAAGGACTTGTGCTCGGGCTGTTCCTGCTGTCATGACTTCATTTGCTCTCATATCAGCATTGCTGATGTGTAGATTCAGATTCTTCCCCGACTGCATGTTTTCTGGAATGAAAACCTTTCCTCTTTCCTTTTGTTTAGAGTCAGCCAAAGTCCGATGAATGTACATCTGATCATTTTTTTCAAAGAGAGGCAAGCATGTTTAGCTTTGGTGTGACACTGAAAAACATGCTACTCAGTTTTTCTTCCATACCTAACCGAACAACTAATTGCATGTCTCGTATTTGAAGTTGCATTTGGACAGAAAGACCTGCTATGACAGCTGCAGAAGGCAGAGAGCAAAACAGCTCAGTCAGAGGTCGGTTACCTGTGAATCCGGGCTAAATAGCACAAAAAAGCTTTCTTGTAAAATAGGCTCTTGAAAGATCAACAGGAAGACAGTACTGAGGCCATTTTGCACTTCTGACAGGAAGCTATTTGTTATATTGAGTTACATTTCAGCAAAAGAAACTCCAATCAAACTCTCTCATTTAAAACTCAGACGTTGACAGAAATGTTTTGCTCGCTGCCTGATGAGCCACTCAACTGCCTCTGCTTTGCCACAGAAGTGAGGAATAAATAATCACTCAGCAGAAATGTCCCTCTGTGGAGGTTAATGTTTTGCTCTTTGTGTGTGTTTACCCCCCTGCTGGTAGCATCCCTACCTATGATACCATGAACAGGTTCCCACGGGCCTCAGCCCCTCCGAGGCACATCGACTGGTGACAAAG
Source organism: Oryzias sinensis (assembly GCA_037389245.1). NCBI lineage: Eukaryota > Metazoa > Chordata > Actinopteri > Beloniformes > Adrianichthyidae > Oryzias > Oryzias sinensis. The sequence goes on along the minus strand of CM074496.1, from coordinate 1,170,681 downwards.
AGCTGGTTCTTGTTTTAGCTCCTGACAGGTACTGGAAGACTAAGAACCAGACTGCCAACCTGGTTCTCTAACTCTACTGGACTCACAACAGCGGCCATCTTAGTAGTTGTCAGTTGTCTCTTTGTTTAATCTTGTGTATTTCTGAAGTTGTAACCATCTGAACTCCTGACTGCATGTCTGACTGCTTAAGAATGTGTGCTTCAGAGCAGAGAAGCTAACTGCTGTTCCTCTTATTTAACTACATCACTAAAACTGTCTCTAACATTTCTGACAGTGTTGTGTTTGTCTCAGAATAGGAAGCTGGTTTCACGTCACTTTACTACCAAAACGTAGCACTCATGTTCACCCACCCTGAGTAACAGCTGTTGTTGAAAACAATGTTCATTAACAGAAACTGTGTCTGGTTGTGACTGAAAAATGGAAAAATGTCATGGAAATGTCACTAAATGAACAAGTATGTGTAACGCATTGACTTCCATTTAGCTGCTTTGCTTTGCATCAACTGGAACTTCTGACCTTCAGAGAGTCAAGTGCTGCTAACACTAAAATAATCCATTCTGATTTGCCGTTATGGAAACAATCGACTTTTTTTTTAAATAGCCCTTTTTTTACTGATAAATGTAATGCTGAATAGAGAGTTAGGAATATCCAAATGAATGGATGGACACCAGCAGCCGCAGGCGGACCTTTTTATGCAGAAACAAACAACTATTTCTATTGTTCAAATACTCTCCAGCCACACACAAACAACATCATGCTGTGCGTGTTGTAAACAAGATGTTTGTGTAGTTTCCTCCCACTGGGCACAAGATGTCTATTACCAGTAGATAACTAGTATACAGCCCGTGGTAGATGTCTGCTGGACATCTCAGACATGACTATTTTCTCACTCTATTAGAGATCTACCACTATTGTTCTGAAAGATATCTGCATATAGAGGTCTACCATCCACCTGTAGACATCTAATCTTGGGATATTTTTAGATGTCTATCAGATGATTTTTTTTTTACTAGATATAAAACAAATCCTGCAATTTTCCATCTATCCACTAATCTTCAGACCCCACTGAATCCTTTGGGGTCCTGGTTATAATCGACTACTGTGAAGGTGGGGTACACCCTAATCAGGTCACTAGTTTTGCCATCAAGCAGTTAACCTCTGAAACATGTTTTTGGACTGTTGGAGAAAGCTGGTGCAAACATGTACGAGGAGAACATGCAAGCTTCATACAAAAGAGTCCCATCTGACTTTGCATAATGATGTGAAGGAACTAACCGCTGCTACACCACCATGCACCACCATGCAGCCTTTTCCTTCTGAACTAGTAATCACAAAGTTCTACATTCAGGTACAATTAATGTACATTTGGGAACCCTCACCAAATCCAGCATCTATATTTCTGTTTAGATTTTTAACGTGTCATATAACAGAACAAAATGATGGGAAAAGGTTGAATCTATTGTCACAGTGAATCATTATTAAAATGAGCTAAAAGCACATTTTCTTATCTTCTGCAGCACAACAGAGTCTAGTTGCTGTTTAGAGGTTGAAGTGTTTACAAGACATTTTCATCTAACCAATGTTAATATTGTTGACAGAAAAGGAGAAAAAGGATGATGGTGCTCCTTAAAGTCATTCATAGAAACATGTTTGAATTTGCTTCTCTGGTGGTTTCATTTCAAGTAAATCTGCTGCAGCAAGAGGATCCAATTTGACTCCCCTTTTTGGGTGTATTTTATTTTGAAAGGAACTTGTATACTTCTGTTACAATAAAATAAGTTAAAACTGTTATAGAAGTGATGCATATCTATAGCAGTAAATACTGAAATAGCCATGATTTGGAGTGTAGACGGTGTTCACTAGTATACAAATGCAAACACATAGAAAAAGCACCAAGCGTCAATTCTGTCTGAGCAAAATCAATGCATTTGCTGCTACCTGGTATAAATATCCTTTGGAAATGAGAATAGAGAAATGAATGTACTGACCATCACAGCTAAAAACACACCTTTTGAGCACAGTATTTGGCTATAATAGGCTGCACTAGTTACTTCTTCTGCTCAGCTGATATGCCTAAGGATTTCCCTGGATGAAGGCACGGTGCTGTGGTTATATTGCTCCCTGCGGCGTACTTAGAATGTTACAGTATTACAGTTAAATGTGCTGATCCGTGGAGTTTTATGGGAAAGCAATGGTAGCAACGTCATGTCCAAAAACACGGAGTAGCTGGGTTTTGACATAACTTTTTTTTACTGGAAAAAGTAAAAAATAGGCTGAGCTCAGAAAATCAAAATACACAACTTCTTTCATCCCAAATAGAAGTTTGTAAAGGTTTGAAGGTCATTGTTTTTCTTTTAAAGAAATGTCCTAAAAGGTTCATTAATACTTTGAGCAATGGCCTTGTTGTAAAGTGCTGATGTTTAAATGATCATTCACCTAAACTTTTGTTTCTGTGTTGTCTTTCCTCTTAGTGCTTTGGAAAACTGGAACTAAAGAACACAACAGTAAGCTTTCATACCCTCTTCCCTTTAGATGGCAGCCATAGCTGTATATAGTTCAGGTTCTGTATTGATCCTAGCTCCATAGTGAGGGGCTGCTTTTGCATTCATATTCCAAAGGGTTTGTTTGGCAGCGATCTTTTGTCCTCAGACAGACGCATCAGCAGATGAGGAGAGAAATAATACTAAACAGAGTACATGCTATTTTCTATTTATTGAAAAAGAAAATATCTAAAATGTCTCATGATGACAAATATGTATAAAAAAAGGTAAAATCATTCCAATTTTGCTTTCATAAACAACGCAATCAAAAAGCTAACTAAGATTGAATCATTCTACAAGAAGGTTTTAACTCCAAAGATAACAACTAAAAAATGCAAAGGCTCTATGGTTTGCTACATTTAACATTTCCCTTAACTTGGTTCAATATGAAATATATAAGTTGATCCAAAAATACCCGTATACTAAGTCTGCTGTCATTTAGACAATGTGTTTTCTGAGTGTTATATCATTTCCCTCATTTAGCTCAGCCCCATTGGACAGCACCTTGACAACAGAAATGTTCGAATTAAAAAATACAAGATTTTGTTCTGATTTCTGTTCCATTATCCTGATTTTTGCTCTGTTTTTTCTATCATTTAGGGCTGTCATGTCAACATTTCTCTGCTCAAGGCAAGCTTCTTTCCCAGTGGATAAACACCTCCAACAACAGGAATTCCTGCAGAGTTTTTTAATCCGTGAAATTTCTCAATTTGGTTCGTTTGTTGCCTGCTGGAACAGCAAACTCCTCCGTCTGGATCAACTGTGAGCCCTGGCGATTTCTGCATTTTCTGTGTTTACGTAATTCAGGCTGACATCGGCAGTTTCAACCAAGTTTATGTTTATTTTGCTGAAGAAGTCACAGCAAGACAGGGAGATGTTGATTTTTGCCTTCACTTCTAATGGATGGAACATTTTCACATAGTAAAAAATGGGTCATTTTGTTTAAAAATGCTGGTGATGAAGCAGATCAAATGTTCTTTTTGTTGAAAATGCACATTCTTTTGAGCCGGAAGTGTGTGTGAGGCTGACTGACATTCAGAACAAAGCTTGCAGGGCTTTAAAATTAAACTTAGGAGAACTTTGAAATGTTACATAAAAGCTTGTCCTTGCTGGTTACAGACACCCTGTATTCAACTGCTGCCTATTAGATTCATGTTTCACTCTGAATTTTTACAGATTTGTTCCTCAGTAAGAAAAACTCGCGTCCATATTGCAGATGCTGCATGATGAATTATTCATCTAAACCTGTAACACTGTGTCATGTCAGGTGTTTACTGACATTTTTCTTCTAGAAAATGACTTCCATTCTGAAAGGAAATAAGACAATATTCTTATGGATTATTCCTCATCAGATGATGCCTTCTGACCTAAACAAATAGTAAAAAAAATAGTTTGCGTTTTTTTCAATAATTATAAGAAACAAACATCAAAGCAAAATCCCATCACAACCATAACCGCCAAGGTAGGCTTATATTTTCTTGTAAAAATCAAAACTACATTACAGATTGTTTGTGCAGTTTGGGTTAACAAATGCTAAAGTTTTTTAGTTTCCCAGTGTGAATCTATGATTTTAAAGTTCATTAATTTTTTAGTGAGTTTTTCATTTTGCCGTCAAAAATAGTGAATCAATAAATTGAAGACTTAACTCTCCAAGCAAATTGTTCATAGAGGTCCATCATTGATGCTTTGCTTGTTTTTCAGATGTTTTTGCTTAACTATTTGTGGTTTTGAAATATATGGGAAACAAGTGCATGTATTCCAAAACTTGTTTTCTTTTCTATTGTTGCTTTATAAAAGACCAAGTTATACGAAATCTGTCTTATAATATTTTGAACAACCTGCCTCCTTCTGTCATACCAGCCTTCATGTTTACAAGGTTAGATTTTCAGCTGCTATATGTAGATAAAAAAATAGAAATTATACATAAACAACTGTTAGAAGCTTGCAATCAGTCTGGGTGGTAAGCGCATGCTCTATTGTTCCTGGCCTTCAGTCAGGTGCAGTCAAAAACAAACTGTCCATCATAACTCTCAGAATCCAGTTTATGTTGACAGAATAAATTCAATTCATTGATTATTTTTTTGATTGAGGAGAAAAATGTCAAATATCTTTGAATATTTATTTCTGTTAAAATCTGAAGAAAAAACTTCATAACACTTTTTGATAATATGACAAGAGTCTCATTAAAGCTTCAACAGTTACATAGCTCATCATTGTGATTCTGCAACTACCAACTCTGTTTTAAAGATTTGAATTGAACTTGTAGGATGTCTTACAGTTTTTCTCCATTGGTTTGGCTCATTTCTTGAAACAGAAATTACATTCTCCAAATTCTTAGATCATTTGACAAAACAGTCTTAAAGTTCAGCACAACACTATAGCTCACTTGCGAAATCTAACATATCTCCCAAAACAATTCACTCATGTGTCAAAACTAAATTTCCTTCTCATAGTTTAACCCTTGTGCTATCTTAGATGACCTCCTCCCTTACATTAACGTGTTCTCCCTACCATGACAAAGGTGGAAAGATTTCATGTAATCCATGGACACCAGTGAAGATCTAAATCATTAGAAGAAAAAAAGGTTCAGAGCACTGTCTAGTGGGTCTAGATGACCCAACTCCCAATGTTAAGTGCCTAGGATAGAACAAAGGGTTACACAGTCCAGTGCCCCCCAAAATACTTTGTCCCTTTGGCATTATGTAAACTGCAAGTCAGAATGGTTGAATGTTTGATACTATAACCAGAGGACCATTAAATATCCCTCATGTCCACCTTTCAGTCTTAGCTCAGTCCTTTATTGACAATGGTAACTGTACTGGTTTTGTATAGCTAACAGAATACAATTTTGTATAAAATTGAAAAAAGAAAAAGGATTTTAGGGTGAGAGTAGCCTCTTAGGTTTAACAGTACACATTGCACTCATACTGCCAAGGAAATTCTAACCATTATCGATCACACACACATAAGTAGCTTTCATACATCAGAATAAAAATGTTTACAGCATAATATACATTATAATATAAACCCACAAAAAAAAAATAAAAGAAATGATATCTAGCCTACCAGTGCTGTATAAATAAAGGTTCTTTTCACAACTTAAGTTCTTCACCAATTGCTTCTGTCCTCACCCTCCCTCTCCCGGCCATCGTCCTCACCCTGCTGGTCATCCACATGCTGCTGCTGCTGGAATTTAAATCCCACACAGCGGTACATTCTCCGTTGTGATGCAACGAGAATAAACAGCTGGGTGCATGTTGCAGCCATCCCCTACACTGATCTCCTGTAACATCTCACCGCAGCATCCATTGCCGTAGACAGGGACCTCTGATCCTGAGCCTAGCTCGGAGCCTCTCCACCTCAAAGCGGGAAAACTCCTCAATAGGGATTGAGAAGGAGACTAAGGTGGTAGGAACACTATGACCATCCTTGGATGAGTAGTGAACCCAGGCCCTGATGGCGGAGACTATGGTGGGGAAATTCACACATTGTCCCATCACAATAACATATAGTGGTAGGTGAGGCCCTAAGAGACCTCTCTCTGTTTCAGGGATCACATCAAAATAATACATTTATCAAATGTTCCAAGGGATTCATATATCGTATTCATGACTTTATGTTCTTGACTAATTTTTGACAATTGAACGAACTATTGTGCATGTGATGACTTACACACAATGAAATGATGCTGACTCATTTGGGTAAACAACCATTAGGCTGAGAATCTACAGTCAGTTTAGATCAACAAGATCTAGCTACCTGGAATCTGTGCTAAATAAGAAGGAGGCTACCTGTACTTCATCAATTGAAGAATGCACTAAGACATTGAGACATGTACTAAGAAAATTTGCAATTTGATGACATGAATGAAAATTCCATTCTGTTGTGAACAATTACCCAGAGTGGTTTTACGGAGGTTTGTCCTTGTTTTGCGAGAATGTAATTTCTGTTTCAGAAATAAAGACAAACCAATGGAGAAGAAAAACTGTAACATAAATACTGGAGTTTTTTGTCATTTTAGACTTGAAAAACCTTTTTTCTATTTGACTGAAACGTTAGTTATTCTGATGGACATTTGTTTTTGATCCTATGTGCTCACTTTTACTATTACTAGTTTTCTTTGCCACCGTCTGTTGATCCATTTTGGAAACGGTCCTTAGACTAGTTGTCATGTTTCCCAACCCTGATTGAAGGAGATCCAGTGATGCTGTTTTGACACGTGATGGTATGAAATTGGGCACTGAGAAGATAAATCTGAGGACAGGCTGTGAGCTGTAAGCAATGTGAATAAACAATGGAGAGTCTAAAAATGTGTCTGTTGTGTCCTTAGCTAAACTTTCATTCCTGTGAACCCTTGTGCTATCTGAGATGACCCCACCCTTCCATTGAGGTGTTCTCCCTACCATGACAAAGGTGGATAAAGGTGGAAAGATTTCATGTAATCCATGGACACCAGTGAAGATCACAAATCATTGAAGAACAAAGGTTCAGAGCACTGTCTAGTGGGTCTAGATGACCCAACTCCCAACGTTAAAGTGCCTAGGACTTAGAATGTTATAGTATTAGCACAAGGGCTACAGTGATAGATAGATAGATAGATAGATAGATAGATAGATAGATAGATAGATAGATAGATAGATAGATAGATAGATAGATAGATAGATAGATAGATAGATAGATAGATAGATAGACAGACAGATAGATAGATAGATAGATAGATAGATAGATAGACAGACAGATAGATTCCATGATAGAGAGATGGAAAGACATGAATGTATTTGTAAAGTCACTCAAAGGGTAACAACAGAAAGTGAATAACTCAGAGGCATTGCATAGAGAAAGCAGTGAGGCATTAAGTTCTGTGCTTCCGTACAACATTTTGCTGAAATTAACACAATAATTCACATTCCAGTGGGGTGCTGCGCTGCCGGCCATGACTCTGTGGTTCCATACTGACCAGCTATTTTAAAAACAGATTATTATCGTCCATAAGCTTTGCTTTGAGGTTTTTCTCGGGCATCAACAGGGCTGCTAGCAAAACCACATGCAGAATTCTTTTCAGCAATGACGGGAACTCATACAGACACTCAAAGTGAACGTAAAAACAAAAGGGCTTCAGAAAAGAAAGGTTTGTTTTACTCCTTTACCTTACTTGACTGACTGGAGAAAAAGCCCAAAAAAAAGCCAAGACAAAAATCTTTCACTGATTACAAACGTTTTTCCAGAAAGAAAGATGTCAGATTTTATTTAAAAACACAGATGTGGTAGCAGCAAAGCGAAGCCTAACAGCTAAGGTGAACTGAACAACATGAAGCAAATGAAGAAAACATACTAGACCAGGTGCCTGTTGTAGAGCCATTAGTAATTATTTCATGTTTAATAAATGATGCTGTGGAAAAGAAGCTTCAACCTTTACTGTTAGAGGTTCGGGGTTGTCTGGCACCTCTGATCCAAGAGGGACTAAGAAAGCTGAAATGTGTCTTTAGTTTCTTTGTAAATAAATGAGGATCTTAAAGACCCTTGAGGATGATGAAGATGGATCACTGGGAGATAGTGAAAATCATGAAAGAGTGTAGAGAGGGCAAAAAAAGAGTAAAAATCAACTGTGTCCCTTTATTTCAGACACATGCATGTGTTGGTTCATACAAAATGCAGCCATAACTAAGAAACTGTTTTTTCTGTGACCACCAGAAAACAGTCTGGCTGCTGGATTTAGGATTTACTGAAGGCTTTTGATGAATGATTTGGACATCCTGCTAGAATAGCAATACAGAATCATGACTGCATGTTTTCAACATTTGTCTGGTAAAAGGATTTTAATGAGTTTTGTTCGATTTCACAGGTGAAAAAGCCTCTGAAGACCTGTTTAATGTGGTCGAATATTACTTCAGGGTAAATGGCAGAAACAGAAGTCAGTTCATTTATGGCTGTCTCATAATTGGCACTGCTGCTGCTGCAGATCTCTCTCCTTTATGCGTCATTCATGATTCATTGGTGTCTGCAGGGAAATGCTGGCTTGTGCCGCACACTCATGGTGTGCTCGGCTTACTTCAAAAACCATCAAAACGGCTTACGGCCTTGTTTCCCTCTAGTTTCTTTGTTAAAAGATAACTAACAGACAAGAAATTGTTGTTGTTTTATATCATTTCATAAAATGTGCTGTAGCAAAAAGTGTTACACAGTTCTGTGTGTGAACCTAACATGAGTGAGCTGCTCAGGAATGTCTGCTGCTGGCACAGAATGAAACCAACAATTTTTTATGACAGGTGGTTTCTGTAAGTTTGCGATCAAGATGTCTGAAGAAGGCAGGATTACTGTGGTGCTGTTCCTCCTCCACCCTTTCAGCCATTCACTCCTTTTTTGTTGCCAAAATTAGCTCTCCGCCTTCCCAGCAAATAAATGCAGAGAGTCCCCTCAGTTCCAGCAGTGGAACAACCGTCCTCTGACAGCATGTGGGTCCAGGCCGCCGCTCTGCTGCTTGCCTGCTGCGTCTGGCCAGCTCAGTCTCAGAGAGATGACAGCAGGGGGCAGAACATCTTGGAAAACTCCATCTACTTTGACACCAAGGGAAACGATAGATGCACCATGAACTTTAAAGCCCAAGGGGAAGTCACAAAGCTGAGGATTTCCTGCAGGGGCTCTGACCGCTTCTACTGGTGTGAGTTTGTGGGAAAACCTCACACCTGCACCGCTTACAACAAAAGACCTCGCCACTACTTTGTTCAGATGATGTGGTATCTGAGGAAGCTCCCAAACGCTTGCCAGGGGGAGAGACAGTTTAAACCCTTTATGTGTAGAATGGCACCTGATGATGCTCAGATGGTTTTTGCATCTTCCTCCATTCATCGGCCACAGCAAGAGGCCCTCAGAAAGTCAGCAGTACAACCGGCAAAGCAGCCTGTGCCACCTCACAGCCAGGCGGAACCTTCCAGACCCACTCCTACAAGGCACACACTGAGGAAAGCAATTCGAGCAGGCCAAAGCGTTAAGACCACCAAGTCACCCGGTAAAAAAGCAACGCCACCCCCAGGTGAGAGCACCGCAAAGAAAATGTCTCAACAATACTGCTGGAGGTCACTGCAGGGCATCTGCTCCTTCGTCATCGGTGTATTTCAGAGTTAATCAGAGAGGTGAGCAGCTCAGTTTCTCTTTGTTAATATTTGCCTTTGATACTTCATAGAGCATTTTGGAAGTCTTGGTGAAAAGACAGTATTTATTCCACTTTGCCCTCAGCTTTAATGAGATAATAATCTATATATGTTTTGAAGATAGTCATATTAATATGATACAGTTGACATACTGTCAAATGCATTAGTGAAATAATAAACCAGTGAGATTGTAAACAGCATACAGTCTTACATTATTTTTCAAACAGAGAAGCTCCAACAAAAATGTGCCGATCATTAACATTGTAAAGACTCTAAACTGTTACAAAAATACATTTTCTTTCTCTCTCTCTGCTTTAGACCACAAATGATTACTTAAAAAATGTTTCTTTAAAAGATTTTGTAAAATTCCTGCCTGTGAGTAAATAAAGCTGTTCAATTTACTCAGCCATGTATGAGCGTTAGCATTAGCCGTCCTATGGGAAATTCCATTATATGTTAGCATTAAGCTAGCAGACTTTGGCTTTACTGCTGTCATGCGTTGGGTCACTGGAAAAGGGAAATGCGTAAAAGATCGATTTCTACTTTTATGGATCAATTATTGATTAAATCACCCTGGATTCAAATGGATTTTATCCCCCAAAAAAGAATCAGGAATGCTGGAATGAAGAGTTTATAGTACTGAATTCTTGTTCTAAATCAGCATCTTAAATAAAGACTGCAGTTTGTACTCTGCAAAATGTGCCAAGGCACTTACGTTTTCCCTGATCGTGTGGACACTGTTTGTTTATAGATATTTTGCAGAGTTCTGGCAAAAAAAATTCACCGCCTGCTTTTCTCTTTTCTTTGCTAACAGTTCTTCTAGAGAATGGATCCTGAGCACATTTCTGCTAATGTGTCTTTCAGATGTAAGCATTAGGTGGACCTGAGGGAAAGTTCAGGAGACTTCCAGACTTCAGGAACAGAAGTGTTGCTTTCCTGCCAAAGAGCTACTGTGGCTGGTTTCAGAAATCCTTTTCCTACTGGACCCAACCGCAGCATATTGTACCTGAACGGAGCCTAAAGGAACTGTCTGCTTCCATTTATGTTTGATGCATTTATGCATGAGTTATCTCTATGGAGATTCACAATACACTTTACATGCTAATGTCTGTTGTATGTAGAAATGAAAGTATATATGTATACCATCATATATTTGTGTCTCTTACTTCCATTGTATAAAATATAATAATAATAATAATAATAGTATATAATAATATATCTGATCTTTACTTTTTGCCTTGAGGAAAGAAAATGTGTTTGCCATGCTCTGTTCCTAATAAACAAAAACATCTCTGCAGTCAGCTGTTTTAATTGTTTTTATTTGTAATACACCTCTTGTAAAAACAAAGTAGCTACAAGTCACAATTATATTTCTGTCTTTCATAACATCTTTTAAATGATCTTTAAAGATCCACTTCTCTGAGGTAAATGTTGTTTTTAACATTTTTGTGTCACTTTCTGATGATGGGCAACATGTAATAAAAAAAACTAAAACAGTTTTTTTGATTATTTCTTCATCAAATCATTGTGAATCCTGAGCAGACAAATCAATTCCAGCTAGGTAGCTTTGGCTATCTAGCCAGTATTTTTGCATGAAATCCTGCACCCAGCCAACTAAACTATCCAGCTGCTGACTTTGACATTGCTTGGCATTTTTGTTGCATACGTAATGTTAGGTTGGGGGGGTGAAGGACCATAAGCCAGCTGATGGGAAAGAGGCTTACTCTGCGCCAACAGTCCCACTCCCAACTCAGAGGTGAACTTCTAAGGTACTCCCGCTGCTATTTTACTTTCTTGTAACCATTGTTCTATCCTAGGCACTTTACCATTGGGAGGTGGGTCATCTAGACCCACTAGACAGTGCTCTGAACCTTTTTTCTTCAATGATTTGTGATCTTCACTGGTGTCCATGGATTACATGAAATCTTTCCACCTTTATCCACCTTTGTCATGGTAGGGAGAACACCTCAATGGAAGGGGGGGGTCATCTAAGATAGCACAAGGGTTAAAAGGAGACGGTCCTATTTTACAAATAATGTATCAGACCTAAAATGTCAGCATCAATCACACAGTGCCTCTGATCATTTTCATCAATAGCTTTGGATTCACTGTCTTTGCCTACTTTTTACCAACTTTTCTTTCTGATAACTCGATATGATGCAGATGAAAACATTTCCTTTTGAGGAAGTTATGGAACTTATTGAATTCACAAATGAAACTTTATCCTCTGTGCAGGTTTACTTCTGCCGACCAACTTTTTCTTATCCCTGCAGTTGGCAAGTGGATCTAAATTCAAGAAAGTTCCCAACCCCTGCAGCCACACTTTGTGAGTGTGTGTCTGTTTCAGATTATGCACCAGTCTGTTGCTGCTGCAGGCTGAGACGCCTGAGCTCTTGTGTTGCAGGACTGCAGAGTTACTCTGAAAACTACAGGTAAAGTCATTTCTCTGCTGCTTCTTTGTTTTTGATTTTTTGCATTTGTGTAAGGTGACTCTAAGCAAGAATCGGCTCACTGTAAAGTGTTAACTGCACCTTTCAAACAAATTAGGTTTAAGAACTCTGATTCAGATTGAATTCAGTCTGCCTTCCTTTCTCATTTTGTTTATTTATTTATTTTTCACAATTTAAAATGTATGAAATATATCTATTAGAGTTGGTTTTTAAACATAGCTCTTTTATACATCAAAAAAGCTAAAAAGCTTTTTTTTTGGGATTGTTCCCTCAGATATTGGTTACTTCAGAAATACAGACTCCATCTGAAGTGGATTTCAGTTGAACTTGAAAACAGATGTCTACATTTCAATGTCTTCCTGCAGAATATCAACGGGCCATGGGCCTCCTTAGGAACTTCTCCATCCTTCTCCTCTTAGCTTGCGCCTCCCATCAGATGCTGTTGGGGGGTCACCGGAGGGATCACGGACAGAGCGGAAGAGATGACAGAGTACAATACAGAGAAAGGTCCGGGTCAAAGGTGGCCCACAAAGTCAATGCTGCCTCTGTACAACGGGTGAAAGGAAAAGTGGTTACCAAAGACAAATCAGTGTGTACCTGGGCAGCAACAGGTGAGGACCTGGTCCTCCTCAATGTCACTTGCAAGAAAAATGGCAGGAGTTTCAGTTGTGAGTATTCTGCCAGACCAGCTCTTTGCACCCACTTTACATCCAACGAAGAGCTTTACTGGAAGCAGATTTCCAAAGCTTTGAAGAAGCACAAGAACCTGTGTAAAGACAGCAGCAAACTGGTTAAAGCTGGCATGTGCAGAGGATCTCCTAAAGAGGCTCACTTCATTCTCTTTCCTGTTGTACTGATGAAGAAGGATATTCCTGCATCAGCAGGCACAGCTCTCAGTTCTTGCAAGTCAGAAAACAAGAAGCTAGCAGAGGAATACTGCATGGAGTCCTGGTCCAGCTTCTGCACTTTTTTGTTCACTATGATAAAGGACTCGGACTGCTGAGGTGGAACAAAGGTGAACTTAAGTGAAATACTTCTGTTGGATTCTGACTGTCTCATTCCTTAGACATGTTCTCTTTGTTTCCAAATGTTTCCATACATCACGCTGCCTGTCTATAAAACGCATTTATCCTCAGAGTAATTAGGTAATAGAGGCGTTTTCCATTTGGTTTTTTGCTCTGCCTCTCTGTGTTGAAAGGAAAAAGAAGAAAGAAAACCCCTTTTGCAAATAGTTAAGTAAAATTCCTGTTAACACTTTCTCTTTATTTATTATTTCTTTGCTATGACATTTTTTTTCTTACATTCTTACGTTTTTATTCCGGTTGTGGGTTACAGTACGGACGTGCGTGGCTCACGCGGCTATCTTCAAGTGACTTAAAAGTTGATTTTTCCAACAAAAAAGATCTGACTATGAACTATGAAGACCTTAAAAAGATTCTTGATGATATCCAAGCTGTGTTGTTGTTAATGGAGCAAATGACCGCTAAGCTAGCCCGTCGACATTCTGGAGAAAAGACTGGACAATGTGGAACAACAGGCAAGAATGAATAATGTCATTCTCACTGGAGTACCGATCAAACCTCGGGTAAAGCTAAATGCAGCTGGAGTTAGCATGCTTAATGCTAATAGCGCTAGCATTGCTAGCAGTTCTTCTGAACCTGGCATCGATGGAGAGTCTCTGGAACACCAAGTGGAATCATTTCTCACGTCTAAAGGGATTTCCCTAGATCTAAATACCATGGAGACCTGCCACCCACTCCCCAGGGGAAAGGAGACAGATAAACCAGCGATCCTCATCAGGTTTGTGAATCAAAAACCCAAGCTAGCACTGATGAATCAAAAGAAAAATCTGAAAGTATCTGCTGCTTATCTGAACGACCATCTGAGCAGAAGGAATGCTGAAATGGCCAAACACGCCAGGCTTCTCAGGAAGCATAAACAGATTGAGAACACTTGGGTTAAAGGCTGCAGGATTTACGTCAAACCACTCAGTCCACCGGACCGGTCCAAGGTTCTGGTTGCCTTGAAGGACTTTGAGAAGTGTTTGATCACGGACGTGTGAACCGACATGCAAAAATAAATCAAAGAGTCAAATATAATTTCAAGAAATATGAAGCCTGGATTCAATACTTTCTCCAAAAGTCTGAAGTGACCTGATTTTCAGCAAAGCTCTGACATGCAGACAACTTGACCTCAACAATCAAAAGAATGGCTGTTAATCAGCAGAAGAAGGAATACCAACCTTGGTCATTTGACAGATTATGGACCCTTGTTATATGAAAAATTTTTTTTAATAATTTATTGATGATGATTAAATTGATTGATTTTTAATGATATTACTTCGCTTGCTCCAAAAATTGATTCATGAGTTTTCCTAATGAAAACATAATTTGCACATATTTTTAACTTTTGATACTTGATAAATTTTTGCTATGAAGATTTTTGAAACAGTGTTATGTCTATTTTACTAATATAGTGTTATTTTTTTGAAATCATATGTGTGATTTTTATAATCGACATAATCTGTATATATTCTACATAACTGATCTGCATTTGCCATGTTGATTTCAAAAATTGTTATTTTTAACATAATAATGTAAGTAATTCATCTTTGTCATGTGCTTTATTGATATTTCAGGATTCTTAATTCTGTCTGATAAAAGTTATGAACTGGATAAATGATAAATCATGTAATAAAATGGTTACGGTAAAACAGTGGTGGGATTTTTATAAATTCGCTTCCTTCCACTTCCTTTCAAGCAATATTTTATTTCATGTGTAATTATCCTCAGTTTGATACGTCATTGTATGAATGTATAACTGGTGACTGTAATGTTTTTGTGTATTATTCTTATTTGATTGCTTGACATAAACCATTTCAAATCAAATCAAAAACATAAACCTCTGTACTTACTAATAAATGGATAACAATCAAGACAAAAAAATAAATAAACAATGCCATTTTTTTGTTTCTGTCTCTATCAAACGTGCACAGTTCGAATGAGGGCAGAGCATCAGCTGGAAGATCAGTTGGAGCATGTTTGGCATTAAAATGTACCCAGAGGTAGAGTGACTTAACCAGCATACTTTAGAACAGATCAGGCTTTCTATTCAGACCCTTTTGTGAAACTAAGGGTGTTTTCAGACCAGGAAAACTGGTTGTCTGGAGTCCACTTAATTTGAACTTTCCGTTTGGTCTCTATTCAGACTGCCAACCAAATGCGGACTAATTTAAACAGTCCGGACCACACGGTTTTCCCAGTTTGAATACACCCTAAATAAACTTTAGGTTAATTTTTTGTCAGCATCAGCTATTCAGCAAGAATCTGTGGACTTTTCATTCTTATAGAACGTTTCTTAAACAGTTTTTCATCTTTCAAAAAACAAAAACACAACTACTATCAGTGGGCTGTGACTTTAGAGCATCTTTTTCTTTGACTTACGGTAATAGTGTGTCAGGGTGTATTCAGACTGGAAAAGTCTGTTGGTCCACACCGAGTCAACTTACTATTGTCCGGATTGAGTCCTGAACTTCGTGTTTGGTCTGTATTCAGACTGCCTTCAACAGGACTATTCTGTTTTAAACCAAAGCTTGAAACAAAACCATGTGATTAAAGATCTTGTGTTAACGATGTCTGGTATTAAATAATACTGGACATCCTTCACTTTGTAATCCTTGTCAGGATAGTTTACTGATTCAAACTTTATATTTTGCTGGGCAATTTTGAATGTTTGTATCAACGTTAGGTCCAACACTTTCTACTTGCTGCTTTGGTACAGTGAAGTCATGCTGCAGGGAGCTTACTGGCAAAACGTCGGCTAAGAAGGTACACTGATCAGTGTTTACATTTGGATTGTAGGGAAAACAGTGTGAGAAGCAATGTGTATCACCATGAACGTTGTTTTATTAAGCCTTCATTCATTCGCATGACTTGTTGCGTCACATCATCATCATGGTTAGTTCCTTCCTTCACTGTTTACATCACATTATCCCCGGCTACGGTGGCTGTTTTGGTTCAGTTGTTCTGCTCCAAGCACAGAGCCTATTCAGACTGAGGAATTTCAGTACGAACCGGAGCTTTCCAATTGGAAACAAACCAAGACCACCTCAAAAAATGGGTCAAAGAGGGTTTTTAGTCCTGGACCAGTGTTCACTTGAGTATGTCCAGTCTGATTACACCCTCACCTTGCCATCAGGCATCGTTCACATTTCAGCAGGTGGCATTCCGTCCTTTGAAGACTTTAGTTGTGAGCAAAGGAGGAACACTGAAGCCCGACATTTCTTCAAACACTCAAAGTAGGATCAGAGTTCTGTGTTGTGAAGACAGTTTGAGCCCTGGTCCATTCCAGATTTAAAAAAAAATGCTGGGTTGAAAAGCACCCGCTCAGGTTGGGATGCAGATTTACCAGTGGCCTGACGGCCTCCGACTCCTGATTGGCTGAAAAAAGTCGCACAGAAAATGAATCAGAACAAGGTGCAGCACTTCTGACGCTAAGCAGATTTATGTCCAGCTTACATTCTCATGAACTCCTTTGTAAAAGGGTCATTAGGTTTATAAAAAGCTTTTACTCAATGAAGCTGAGGCTAGAATGAGCTGAAACTGGAAAATCATTAGAAGTTTGTGCTTTTAGTGTTCTGTAAGAAAGAATGGTGGATTAGTTGGAGACTCACACTAATTGGTTATTTCTGAGTTCTTTCGGTTGAATCTGTGGGGAAAAGGCAGGATAGAATCAAAAGTTGCGATTAGAACAACAGAAAAAGTTCACATGAATCAGGTTCCCTCCATGCATTCCCTGTATTAATGACACTCCAAACTCCACTATGGTCAAGACCAAAGAGCTGTCTAAGGACACCAGAAACAAAATTGTTGGAAGACTGAATCTGCAACAGGTCAACAGCTTGGTGTGAAGAAATCAACTGTGGGAGCAATTATTAGAAAATGGAAGACACACAATACCACTGATAATCTCCCTCCATCTGGGGCTCCCCCCAAGATCTCACCCCGTGGGGTCACAATGATCACAAGAAGGGTGAGCAGAAATCCCAGAACCACACGGTGGTCATAGTGAATGACCTGCAGAGAGCTGGGACCAAAGTAGCAAAGGTACCATCAGTAACACACTACACCACCAGGGACTCAAACCCTGCAGTGGCAGACGTGTCCCCCTGCTAAAGTCAGTACATGTGCAGGCCCGTCTACAGTCTGCTAGAGAGCATTTGGATGATCCAGAAGAGGATTGGGAGAATGTCCTATGATCAGATGAAACCACAACAGAACCTTTTGGTTAAACTCTACTGGTCGTGTTTGGAGGAGAAAGAATGCTGAGTTGCATCCAAAGAACACCACAGCTACTGTAAAGCATGGGGGTGGAAACATCATGGTTTGGGGCTGTTATTCAGCAAAGAGACCAGGACGACTGATTCCTGTAAAGGAAAGAATGGATGGGGCCATGTATGCTCAGATTTTGAGTGAAAACCTCCTCTCATCAGCATTGAAGGTGAAACATGGCTGGGTCTTTCAGCATGACAACCATCCCAAACACACTGACCGGGTAATGAAGGAGTGGCTTCATAAGAAGCATCTCAAGGTCTCCAGATCTCAACCCCATAGAAAATCTTTGGAGGGATTTGAAGGTCCGTCTTGCTTAGCGACAACCTCAAAACGTTGCTGCTCTAGAGGAGATCTGTATGGAAGAATGGGCCAAAATACCAGCAACAGATTGTGAAAAGCTTGAGAAGAATTACAGAAAACCATTTGGTACTTTATGTACTTCATGTACCAAAATAAAGTATTGAGTTTAACATTTGTTATTAACCAAACATTTGTTTTATAATACCATAATTTGCTAATACATTCCCTTAAAAAAAATTGGACAGTGATTTTCTGGATTTTTCTTTTCATTTTGTCTGATAGTTGAGGTATACTTTGATGACAATTACAGGCCTTTCTCATCTTTTAAAGTGGAAGAACTTGAACAATTGGTGGCTGACTAATTACCACTGTAATTGCAAGGAAGGCACACCTGCACTCTCTTTAAGATGCAGCCACACCTCTCCATGACCCTCTACGGGCGGGGCTAAGACAAAAACTCACAGCACCTGTACTGGTGCATGCAACTATGGCTTAGCATAGGGGCGGCAGTGGCTAAGGAGGTTGAGCAGATTGTCTAATGAAGGGTCAGCGGTTTGATCCCCGCTCACCCTAGTCAACTGTCGTTGTGTCCTTGGGCAAGACACTTCACCCTCCCTGCCTTCAGTGTGGCCTCCACTGGTGTGTGAATGTGTATGAATGTCTCGGTGATGGTCAGAGGGGCCTCTACCATCACCGAGTACCTGAGGAGTGAATGAATAATGGACAAATTGTAAGCGCATTAAGCGTCTGGAAAAGCACAGATAAATCTAATCTATTATTATTATTGACAAAGTTTTGTGCTCAATCTTGCATAGTTTATTCTGTATGTGCTTCTGTGTATTTGCCGTAACCCTTGTGCTAACCTAGGCACTTTAACATTGGGAGTGGGGTCATCTAGACCCACTAGACAGTGCTCTGAACCTTTTTTTTCAATGATTTGTGATCTTCACTGGTGTCCATGGATTACATGAAATCTTTCCACCTTTATCACCTTTGTCATGGTAGGGAGAACACGTCAATGGAAGGGGGGTGGGGTGGTCATAGGATAGCACAAGGATTAATCCTTGAAAGGAAAGAGAATAGTTTCATACTAGATTAGCACATGCTGAAGACACAGGCAGCAACTTTTACAACAGAGAGGACGCAGAGAGGAGGCTGTATGTATACTGGCCTGCTAATGTTAGGTCTCCCCCGAGAAACTGTACATGTATTCTGGACCTTTATTCAGTGCTCCAGAAGAAAATGCATACGCCAACTTATAGTATTTCAATTAAGTTTATTTTATGTTACTGACAGGAGTTTTATTTTGGACAACTACCGGATTCTGTTTACCACATTTGTCTATCTTGATGCATCATGTAACTTTAAGGAGTTTCTCAGACCCCTTAGGTAGTAGCCCAAAGCTAAAGAGCTAATAAAAACCAAGCAATAAAAGGTATTTGGAAAGTTTCTTTGGGGAGAAAAGACTCAGTGAGGAAACTGAAGGAGAACCTTCAACTACAAAGAAACATAAAGCTGCTTTTTACAGACAAAACCTGGAGTTTTCCTCCAAATATGGATTTATGGAGACAGTTGTTCTCACGGACCAGAAGCTGCTCTGCCTAAAATGCAGCAACTGACTTTTTATTGTTTCACACATGCAGATAATAAAGATGCAGACATGGTGGATTCATGTTTATTATTATACTTAGAAAATACCAGTTCTACGATGGTTGAGTCATTTTATTTTTTTCAATTCAATTTTATTTGAATAGCCCAAATTCACAACAACAGTCGTCTCGATGAGCTTCGTATCAGTAATTGAAAAAGTGAAACATGAACTCAACAGGATCATGAATACAAAGAGTCAATAGGAAAATACTAAAATGAACTATCAAACTGACTAAGCTATACTGGCATCCCTGCCCTTAGACCCCCCCTTCGCGGTAAGGAAAAACTCCTAAAAAACGGATTCCGGAAAAAACGAAGAAACCTCTTTGGTGCCCACATGAAGGAGGGATCCTCCCCCATGACGGACAGGCGATGTACCAGAACTCGGAGAGAAGAATTAACTTATCTAACCCTACAACGACATATATAAAGTCCAGCCGTGGTTGGGGGGACAGTCAAAGGCGCGAGTCGAGCCGGAGACAGGAACCACAGCCAGGTGTAGGAGCAGAGACGAGGTACTCGATCAGGAACAGGAGCACGGATGAGCCAACTGGAATTTTGCTTTATTTATTCATCACACCTTAAAAGTTGGATGCAGGTAAAGTTAGAGTTCAGTTGTTAGCATCCTCTTTGACATCAAAGAGAAACTCTTCATCACAAAGTCCAAGTTTAAACCAGAGATTCACTGAAACAAAGTTGTTTCTGATTTGTGGAAACTCGTAAAAAGCAGCAGGGGGGGATTAGGCATTTGTTCAGAAACTAGAGCACAGAAAATATTTCTGTGTTAACCCTTGTGTTATCTTAGATGACCCCCCCCCCCCTTACATTGGCGTGTTCTCCCTACCATGACAAAGGTGGATAAAGGTGGATAAAGATTTCACGTAATCCATGGACACCAGTGAAGATCACAAATCATTGAAGAAAAAAGGTTCAGAGCACTGTCTAGTGGGTCTAGATGACCCAACTCCCAATGGTAAAGTGCCTAGGATGGCACAAGGGTTACAAAGAGACACAGGTAATCAGGATTTATGTCAAAACTAAATATGATCAATCTTTTTACCCTGAAAGATGATCTGAGCTCTCAATATTGTAATATTGGTTTTCTATGAACAAAAAATGTTGCTTTTATTGAATTATTTACAAATCAGAAACAGGGAGCCAGTTTAGCTTGTGCGGGTTTACGGAGCCTTCCATCAGTGAAACCAGGGTTCGAATCCGGGCTGCTCCCTGTTCCCTTCTCTACCTCTCTGCCGGTCCCAAGCCCGGTTGCTTTGTGAAGGTTGCGTCAGGAAAGGTAACCGGCGTAAAACATTGCCAAGTTTACCATGCAACTTGTTCGCTGTGGCGACCCCTGCTGGGAAAAGCTGAAAGAGAAAGAAGATTGACAAATCAACAACTTTGTTTCACTGAATCTTTGTTGTCTGTTTAAAAATGTATTTTTTTTTTAAAGTCTACTAATGTTTTCAGATTTAAAACAAAAATTCTTGTAGTAGCATTTTGATTTGAAAATTGTTTTTCAGAAAATGGAAGGTTAAAAATATTAAGACATACAGTTCTTTCCGTTCAGACCGGTCTGTGAAGATACTGTCTGACATTAAATCGGTCTGTGGCCTGAAACGGTTGGAGAGTACGGCCTTAACTGGTAGTTACAGTTCGACACAAAACAAATGCAAAGATTCATTAAATCATTCTCCAGGTTCTCTGTTTACAGGATCATTGTACAATTGAAATGTTTGTACGTTCTTGAAAAATTGCTTTCCAAATCTTTTTAGTTCATCAGTTTTTTTCTGAAAACTTTTTGGAAATGAACTTGTAAGTTTAAAGTGACTTCTTCTTCTTCTTCCTTTATTCATTCCAGATATCAAATGTTTTTGCATCTGGTCATTTTTAGTGACACAACAGAATGGATTTGATGTCACACCGCTATCTCACAGCAGAGGGCACTCTGGACTTGGTCATTACTCATAACATGTCAGTGACTTCTTGGCTGTTAACACAGCCGTCTGATCATTGCTTTAGAAATCATTGCTTTTAAGTCACTGTTGCACATTCTGATGCCTAAAGTTGCAGTCAGTCCAATTAGGGTTAGTGTCTCTGGCAAACTACTGAATCAATGTGATCTGGATTTATCAGGTTACAATTTAAAGTAGAACAGGTTTTAATTAAATATCATACCATTCTGATTGGCTTAGGGGCTGACCATTAGAAATAAATAATGTACACCTAAATAGGAAGTTCTGGTCACATTACGTGAATGTTCTATATTATTACCCGGGCCTGAACACCAGAACAACAGAATATTGGAACATAAAGGTGGACAGTTTATCACAACAGCATGACAGTACAAAAAAGATGGATCTCTTTCACATTTACCATAAACAGCAATGATGCCTTTCATTTTAAATAGTTGCTCTCTGTATTTCTGCCTTGCTTAGTTTATTTCACGATACAGAGTAAATACATATTAATAAATAATAAAAGAAATGTTTGTTGATGACCATTTAATGGTAGATATTTTTTCAAAGCAATCTAAGAAACTACTTGCACTGTAAACCCGAAACTTAATTCTATACTATCAGTTTGAGTACATTTTATCTGTATGAATGAGTTTGGTAGTAGTACTTAAATTATATGAGTATAAAACTAGTGTTTGAGACACTACTAAGAGTGAAAATTTCTGACCATAACCCAGTTACACTAAGTCTCCACTTGGCAGGAAAGAAAGGATCCGCTGTTTGGAGATTAAATTATAACATCTTAAATTACCCAAATATCAAAGATAAATTAAGCAATGAAATAAAATTAGACTTAGTACATAATGATAATGGTGAAGTGTCACCAGGAACTCTCTGGAATGCTCTAAAAGCAGTTCTGAGAGGGAAAATAATTAGCATCTCATCCTACCAGAAAAAAGCTAGTCAACAGAAACTGAAGAGCTTCAAAGAAAAACTATTAAAACTTAAACAGGAGCATTTCCAAAATGTAAAAGACCAAAAATAAATCTGAAATTACAAAATTAAAGAAAGAAATAGATGACATTAATACACTTGGCTGTGCAGAAAAAATGTGTTTTAATGAAACAAAAATATTATGAAGTAGGCGGCAAATCTTAAAAAAACTGAGAAAACAACAAGCAGAGAGAGAAATACATAAAATAAAAAGTCATCAGGTAAAAAATCTGAAACAGACCAGGAGAAAATTCAACAGTGTTTTCATGAATACTATAAAAATCTCTGCTCAGAAACAAACCTAAATAATAGTGAGCAGATAGATGCATTTTTAAAACAATTAGATTTACAAACTCTAACAGTTGAGCAAAATGAAAAATTGCTTTCAGCAATTTTTTTTCAATTAGCAATCGGAAAACTAAAAAGAGGACAAATGGCGGGAGCAGACGGGTTTAGTCCAGAATGGTACAAAACAATGGAAACTCACCTAATTCCAACCTTATTAAAAACATTTAACTGGGTGAAGGAGAAGAAAATAACTCCATTGTCTTGGAATGAAGCAGTAATCTCTATAATCCCCAAAGAGGGGACGGACAGACTGGATTGTGCTAACTACCGGCCAGTTAGTGTTTTAAACATCGACTACAAACTATTCACTTCATTAATATCAAGGAGATTGGAAACAATTCCCCCACTGCTGATACATAATGACCAGACAGGATTCATTAGACAAAGACAGACACAGAACAGCATCAGGAAAGCGGCAGTGGCTCAGGCGGTTGAGCGGGTCGTCCAAAAACAGAAGGGTCGGCGGTTCGATCCCCACTCCCCCCACCCAACTGTCGTTGTGTCCTTGGGCAAGACGCTTCACCCTCCTTGCCTCCAGTGTAGCTGCCACGCCTCTGGCCACAACAGTAGCTTACCATCACCAAGTATGAATGAGGAGTGAATGAATAATGGACACTCTGAAAAAGCGCAGATAAATCTAATCCATTATTAAATATAATTCATCAAGTTGATCAACAAAAACAGGAGACTCTAGTGATAAGTCTGGACGCTGACTCGGTGAGGTGGATGTTTTTATACAAATTACTCGACAAATTTGACTTTCACAAATCAATTATTGAGACAATTTCAGGGTTATATAACAAACCCGACTGCCAGGATTAAAATCAATAGAGCCCTCACTGCGGCAATAACCTTAGAGAGAGGAACTAGGCAGGGATGTAACATGTCTGCAATATATATTAAACCTCTTGGTGGATCAGACAAAGAGCAGACATCAAAGGAGTAAAAGTGTCACCAGAAGAATAAAAGCTTTCCTTATTGGCAGATAATTTAATACTAACATTATCTCAACCTACAAAAACTCTTCCCATAATTATGGAATCCCTCAAAGAATTTGCCACTCTGTCAGGATATAAAATTAATGTATACAAGACACAGGTTTTAACTTTAAACTACAGCCCCCCTCAAAATATTAAAGATTATTACAAATAGGAATGGCAAGCAGACTCAATTAAATATTTAGGCTTTACTCTGCACAAAGACTTTAGAAAGATGTTTGATGTGAACTATAGACCACTTAATACTAAACTAAAGTCAGATCTACAAAGGTGGAATGCAATACCATCTTTAGACCTTCACTCTCGGATTGACTCAGTAAGAATGAATGTTTTACCACGAATGTTATATTTATTCCAATGTTTACCATTTCCCATACACCAAAAGCAATTTGTAGAATGGGATAAGATGTTATCAAGATATATATGGAGAGGTAAAAAAAACCCAGAATTAAATATAAATCCTTACAATTAAAAACAGATCAGGGTGGCAGAAATCTTCCTTGTCTACAAGACTATTTCTGTGCTGCCCAGCTGAGGCCTCTTATCTGCATGTGCTCTCCAGTTTACACTGCAGGATGGAAAGATCTAGAGCTGAAAACCTTTAAAAGAATACCATTAAAAGCTTTATTAGGTGATATCACTTTACAGGGGGAACTTCCTTTACAGGATAACCCCTTACTGAATATGATGATTAAAACCTGGAATGACAGTTAAAAAATGCAACTTGATGGAAGACTCAAAAATTCTCAGATGGTGTGCGTACGACTCAGAGTTCACCAACAAATATGATGGTAGATTTAATTATGGATTGCAAAAGGGGTTAACAGATAACAACTCATTTGTGCATAAGGGAGCGTTTCAAACATTTAATACCCTAAAAGAAAAACACATTTAAATACCAACAGATGACCAGAGGTTCTTAAAACTTTTAAGACATTAATAAAAGCATGATGCCCTACGAAAATAATTTCAAAATTATACAATAGTATCTTGTCGCACAAGGGGGAGAACACCTACTATGTCAAGGAAAGATGGGAGCGAGAAGGACGGCTCACTATCAGAGGAGGATTGGGAACAAGTATGTCGGAAACAATGGGTCACAACAGGATCAAACATTTGGCGTGAATTCTGTTGGAAAAGTGTAATGAGGTTTTTTACTACAGCCTCTGAGAAAAAATACCTAGAAAGTAGTAAATGTTGGAGGTGTGGTAATAATGGAGCCAATCACTTCTATCTTCTATATATTTTGGGACTGTGTGGTTATCAAAAAGTATTGGTCTGACATACATGAACATCTGCAAAATGTGTTTTCTATTGTTTCCCCCTTGACCTTTGAAAGTCTGTTTTTGAGTAAAATTGATGGCCGAGACAACAAAAATAAGAAACTGCTCTACATTTTACTGGCAGCCAATAAGAAAGCAATAACCTGAAAATGGCTTAAACCTGAACAACCAACGACAGAAGACTGGATTGATGTGGTACAACGAATTTATA
Source organism: Oryzias sinensis (assembly GCA_037389245.1). Taxonomy (NCBI): domain Eukaryota; kingdom Metazoa; phylum Chordata; class Actinopteri; order Beloniformes; family Adrianichthyidae; genus Oryzias; species Oryzias sinensis. The sequence continues at coordinate 1,145,472 of CM074496.1, read as the reverse complement.
TGATGGAAAGAATCTCACACTCTTTACAAATACAGCTGGATGTTTTTTACACAACTTGGTCTGTATGGACAGAATATGTTACGCCTGTAAGATCAGACTTCATCTGAAACTTGACTGAGATCATGTCATATCATTTATGTTTTGAAACTCCCTGCTTCCTCACATGTTCCTTTTTATTTATTTTTTTTTCTTTTTCATTTTTTTCCATTAAAAACTCAGAAAGTAAGAACATTGTAATTCGTCAAAACATTGTACAATTTATCATGTGCTTTTTCAATAAAAAATTAATTTGAAAAAAAAAATGAAATCCAATAGTGAGCAAAATAAAAAGAGTTAACAGACAACACTTGAAAAGCCAAATTTGAAAAAAAGAATGGAATACATAAAAAATGGAGCAAATGTGAAGATCTGAAAAATATCAAATGAAGTTCATGCAGGAAAATCGACTGTAAATGTTGAACCTTTTAGTTTTTTGGTGACTGAGAAGAGCAGCTTCATTATTTATCTAACTCTGCTGCCTCTGGCTGGTGCAGCTCCTGCTCACTAGCTCATGGATGGCATCCTGACTGCAGCTTTCTGCATCCGCTCCTCATTTATGATCACTGCTGCTGACACGAAAAGCTTGAAAAAATCATTAGGATGCATTTAACACAGCACACAGTTGTATTAGCTCACTCAAACACCACTGCAAAAACATGCTACATTGTTAAACATTAACTAGTTTATAACTTCATTATTATCAGCGGTTGTTATTTAATGTTTTCAAACTAGTGTATTTAAGGAGAATGAACTTCTGCGAGGGATATTCCAGACTCAAACCGATTAAAGTCAGATTCAGATTTGTTAATGTGCAACATCTCAATAAGCACCAAGCTAGAGTTGGAGAGAGGACCCATATTCTGGTCTCATGTTTACAGCCTCGTCTCATGGTTCCCCAGTGGCTCATCGCTCAATGCTGCTCGACACCTGATAGACCAGGATTAATCATTGCCGCCACAGAGGTACAGCAGTGTCTTCTGGTAGTAGCCGTTTGTGTCTTCCTGCACAAATTAAGCACACAGAGAGAAGAAGCTTTGAAATAACTCAACTGTATGAATGATTCACCTCAGAAATGACTATTCCTTTCCCCTGTGCATGACTTCATTTCACTATGCGGGTGAGGATGTGTGGCTAATGCAGCAGCGCCTGGATCTCTGGCACCTCCCCTCCACATGAATCCCTGAGCAACGCACCATAAGTATTTTTCTTTTGACTTGTCAAATTCATTTCCATCAAAGTTACAAAACACTATACAGTATTTCCCTCACACAACATGCACTGCAGCTTAGTATTCAGGGCCTTTCTCATTTCACCTGAGAAATTACGGATCAAACGCCTTGAAGATGGTGGACATCAACTCTATCACCTCAGTCCAGGTGGTCCTCGTGGTTGGTTTACACATCCTAACTGTTTTAAAGGCTTTAAGCAGTGAGACACGAGTAAACATACCTAATCACCATTTGCATTAGCTTACATCCCTCCCATGATTCCTGCTGTTACTGTGTGAACGTGTTACAATAACTAGTAGGCCACGTCCTTTTCACTACAAAGAAATGAGCTGCACGTTAACACCTGATCTACCAAAGATGTGACAGAATTCACTGGTGGACAGAACACAATGCAAACATCTTCAACACAAGAAGCAGAGAAGCTTTCCTTCTGTTCCGCTGAAAGCTTTAGGCCGTTCACTGGAGTTTTGATTTCAGGATTCGATAAGAAATGAAATCGGAAGAAAGGTGTACTCGAGGCAATTTCTAAAAACAAACCTTACATACAGAATGAGACTAAGTTTTTCCAAAGATGTTCCAAATTCAAAGTGAGTCAACTGCTTTTTATCTGACCAAAGCTTTTGCATCCTCTTCTTTCCTTCTCAATTTTCTAGTTTCCACAGCCAGATCTCACACTTGTTTCTTATAACTTATCAGCAAATGTGTATTCTATGGCGGCTGCTGCAGGTCCTGAAAAAGAAAAAAAGGTTTTTTTGTCAATCCATCCCTCACTCTTCAACAAACAAAAGGGGCTCCAAGCCAACCGTTGGTGTGTGGTGCTGAGGAAAGCTCACTGCAGTGAGGTGGAAGCGGGAACAGAACCAGAAACCTCTTCTTGTCTTTCTGTTCATTCACTATTCTTTGGGATCCATCTGTGTCTTTGTGCTCGAAAAAGGTTGTCTTTGAACAGTGAACCAGTTAAAAGATTGATGTTTTTTAATCAGTTAGAGGAGAACAGATATAAATATAAACGCAGCATCACCTAAAACGTTTTAAAACCAACAAACTGCTGATGTGAAGGTGTATATGGCCAAGATTAGAAACTCCTTTATTACCACTGAAGGACTGGAGTCATTGTAGAATAATGTGGCAGGATGAGCTAATGGGGGCACAGGTGTAGTCGATCTCATTCTGGTGCTGCTGATGAGGCCATCTAGAAAATAGGACTGAGCTGCCTCTCCCTCAGTTCCTGGCTGAGACTGCCTCCAGTTCTGGGTTCCTGCTCCTCTGTCCGTGCAGGTCTTGTGGTGTCCTTTTTTGTTTTTACTGCAGTGATTGTCATGATTCCTCGTCACACAGCGAATCTGTGTGTGACAGGAAAAGGCGAACTGGTTGCTGAGGTAACCTATGCAGGGTGTTTGGTGGAACCTGCTGCTGCTTGGACGGGTTATTATTTGGAGTGTTCAACAGGGTCCCTTTCATCCGCTCCAGTGGTCGGACGGGTCAGCCGCTGACAGTGGCACCTCCTCTCCCATCCCCCTTGTGGCCGACCACGTGACTTGACTGCTCAGGCGCTCCGGGGACTTGGAGGCCTGTTGGGACTCATGACAATCCACCCCTCCCTGGCTACCTGCAACAGTGACCGACTGGTACACAAGTGGGAGTTCACTTGTTTGTGTTTTTTTTTTTTTTGCTTTGGTTTTCACCATGTATACCTGCTTGTGAGTGGGGTGTTTCTGTTCTGTTTTGGGTTTTGTTGAGTACCAGCTCTGTTTCCAGGTGGGCTTGAGGCCCCTATTGTTTTTATTCTGTCTTTTAAACTAAACAGGTTAATCTATTACATTTGGAACCACGTCATCTGAGTCCCCATTTTTATTAGTGTGCCTGAACCACTCGTGTTGCCACACTAACAATACAATACTTTGTTTTTTCAATGACTCCCTGGTATGAGTATCAGTATTAGTATTGCATTATCCCCTGTTCTATCATAGATGACCCCCCCTTGCATTGACGTGTTCTCCCTACCATGACAAAGGTGGATAAAGGTGGAAAGATTTCATGTAATCCATGGACACCAGTGAAGATCACAAATCATTGAAGAAAAAAGGTTCAGAGCTCTGTCTAGTGGGTCTAGATGACCCAACTGCCAATGGTAAAGTGCCTAGGATGGCACAAGGGCAAAACATGTCTCGGAAAATCTCATGAGGAAAACTGCATTGAGTGTGAGTGAAAAGATTACAGCATTAAATATAAACCAGCTTAGAAAGGAGGTTATTTAAAAAACTGCCTGTAAAAAGGTGAAAGCCAGAGTTACCAGGTGGTCAGGAGAAATAAGAACGTCTTCTTTTTATATTTCTTTAATAGCTGATTTGCATCAGCTATTAAAGAAATATAAAAAAATTGTCTTGTTTTATTCTTGACTTTCAGAAGGTCTACAGGAAGATTACTGTGTGTCTTTTCTGAGGGAACATCTGCCCTGGGAAAAGGGATTCATTCACAGAGAAATCTGACAAAAGCTAGAGAGCTGTTTCATTATGCCCAAGGCGACAATTAATCAATGCGCAACATGAACAGCACATGCAAAGTGCCCCCAGCTGGCAGCTTAATGTCACATCTTAGAAAGACCAAGAGGGTTAGAATCAATCACACTGATGGCACTTTTCTAACAAAACATGTATTCTATTTCTAATGCCTATTAAATACTGAACAAGGTATGATAACAAAGCTTGGGCTTAGATTTAGACTTTAGTTAGTTTTACCTGGATGGTGGAGTAAAGAGATGTTCCATACATCCTTTTGAAGCTTGCTTTGATATCCAGTAGGTCCTCCTCACTCCTCGAAACCATTACTCTGGTCAGAGTTTCGTCATCTGTTCCAGCTCTCTAATCAGAAAAGAAACAAAACAATAAATACTAAAGGCAGCAAGTAAGCAGCTCCCAAGTGAACTACATTATTGTCCTTCAGCCCAAATTATAAGCAAGTTGTGTTTTCACCCTAAGATCTTTAAATGAAAAATGTGTGTCTTCTAGACCTAATCAGGCTCCAAATCATCGTTCTCTGAATTTACCATGGACACTAAAATGTGTGCTTTGGATAACAAGAAATTATCATTTTTAATGGAATTCATTATCTGTAAATATCTTTTACTTGAATGTACAAAAATAACTGCCAGTTCTAGCAGAACTTCAGTCTTCTTGTCACTGTGGGGCTGGACTATCATACATACCCTCATGGACTTGTAAAGGGTTTCAGCAAAAAAGTCAGGAACACTCCTGGCACATTTCACTGTAAAAAAAAAGTGTGTTATCTTTTTGAAAAGCCCAACCTGTACTGCAGTGAACTGAAACTAAAGGCTGTTTCATGTGTGGTGTGACAAAAAATTCTTACCAACAGCTAGCAGTAAATTCTCCAAATTCCCAGTAGTTTCACTTGTAATACTGTCCTCTATGTCGGAGCCAGAGAGCTTCTTGTAGGCAGCAAACACTAAAGGAAACAAAACAAACTTAAGGACTCCTCAAAAACCTTGTGGGAAAAGAAGCAACTCAAATATGTCCATGCTTACATTTGTGAAAGGACATTTTTGATCTGCACACTTTACCTCCAAATCTGTCTTTGCATACTTAAGAGTTAGCAAAAGGTTTTTACTGTAAAACTGTAGAAAAAGGGAAGTGAAAAAGTTGGGATAAGCTCCTGCAAACTCATGAGCCCAGAAGGATTGAATGGCTTTGGAAAATGGACGGACGGATTACTGTTGCTTGTTTGTCATAGTTCTCCATAATTTGTGTCACTAAAGGATCTTTCCTACTTGCATAAATTTGCAAATGTATCAAGATATCTAGATAAATAGTGTATTGGAAGTCTTACAAACTCAAGACACAATGTGGTGGATTACTAGCACAAACCTTATGTGATCCTGGCAGTAGAAAACTGAACAGAAAGTTGAACAACCTAACATGAACTAAACAGAAGAAAACCAAATGAACAGGACTGATTCTTCCACTCCACTTGAGATGTTCTTTATTTATTTTGAATGTGTGCAGTTAAAAACTTTCATAGCTGAAGATCTTCTGAAGAACCGTGAGACATTTATATGAAAAAGTGAAAGATTCCCCCCCAAAAGACATTTTAAGTTCTAGCTAGCAGAGAGGCACAGGTATGAGGAGTCATGTGGTTGCATCCCTGATTTCTGTTCTTTTGGTGTGTTTCTGTAGAATCTTTTAATGATCCACTTTTGTATTTAAAATGAGAGGCAGCTTGATTATTTATATGATCACAAAGACCCAATTAGCTTTTAATAAGTGAAAACAATGTTTGAGATTTGTATCTCCAATCCCAGGAGTGGCTTTAGGACGGGCAGAGGCGACTTTTGAATGAACAGTCCTGAGAAACCGTGCAAACAATCAGGTCATATTGTCTTCCCAGTCGGGTCCAGACAAAGTAAAGACTGATGTTATTGCAGTTTAAGTTCATCCAAGGTTAACTCTTGTTAGCACATGTTAGCCTAATTCTAACCCTTTGTAGGTATAGTTTATGAGATTTTTTTTAACCACTGGCACCTGGGGGGCTTCGTATTTAACAGTGGTAAACAGGTTTTAAGAAAATATAACACAATGGAAGGGCCAGGTCTCTCACTTCCAGACACTTTGCAAAGGTTCAGGTTTTATCTAATGGACACATTTCTTTTGCAGAACTTCCAGATTTCGTTGTGTGTTCAACCTGACCTGCTGAGCTGTTCTTGCTCTGTGAGCTCTTTGCAAAGAAGAATTCCATATCAGAGAAATGATACTTAGTGTGTTCATTTTCTCATCTCATCAATTTCAGTGTTGTTAATGTGGTTTGTGCTTTTTTGTCATTACAATCCTATTTATTTTTGTCATAATTAGCCAACACATTCATTTGCAGCAGCATTCACAGTCTCACCTCTTTGGAGATGCTCTGCACTCCTGTTACCAAGAATTGTGATGAATTTTTCTTCATCTGTGCCAAACTTTCCCTTGCCAGCAGCATACAGCTCCTGCGATGGCAGAGCACACACTCATTTTTACGCTTACACAGCACAGTCCATTGACTCATGGGATCTGATAGTGGTAGTGAAGAGCTCTGCACTGCAGCATTTCAGCTGAGCATCTTTTAATCCTGTCACTCATACAAGAGGAATTCTTAATATTATGTCTCTTTCTCTACAGCTAGCTAAAGATTTTTTTAATCTCTCTCCAGCATTATTTTAATTTAATTACAAAATTAACTGAGAAAAAAATGCTCAGAAGATAATTATATTTTCCCTGCATTTCTCTCTGCTCATTTGATCATTAAGGACACAGCAGCAGTTCCACCATGAGTCAGGGAGGGCTGCTCCCATGATGGTGTTATGTACTACAGAGATGTGCAGGAGAATCCAATGCTTGATCCCAATGCACAAGTCAATATGTTGCCAGTAGGTTGCAATGCAGTCAATCCCAATGGGAACATTCAGAATATTGGACTAAAATTGTCAATAGGATTTTTACTCAGTGGTTGTCACTTTTCACTGCTTTATATTTGAAACAGTAAGAAGAGGTTTTATAGTTCATTATTTCACAGCTCACATTACTACATGTGCCACATTTGTGATGTATAAAACACCAAACAGACAGCAGTACTGCCTGTTCTCCAAGTCTTTGCTAGGACCATGTTTTCACATGTACCGGTATTTAAAACAATAATCCTGAAGGTAAAAAAAAAACACCCCAGACGTGTAATTCTTGGTGCTCAAGCATGTCAGTACCAAGAGATAACACATTTCCAGCTTCCAGATTCTAGAACTATCTAAGTTTCTTAATTGATGATGAATATTACATATTACGACGAGCTGACGTCAGATTTTTTAAATGCAATATCGTTTTTGGGGGGAATTTGTGCACAGTGCACTTGTTGACATAAGGAAGATGTACCTATTCCAGGCAATAAATGGATAAAGACCACTACTGATCACATTACTATCATTTCCTTTCTCTCCACTTCAAAGTTCTTGCCTTTGTAAATGAACAGTTTCACCACACAAAGGTTCTCTATTGGGCTGAGATCTGGTGACTGTGGAGACCGTTTGAGTCCAGTGAAATCATTATTATGTTTTAGAAATCAGTCTGAGATGATTCCAGCTTTAGAACATGACGCCTTATCCTGCTGGAAGTAGCCATCAGAAGATGGAACATTGTGGTCAGAAAGGGATGGACATGGTCAGCCACAATACTCAGGTAGGCTGTGGACGTGTTGTGCGTTCAGAGATGCTCTTCTGCAGACCTCGATTGGAACCAGTGGTTCTTTGAGTTCTTGTTTTCTTTCTATCGGCTAGAACCAGTCTGGTCAGTCTCCATTGACCTCTGGCATCAACCAGACATTTCTGCCCACAGAACTGCCTTATTGGGTGTTTTCTCTTTTTTGGACCATTGCCTGTAAACCCCAGTAGATCAGCAGTTTCTGAAATACTCAGATCAGCCTGTCTGGCTCCAACAATAATGCCGCGTTCAAGGTCACTTCAGTCATCTTTCTTCCTCATTCTGATACTGGTTTGAACTGCAGCAGATCGTCTTGACCATGACTACACTCACGCAAAAAGGTAGAACATCGTCTGATCAAACCACTACTCATTGAGGGCCGAGAATATTTATCTTTATTAAATGAATGGGGGTAAGCTGAGCCAATGTAAGTCTTAAGTCAACTCAATGACAGCAGAGTAAGTTTTCCTTAGATTTTATCTTGTCCAAAGTCAGTTAATTCTTGACTTGGGTCATTGTTTGCTTATAGCAAATATCAAGATGATATTAGAATAAGGAGATTTTTAGATTTCTTACCTTGGCATCATTCTCAACATTGTCTTCATCTATTCCTTCCTCTCTGCTCCCCTTTGCAGACAAAGGTAAAGTAGAAGGACCAGAGGAGGCAGAACAGAAAGACAGTGTTACAAACAGAACAATGAGCTCAGACACTGTTGGAACTCTGGTAACCCTGAATTATCTAAAGTTTCCAAAGCAAAACAGATCTTTAAAGAAGTAGCTATGGTTTACAGCAATGGTGTTCTGATTCTGTCAAATTGAAAATCCAACCTCTGATGACTTTCTGTTGGCAGAAAGGAAAAAGCATTCTTCTCTACCTGCAGCAGGATCACCAACAGTTTTCTGTAGTGCCCGTCTGTGTCACCGTAGATGTCCTTCTCCAGTTTGCCACCAAACTCTGAGGGAAAAACGAGGACAGGTCAGGAAGTTCCCATTACCTGCAACTCTAAACAGTTGTAATGACAATGAGGGTTATCCTTTCATGAGGTGGGCAATCTAAAAGGCAACCCAAGACTGCGCTATGGACCAAGGAAAATTCTAATAACGTTGCACCCATGTGCTCAGTCAGGTGCAGACACACACAATGCAGATGTGGAAAAATGACAGAAACTAGGTCTGTGGGAGAGATAAGGTGGAAAAACAAAATGCATTCCAGGAGCTTTACACTCTGTTGAGTGGCTACATGAATGCTTCAGTATTCTCCTGAAGAAGCTGGAAGAAATGGTCAAGGAGGTGAAGGTCTGGTCACAATTGTGACTGCTGCCTGTGCAACCCAAACTCAGACAACCAGAAGATAATAGGCACAAGCTTGAAGTTTAAATCCAACATGTGGACCTGTGTTTTTCTGCAGAAACTTTTTTTTCTTATGCATGAAACTGATATTCACATAAGACAGGTCTACAAAGAACATACTCAACCTTAAGGTATGTTCCCTTTTTCCATTACCCAAAATCCCAATGATACCGTGGCTCATGTTGGTGTGTCTTCTTCTCATCTCATAACGTCACCTTTCTTGTAAACTTTGATGATTTCTTTGATCTGTTCACCAGACCTTGAAGCCAGGATCTCAATCAGGACTTGATCATCAGTTCCAGCCCCCTAGGAAACAAATACAGTATTTGGATGAGCTCAATATAAACGGTATTGATTTTTTTTAGTCCGTAACTTAATTGTTGTGGGCTTTATCTCATAAAGAACTGAAAAAGGTAACAAAACACTTCAACTGTGAGTAGAAGATAAACTACATGAGGAAAAATATCAATGCCAGCTACTTAAAAAGGTCAAATGTGACACTATTTTAAGGCCACTGAAACATGAATCTCTCTAATCTTCGAGATGTTTTTAAAATGTTTTAGCTGTTAAAGAAATAAAACAACAAATGCAGGCCTAAAATGAAATTAGCACAAGACGAAAATAAGAAAATGGTTAAAAGATATCTCAATGAATCATTTGTCAATTAAAGAAACAGAATTGTGTACTTTGTATTTTGTATTTTCAACAATAAAGAGTCTCAGTGTGCTGCTGAAATCTAAAGACGAGATTAAAATTCGAGAAAAAACAATTGGAACAGATAAATGCTGTAAAAAAATGCAAAATAGGGCCAACTGATGGAAACACACAGATACATTGACAGTAAATTCAAGCTCAATTGATTTATTCTAGAACTACTTTGGTGTTGACAAAAATATTATACGATTGTATTGAAAGTTAGTTTACGTTTACAGTATGTGACAGCTACAAATATTTGTTTGCTATTTTCTACTTTAAGTCATCCGTAGTATTAAGCTGAAGGAAATGTGTGTGAAAGGTAAATATGTACATGCTTTGTTTTTCACAGGATTTCTCTTTTGGACAGCTGGCATAAACATGAAAAAAAAAAGATTTCTGCACAGACCAGAACCTTCATTTCTTTACATTTTTACATGTTGGTCTCTGTTTGCCTTTGTCAGTTTAGTAACTGGTTTCATGCTGTTGGAACTGTTTCCATGCAGCAGCATTTTCTCATTAACTAAGCCTCATTCTTATTAATGTGTGGTAAGTAGGACAAGCCTTCTAATTATGAGGCTGCGAATGACACAGCCAAGTTAATCTGGAGATGGTGCTTTAAAAGCCCTCCTCCTCCCCTTTCTTTTATGACCTCTTGTTGTTGCCGTACATCGAGTCATCAGGAAGTGGGAACGGGAGCAGACAGGCAGGTAAGCAGACTCGTTTACAGTTTCCTTTCCATGAGCAATCGGCCGTGTTTTTGCGGAAGTCACCCTGCAAGGGTGACGTGGACTGTTTCACCTAGATCTGCACCTCCTCTCCGTGATTGGTATGTTAAGCTGGCCTTCCTGCGCTTAACAATCAATGCTCTAACTTCTTTTCTGCAGAAAACGTGCTTTGTCTGCACGCCTTCCTTGCCCCCCTGCTGCGTTGCTTTTGCTGTTTCTAAATTCTGATTCCTGTACGGGTCCCTACTCCCGCTGTGGTGGGACCGGTTGGGACGGGAAATCCCAGCTGCACAGAGGAGACCTCTTTATGCTGTGGCGTCTCGCTGGACTGTGGATGGTTCCCACCTGCTGATCAGCGGCGGTCGGGCGGCTTACCCGACGCCCTTGACCATTGATCACCTTTTATTTTCACTGTGTAATTGTGTGAATTTTATTCTTTGTTGATTTTATTGCTTTTGTTTCAGGAGGTGGGAGGCCGAGGTGGTGGACTGCTGTCTGGTGGTGGGTTCCAGTGTGCTGTGTGGTTTTCCATCACGTGTGCAGTGATTCACAACATATGGGGTTGATTGCTTGTGTTTTTGTGTAGTTTTAACCACCTTGGTAAGCTCCCCTTCTGGAATACTTTAACTGATTTTATTAAGGATTGTTTTATAAACGATTGTCTTAACATTGTTTTTAACTAAAGTCTGATAAATTACATTTTAAAGCAAACCAACACCTCTTGGTTCAAAATAGGACCTACACCTGCCTTTCTGTAGTCTTTTTCTGGGGCAGACCAGCCCCAGGTAGCGTTGTTGAACCTCTTTTATCCATGTTGCCACAAATGATTCAATATCACGATTTCAGAAGGGATGGCAGCACTTGTGCATTGGAATTACTGTGCTTTTCTCATAGTTCTGTAAATGCAGTCAGTAAAATCTCAAAGCCTGTGTTCTACTTCCTCGTTAAATTCACAGTTTAAGACCAGCAAGCCAGAACCAAAGGACAACATGCTCTGGAATGACCTGCAATCCCAATCAGCAGATTGGTAGAGTGCAGTCAGCACCACTTATTAGAATAGAATGCCTTTATTGTCACTATACACAAGTACAATCTGCATCACACGCCCATACAGTAAAATAGGAGCCGATCTCTGTTCGGTGCAGACATGCATTATTGCTGCTCACTAAATGTTTGTCATGATCTCATCTGAGTAAAGTTGACAGATGCCAGTTAAACCAGAAGCAACAAAGTTGATCCTGCCCTCATAGGAAGGACGTATTGTTTAATCTGCTTACATTTATTAATATCTGCCACTGGCATATGAGACATTAATCAGTGGTTAAGAAAGTGGGAACCTGCTCTGTGCATAGATAAGACCAAAGCCATGGATTTGTAACACACCCAATTGGAGTTCTGTCTTTTCACGCTGATGAGCCCTTTTCTGCTGAAGCTGTTTTAAGGATAGAAATGACTCTTAACCTTATATGAGAATGACTAGATTAGAGGACCTAAAGTTAGTATCATTAAGGAGGCTGATAGCTGATGAAAATGACTGGAAAAAAACAAAACAAGTTTTGATGCAGCTCTTGAATTAAAAAGCAACAAAAGATGCAGTTTGTGAACAAGTTTTCCTAGGGTTAGGGTTAACCTTGTTGCCTTTGTTCACTGAGGAATGTGTAGGTTAGTACAGAAGTGTGAATGATATTTAATTATTTCAACATGTATTTAATTATTCTTCACTTCTCACTTGCATACTCCAACCCTGCAAATAATGTTAAATAATTGAAAGAAACACCCTTTTTGTGGCAAGGCCAGAACCCCTTAAAAACATCCAGGTTGGGATCCAGCTGACTTCTCTGCTGTGGCGGCATGTGAACGGCGTTTAATAGACCAGAAATTTAAATTCCGGCGAGGAAATAGAGCCAAACCCACAAGAATCAAAAAACTATCCACACCGGTCAGGTTTTTTTTGTTGTTGCTGTTGTAACCCTTGGAATTTCACACAAAGACATGATGGTGACCTACCCACCTCAGAACCACAGAATCCACAGAGTTGACCAACGAACTCTGTGGATAACACTTTCAACAAATCCAACCCCCATGTTCCTTGACATGAAACAGACATGTTTATGATCTATCAATATTTGTTCAGTGTTGTTGTTAATACAATCAATTGGTATTTCACACAGTCTGGGCTCCTCAAAGTGGACCTTCTAACCAGCAATCAGAGCGTCTAGCCTTCTTCAAAAACACAACACACTTAATCTCCAGTAGTTGGCCGTAGTCAAAAAAATAAAAGGGACTAAAATGCATCAGCTTATCTCATGAATCTAGCGGAAAAACATCTGTCCGTGTATAACGTACTGGAAGGGCAAGCATCCTGACAAATATTAGAAACTCTCTTTTCAGTTTTTCTGGTTGGGCAAAATCTAGAAGACTATTGTCTTTGTAATATTATCTTTTCCTGCCATCTTTCTGTGTTTCTCCGAACCCTTTTTTAATATTTCTTTCTCGTCAACTATCATTTCTTTTTCTTTAGTTTGTAACAGCCATCTTTCTTCTTCTCTGCATGACATTTTTCTTTTCAGTAACAGACAAAAACCAAAAGAAATTATTTGTCTGAAAATAGTCTGTTCAGTGTCAGGTCTGTTAGCAAACTCAGCACATTCTTTGTTCTTCTTGAGTCCATACTGTTTTTGCTATTCTATTGTGTTCATTCTGCTATTTCTGGAACATCTGTAAAAGAAAAAAACAAGGCTACATATTTTTTGAGGTGGTAATGTTTGTCTTGAATTAAGTTTTTTTAGAACATTTGAATGGTGAATGGAGAAGCTTGAGCTCATGGACGTGTTACTCTACTTTTGCACTATACCCCAGCAAAGAAAAACATGTCTAGTATCTGCAGCAAAGGCTGATGCTTTGGTCAAAAGATAATTATGGGTTGGAGTTTTATAAACTAAATGGCAAGTTACACAAGATAGGAAGTCTGTAGCATGAACATATCTGCTAAACTAATCAAGTCAATTTGTGCGGAAGTACTAGTCAGAACAGGAGATCAGGAACATTTATCCAACTTACAAAACCAGATTAGCTCATGCTATACTGTACACTAATGCTGCATTCACTGCAGACCAAAAGAAAAACAACAAAAAACACATTTATCAGATAAATCAACCTTTAAACAATCCAGCACACTGCACATTTTTCCTCCTCAGAACTGGAGCTGTTTCAGACATTTGTGACTGAGTGACTGGGAAGAGAACTGTCACAGTGTGTGAGCAGAGCAGCTGCTGGAAATGTAGTTATGCACCAAAGGCCTCATTCATAAACATGTCCATGATAAACAGGGAAAAGGTGCCGGACTACATTTAATCAAGTTTAAGGCAGGAGAAGAATTCTTTTTTCTTATGCAATTGTAGTCAACATTAACATTGATTGATGCTATATAAAACATTTGTAAGTGTTCTGCACCAGAATAAATGATATAGATGTATATGTAGAGAGTTGAAGAAAGTTCTCATTGCTTACCTTGATTGCCTTGTGCAGCTGAGTTGCATCATAAGAGATTGGGGGCATCATCAAGGCCACAATCAGATCCTCAAACAATCCGCTGATCTCAGATTTCAGAGCACTGACTAAGTCCTGCCAATCAAGTAAGCATTAATGTTGACAGAGACAGAATCACTCATCAACATATTTGTATACATATTGATCAAGAAAAACCACGAGGGACCTTCTCTAAGGAAGACGACAACTACTACGCCCTCTAATATTTTCTTTTAGTATGGTTTTGTTGACATACAGTAAGGCAAATAAGTATTTATACAACCTGTGATTTTGCAAGTTGTCCCACTTAGAAATCATGGAGGGGTCTGACATTTTCAATCTTCTGTGAGAGACATAATCTAAATAAAATATGGAAATCACATTACATGATTTTTTAAATAATTTGTTTGTATGCTATGCTGCAAATAAGTATGTGAACACCTGTTTCAGCAAGAATTCTGACCCTTAAAGACCTATTAGTCTGCCTCCACTCCCTCCAATCCTAAATTAGAAGCACCTGTTAGAGATGGTTTGCTTTATAAAGATACCTGTCCACCCATTCCATCAGTAACCATAATATAATGTAACTACATTACTGTAAAACTTCAGTTTTAACCAAAAAATAGTAAACAGTAGGTCAATTTCCATGTGTTAGACCACAACTAAAGTAATCAACGAAAAGTTAATCATCTAGTGATCATCCTGTTTTCACAATTATGTCTTACATTGCTGACAAACTGATCATTTTTTTCTATTCCAAATAAGTAAACATGTATTTTGTTCTCTTGAGAAAACTATTTTTGTTGAGCTGTCTTAGGACACCAGAAACCAAGTTGTTGACCTGCACCAGACTGGAAGACTGAATCTGCAACAGGTCAGCAGCTTGGTGTGAAGAAATCTACTGTGGGAGCAATTATTAGGAAATTGAAGACATAGAAGACCACTGATAATCTCCCTCCATCTGAGAACCCACCAAGATCTCACCCCCAGAAATGGTGAGCAGAAATCCCAGAACCACACAGGGGTCATAGTGAATGACCTGCAGAGAGCTGGGACCAAAGTAACAAAGGTACCATCAGTAACACACTACACCACCAGGGACTCAAACCCTGCAGTGGCAGACGTGTCCCCCTGCTGAAGTCAGTACATGTGCAGGCCCGTCTAAAGTCTGCTAGAGAGCATTTGGATGATCCAGAAGAGGATTGGGAGAATGTCCTATGGTCAGATGAAACCACAACAGAACCTTTTGGTTAAACTCTACTGATCGTGTTTGGAGGAGAAAGAATGCTGAGCTCCATCCAAAGAACACCACACCTACTGTAAAGCATGGAGGTGGAAACATCATGGTTTGGGGATGATTTTCAGCAAAGGGACCAGGATGACTGATCCCTGTAAAGGAAAGAATGGATGGGGCCATGTATGCTCAGATTTTGAGTGAAAACCTCCTCTCATCAGCATTGAAGGTGAAACGTGATTATTTGTCTTATTTTTTCTCTCATAATTTAGGTAAACTTATGATGAAATTATTGGCTTCTTTAATCTTTTTAAGTGGAAAAACCTACAGAGTTGGTGGCTGACTAAATACTTTTTTGCCCGACTGTTTAACCCTTGTTCTATCTTAGATGACCCCCCCCCCACCCTTCCATTGACGTGTTCTCCCTACCATGACAAAGGTGGATAAAGGTGGAAAGATTTCATGTAATCCATGGACACCAGTGAAGATCACAAATATTGAAGAAAAAAGGTTCAGAGCACTGTCTAGTGGGTCTAGATGACCCAACTCCCAATGTTAAAGTTTCTAGGATAGCACAAGGGTTAAAATGTTATTTCTAGTAGAAACTCTGCTTTCTAATCAAGGGCTTTTGACTTCAGCTCCATATCCTCCAACCTTCAAGTGCTCCAATGGGACATTTTTTCTTATCCATTACAGCAATTGTTTGTTTATTTATTCCCAGTTTAGTGGAATTCAGTTAACTTATTTGATGAATGATGAGGTTTCGTGATAACATTTGTTGACTTACCTTTCCATATGCCTTTTTGTATGCAGCTTTTATTTGCTGGCGCTGATCATTGCTGCGAGATGTCAGAAGCATGAGAACAGTATCTTCATGTGTTCCTGTAAGATGAAAATATATGTACAATATACATTAAAAGTTAATAGGCAACATTGATGAAGCAGGTGGAAGAGAAAAAACATTTTCAACACTGGATCCTACTGAATCCTAATTTGCTAATTAAAAAAAAACACACTTTTTGTATCTGAAATTGTTTTACTCCTCCACTTCACATTAGAAGGATTGCCATTTTTGGAACTTTTTGGGCCAATTGCTGCTCGTCATCTTATCTGCTACTCACCTGAGCCATCAGTTATTACAGATCCCTCCATTGGTGTTCCACTCCCTAATCGCAGTAGTTTGCTACTTGGTCCAATGTTCATTTCATGTCAAGCCAAGTTCATCGCCACAAAATCCATGTGAGCACTAAGATTGTGGAACCAGAACAAGTCCTGATACACAATCACTAGTGGGTCTAGATGACCCAACTCCCAATGTAAAAGTGCCTAGGATATCACAAGGGTTATGAAAACCTTAATTTCATGCTAAATGTATTCAACATAGAAAGATCAGGGCTGGGACCGGGACCTCCAGCGTGCATTGGGGCAGTTTGCGGCCGAGTGTGAAGCGGCTGGGATGAGGGTCAGCACCGCTAAATCTGAGGCCATGGTCCTTGACCGGAGAAAGGTAGTTTGCCATCTCTCGGTAGGTGGAGTGTCCCTGCCCCAGGTGGTGGAGTTTAAATACCTTGGGGTCTTGTTCTTGAGTGAGGGAAGATCGGAGCGTGAGATTGACAGGCGGATCGGAGCGGCGTCCGTAGTTATGCGGTCGCTCTATCGGTCCGTTGTGGTGAAGAGAGAGCTGAGCCGAAAAGCAAAGCTCTCAATTTACCGTTCGATCTACGTTCCAGTACTCACCTATGGTCATGAGCTATGGGTCATGACCGAAAGAACGAGGTCCCGAATACAAGCGGCTGAAATGAGCTTCTTCCGTAGGGTGGCTGGGCGCTCCCTTAGAGATAGGGTGAGAAGATCGGTCACCTGCGGAGAGCTTGGAGTAGAACCGCTTCTCCTCCACATCGAAGGGAGCCAGCTGAGGTGGCTCGGGCATCTAGTTCGGATGCCCCCTGGACGCCTCCCTGGAGAGGTGTTCCAGGCATGTCCCACTGGGCGGAGGCCCCGGGGAAGACCCAGGACACGCTGGAGAGACTACGTCTCTCGGCTGGCCTGGGAACGCCTCGGGGTTCCCCCAGAGGAGCTGGAGGAAGTGGCTGGGGTGAGGGAAGTCTGGGCATCTCTGCTCAGTCTGCTGCCCCCGCGACCTGGTTCTGGATAAGCGGTGGAAGATGGATGGATAATAATATGAAGAATACCATGCATGAAGGTTTTGGGTTCTTAAAAAAAATCTTCTTTCTCTTTCGGCTTCTCCCATCAGGGGTCGCCACAGCGAACAAGTCGCGTGGTAAACTTGGAATGTTTTACGCCGGATGCCCTTCCTGACGCAACCTTCTCAAAGCAACCGGGCTTGGGACCGGCACAGAGGTAGAGAAGGGAACAGGGAGCAGCCCGGATTCGAACCCTGGTTTCATGGACGGAAAGCGCCACAAACCAGCACGAGCTCAACTGGCTCCAGGGTTCTTAAAAAAATAATGATTGAAAAAGGCTGGCACAGCATGTGGTAGAGCACTGGATTAGAAAGACTCACCTATTCCTTTCATAGCCTTATGAAGGACTTCAGCATCGTGTTTGGCATTGAAGCTGACAAAAGGTCTGACACTGCCTCTGTACTCCTAAAGGAAGGAAGGAAGGTAAAGCCACACAAACAAATAATACAAAAACAAAACTTTGTATTTTATAGTACATTCTTGTCTCCACCTTGTTTTGTAAATGGTGTGTGTTTATAATGCACAAACACATTTACACATATAAGCAACGTCTCTAAATATCAAACAAACAAGTTTTCAAGACAGATGATTTATTTTTTCTTGATGAATGACAGTTCTCCAACCAGCCCCATGTAATTTGACTTTCCAATTCAAAAGCAACAAACCAGCAGCAAGACCTGCTAAAGATCATTTCAGCAAACAGTTTAAGCCTGAAATGGGTTTGATGCCATTTGTCTGGCTGCCAGCAGTACACCCACAGCAGTAATGTTCCATTGGGCGGCAAAACAAATTTCAAAATGTTGAAATGGGCTGTAAATGTGTTCATTGCAGCTCTACTGAATATTGCCAGTAGTCATTGAAACACTCACATGGGTTTGAACATTGTCAGCTTAAACTCTGAGGCAGAGCTTTGAATTTGAGCTAAATGAGGTGGAACCCTTTCCTTATGGAGTCTGTTTAAAAAATAAGATTTGCCTAACTTTAGGGCATTACAGCATTTCTCCAGGGAAAATGCTATCTGTTGGAAAAAATAGTAATTAATCTGCCTGAGCTGTGTCTGTGACCTAGGTTCATACAGGTGGAGGTGGCATTATTGCTGCCTCTCAGGCTTTTTAAATAGAAAGCATTTCTTCAGTCGCCTCAGAGGGGTTGCAAGGGGGATACCTCTCAGGCCAGAATGGTAACACGCCATTGCCTTTTTTTATTTCTATTGTACATACATAACAAAATAACTTTTTTTTCATGAAAACAGAAACTAGGGTCTGCCACTTTGAGACGTCTGTGACGGGGATATGTGACTAGTTTACTTCATTTGTTTTCAGCAAGCATCTGTTGCTCTTACAGCACTGATTCTATTTGTCAACCATGTTTGAGGTAGATTGTCTGTTGAGATCAAATATGAAACAGTTCAAGGTCTTAACCAGTATAGGATCATTGACTGAGCAAGCTTCATGGCTGCTCATCTTTTTGAATGACTAGATTCTTTGTGTTTATGGAAGCTGTGACTGTAGACTACAATAGAGAGGGGACTGTGTGTTTGCAAGTTACTGAGGAGAGCTTGCTGATGAGCATCTAACTACGTCTTTGCCCAGAAATGGAAAATGTTCCTCCCATGTTTAATTCCAAACTCTGGACACACTTTTATTTTGAAAGAATGTGTATCTTTTTATTCTTGAAAATAAGTCTTAATATAGAATCTATTCATGTTTTTGAACTCAAGAATGACGTGATTTATTAGGTAAACTAAAAAAAACTTTTACACTATGAATTTGTCTTAAAAAAAGGAAACAACACCCATCTGTAGCAGTCAAAGACCCTTTCCCTTCCATGCAGAAACACTCTGCGTACACACCTAAACTCTATTGGCTCCTTAAAATATTTAATAACAATTGACCAATAGTCAATAGTCTAAATCAAGCTTTAGTTAATTTTAGTGATTGTTTATTTTGTGTCGTCAGACTTTATTTTGACATGTGCAACATAAAGAAATGCGTGACAGAAAACAGTTGAACAGTGTAGGTGAGGGTTTACTCAATGAATCCGTGCTGATATTAGGGCCCAACACTGATGTTTGAAGACACATTTCTCTGACAGACAGCATTGTCTCTAATTTGCTCCTGAAATTGTAATCCAGTGGGGACACACCAGACACAAATGCCTGCAGTTTCCATTCATAGTGTAATGCAATACTGTGCAAAGTGGAGCACAACTACCAACTGAAACCGTGCCTATCACTTCTCCTACTCTGACTTTCTGATGGGTCTCATCAAACTGAAGAAGATAAGAAATCTGTTAAATCCACTGTTGTCAGGTAAAGCTTTTCCTTTTGTGCAAATTCCAGCATAATGGACATCATGTAACTAAATGTTTACTACTATTGAACTTAATTCTGTCATTTTAGTGAAATAAAGAGCCATCTTAACATCCACACAAAACCAATCTCAACAGCTATTAGAAAAAGACATTGGAAAAACGAATGACTTCAACTAGAACAGTGTTGCATGCACGTCCCATTCCTGAACTGTTTGTGAAGCCTAACTATCTGTAGGACTATTCAGACACACTTCATTATTTATTAGTCCAACACAAAGACTAGCAGAAGCCCTCACACTGACCTCAGCTGTTTCGGCTTAACTGTGTTTCTCAGGTTTTTTAGAAATTTAGGACAAAGACATTAAAAAAACACTTACCATCTCTTTCACCAGTTAAGTTCTGACGTAAGTCTTTCCAGCTGCAAGAAATACGATAATTGGTGAGTTCATTTTCAGTGGTCATATCTTAATCCTTCCGTCAGTGTCAATTATGGTGGGTTAATGTTCTTACCCACAGGTGAGCAATGACCTCTCCTCACAGCTGATCCCGGTTCACGGAGGCTGTTTCTTTTATACCACCTGAAACTCCTCCTCACAAGACAGAGCTGACAAGGTGCAGCTGCGTTTTCCGAGTAGCCTTCCTATCAGCGATTACCCAGGAAATTGGAAACAGTGACCTCATCCACTTGTCTTTGTCTTTTGAAGCAATACTGTTTCACTGACAGGAGATGTTATTACCGTCAACCCTGATTCAATGCAGATGCACTTTGAAAAGAATTTTGTATTTTATTTCAAGTCTTGCAAATCAAATATACATGTTTTCTGGGCACCTTGTACTTGAAGAGAATCTCTTTGTTCACAGAGGCAATTCAAAGTGCTGCATAAATAAGTAAGAAGCTTGGTAGCATTTATTGTATACATTGGGGAAACACAACCATAGGTACCAAAACTCCAGAGACATGGAAAGAATTGGATATGAAAACCCCAAACCAATTCAATAAAAAATGTATTTCCAAATTGTCAAATTGACAGATCTGTGAAAAATGTTGCACTTGTAACTTTTTTTTTTGCTGTTTTGTCTTAAACTACATGCAAATAAAGTAATATCTATATGTAAGAACAAAGGACCCAAATGTGTGCAGTTGACTCAACTGCAGAGAAAGATAATTATTTGGTTAATTGTGCAAATGCGTTTTAAAAAATGATCATAAACAACTTCTTGTTTGTGAGCCACTGCTTTATTTAAAAGAATGATCCATATAAAAAATACAAAAGTGTCAAAAGAAAGACCATACATTCCTGAAATGCTCTGTAAATCATTTTTAACAGAGTAAAATTCAGTAACAGAGCTCGGTGTGTGTGTGTGTGTGTGTGTGTGCGTGCAAGGCATGCGTCTGTGTGTGTGCGTGGTGTGTGTGTGCGTGCGTATACAGGCATGCCTGTGTGTGTGTGTGCGTGTGTGCGTTTATGCGTGTGTGAGTGTGTGTATGTGTGTGTGTGTGTGTGTGTGTGTGTGTGTGTGTGTGTGTGTGTGTGTGTGTGTGTCCATTTGGTTATTTACTTATTTTAGTTTTGCTTGGATTTCTTGGTAAAAATGTTGAACTGGTTGTCCCAAATTTAAAGCTCAGCCTTTTTACTCCAAATGTCTTTTTTGTAATCTGGCACCTGAAGGTAATTAATATTAAAGCTCATGTTTACTTCAAGGTGATGGATTGAAGACGGAGAGTCTGCTGCTCCTCCGGTTAATGGATCATAAACATGCCAGATTACTTCAGTGGTGCTTTTCAGTTGACATTTCACATATACTTTATTAACATGCTCTCAGGCAAGGTTGGTCCCAGGTAAATGTATGCTAAATCGATCAGGGAACAAAGACAAATCCGCAGGCAGGCAACAAGGTGCAGCTCATATCCTTATTGCCGTCTTCCCCTCAGCAAACCGTAATTAAAGTGAGCACTCATGAAATGACGAGGGATGAGCGTGAGCACCATCTGGGAGGTGATTCTGTGACAGCAGCTCCATGTTTCATTCATCAGCTCTCTAGTCTTACATGGAGCCAGTTTCTGCGGTCTGTACAAACAACCAAAAAGTGAGCAAGAGCAAAACTAGCAGATGAAAAGGAACCTGTCACCTGTGTTAATGAACAGCCTTGCTGTCCCCAAACAGTCTAACTGTAGGATATAGTGCTGGGTAGTTCATGAATGACTGGAGTCATGACCAACATGCACTCCTCCTTCAGAGAGTTTAGTAGGGAAGTAAAAGAAAATATAGAACCAAAAACATGCAAGTACAACTTGAGTAAAACAGCACCTGCTGTATAATCCCACATCATTATTTTTTCAACAACAAATAAGCCCAACAAGCAGTGTACCCCACCCCCCCTCACTAAAAATAGCTTGAAGCAATAAATAAATTCAGTGTGCTAATATTAGAAAGTACATCAGCAATGCAAATATAAATGATAAAATGTATAGCAATATTTTTGGTTTACAGCATTTTTTAGGAGAAGGTAGAATCAAACTGCAATTAGAAAGGTGTAGCAATGAGTAGGCGTGGTGCTGTTCTTTGGTTTCTAAACAGTTACTGAAGCAGTTGAAATGGACCTAATGTAATCATTACTAAACAGGTTTGACTCCAGGGATGAGGAGGATGTTCTGCATCTGTCTTTTGCTGTCACTCACACCAAACACATTGGGATCTGAATTGAATTAAAAATGAAAGAAAATGTGCGGCTCATCAACAGCCACTGTGGGTTGAAAAACACAGTTGTCCATAAAATGACACAAAAATGATGCCAACATAAGAAAACTAGCAAACCGATAAAGTCTTCAAATAAATGCACTTTTCACTGGCGGTTTGCGTGACTGAATGACTGAAATATTTCACACTAGTTGGTTTTAAGGCATAAGTATGCGTGTGAGCACTATCTGTTTTGTGTACATGTCGACAGATGGACATTTTTGCAGCTAGCAGGTGTGTTTGACACTTGCGTGTGTGTGTGGACAGGCTCCGCCCTTTTTTGTACTGCATTTGAGCCTTACCATAATGATTAACAACCAGTAAACTTGTTGCTTTTTGCTGCTTCATGGTCTTATCCCCCTTCACCTCCTACTATCACCCTCCTTCCCCCCATCTCTCTATCGTCCCTCTCTCTTCTTCCCCTCTTTCCTTTTCCGTCCGGTCCAACACCAAAGATCTTCAAACATGTTTGAAATTAATAAAGTTTGGCCTCAATTACAAAAGGGGTTTATTCAGACATACCTTTGGTTTGTCTGAAGATTAATAACCCCTCTTGTTAAAGTAAAATCTGTCCAACACAAGAGGCCCTCAGCTCCCATCTGTCTGCCCAGCTGTTGGACAGGACAAGTTAAAAAAATAAAATAAATAAATAAATAAATAAATAAATGCAAAAAAATGTTTTCATACATAAACATAAATCTATGAAGTACAGTAGAAAACAAGTCTCATAAAATTAATTAGGTCCCTAAAAAAAACAAGTAGAAATATAAAAGAAATGTTGCAACCTTTATTGAGGTAAAAGACCTGAAAAGGAAAGTTTGAAACCAAAGTGTCTATTTTATATATATTTATATTCAACAACAATCCGCAGAGACTCTACTCCAGATGAGGGAAACCGAAGTCTCTCCTGTTTGTCGGTTAACAAACCAGCACCTATGAATATGGGAGGTTTTATTTAAAGTTAAAAAAGGACATTAAGATCTATAAAATTAATAAATGACCTTTAATATCAATCCTGTAACTGTCTGGAAGTTAGTGTGCAGACATCAGGATGGGTGTCTCTGCCAATCATCATCAGTAGTTGTTGTACTGCAGACTTTGCTCTAGTTGTAGTACAAGTACAGAAAACTGTTTAGATAAAGACCAGACCGGAGAGCTTTGAAAAAGACAAAACTTTGAATAATAAATGTAAAAAATGTTCTCTGGCTCTAGAGTGAAAGGGTGTCATTTATTACTGCTGCAATTATGACGCCCCACTGACACCAAGTGTTTTACAGTCTGTGTAATAGAACCAGAATCAAGAACCACAAAGACATTGGTAATGTCCTGTCAGAAGCCAATAATAGCATCACTCATGGTGTGGCAGCTTCTGCAGCGGGGTTCCTGTTGCAGCCCTAGTGCTTGCAGGCAAATAACAAAAGACAAAGTCTTCGGGTTACAGCCTTTGGGTAAAGCTAAGCATGTGAAGCCAAACCAAACAGATTAATAACCTTGCTTTGATGATGTTGAGCTTTGTGCAGTGTCTCCAGGATACACTGAAACCAGCTGTGACTTTAGCATGTGACCAGTGTTTTTCCTGTTTTGGAAAATCTGCAGTAAAAATGTTATTGATTAAAGAACTCAAGTTCATGCGGGCGTGCTTGTTTTGCTGTGTATTATTGGTATTTGGCGTGAATTGCACAAACAAAGCAGTTTAAGCAGTTAGTAGGATCCATTCAGTTCTGGTCTGTTTTTTACAGCAATCATCTGTTTAGAGTGCAGAGCGTGTGCTGTGTTGTCCATCATCCTGAACACCTTCAGCCTTTTCATCCCCTCCACAGGATGGCGCTTTGATTGTCCAACAAATAAAATGGTCTCAAAGAAATCTGTGAATAATGTCTCATGTCACTGTAAAAACCGCTGAACACTCAGGCATCAGTTGTTCCCAACTAGGATGGAAATGCTGTTGAGTTCATGGATCTTAAATCATTTCAGATGTCTTAATTAAGTTTTCACATAATATGATCCAGTCACATCAGCTTTGGTGCAGTAAATCAGTGGTCCCCAACCTTTTTCATGCCACGGACCGGTATGACGTCACACAAACTTTCATGGACCGGTCTTTCAAATATCGGCGGATGATTAGACAAGACAAACCCTGTACTTTTATTTTGACACGCTTAACAGTTGACATGGCACAGGTCTCATCATCCTCTCCCTTTCCCACACTCTCATGGTGCAAAAAAAAGTACTGTCTATTAAATGTAGCTTACTTTTTCTGGAAGTTGAAGGATCCTCTTCTGTCTCCTGCTGGGCCTTTTTTTTATATACTGATGATTAAAAACTACACAGTAAGATTACACAAAAATACTTTTGTATTAACAGATATGGCGTTTTATTACAAAGACAGAAAGCAGCGACTATCATTTGTCATGCTCTGTAGTAAACGGTGCAATGCGGGGAGCGTGGCATATTATGAGGCATTTGGCGCTGCTGGTTCTGTATGAAGCGTGTGCCACGCAAAAAAAAAAGCTTCCTTAATGAACTCGTATTTACGGGGGGAACCGCAAAGCTGATAGCAGGAGGAGAAACGCAGGGCGGCTTGAACAAACACTCTGGTTGTCCGGAGTGGTCTTCTCCCGGGGACTTGCGGTCAGAAAGCAACTTTCTGATGACAGACAGAATTTTCTCTGAGTGAATTTAAACACGCATGTGCAGGACGCATGTAACAGAGGATGTCCGATTGGCTGCTCTGTATGTCAATCATGTCCCGTACTTCTCAGTGAGGATTTTAATTGGCTGGTGGATTGTTTAGAAGTACTTTTTTGTTTGTCATTTATCTTTGCTGGCCTGCGATCTACCCTCATGTCCTTGAAGATCGACCGGTCGATCGCGATCGACGGAATGAGCAGCCCTGTATACACTGATGTTCCAGAGAATCGGGCAATTTTTCAAAATAAAACATATTTCAGATTCCAAATAAACAAATGGAAGTAATGGCTATTTATTCTTTCTTTGCGGCCCGTACTAAATGACCCACGATCTGCACTGTCCGCTGCCCGGTTGGGATCAATGCAGTAAATGCTTCTTCTGCGTGACTACACGGCTCAAAGTCTGGAGAGGGACCGCAAATCTATTTAACTCTCCAGGAAAAATGATACGCTCTGCTTTTTCACTCTAACGGCACTAAGGTTTTTTTTAAAGGCATTTGGTTTTAAAAAGGAGAATCTGGAAGCGGAAATGTCATGAATTGTTGCTGCAGCAGTGTCGTGTCCACAATTCCTATTCTACTGTTGGAGAGCAGCACTCAATTCTGGATTAACTTCTGCCTGTGGCCCTTATTTGTGGAGTTCCTGGCCAGTTTTTGCCTCCTGAACTTTAGGCTGTCGGCGGTAATCCTGTGCTATCCTACGGGCCGATGACCACGACGTGTTCTCCCACTCATGACAAAGGTGGATAGCGTGGAAAGATTTCATGTAATCCATGGACACCAGTGAAGATCACAAATCATTGAAGAAAAAAGGTTCAGAGCTCTGTCTAGTGGGTCTAGATGACCCAACTCCCAATGTTAAAGTGCCTAGGACACAAGGGTTAAACAGTTGCTTGTTTTACCACCAAATGTCCTTTAGGCTCGGCTGTGTCTGGGTAGCCTGCCGCCTTCCCAGGATGGCTCAATGGTGGGAGAATGTAAATTTCACACATCTAGGTGTGTGATCACCAATGGGACTTTTCAATGGGACTGTTCAGTGATTTCACAGCCACCAGCAGAACAAAGCTTACGTTTTAAACTGAAGCCTACACGGTGTCTTACATCAGTTTGAAAGGTTTGACTCACTACAGAATCTTTACCCCACAAAACCAAACAAGGCAAAGGTTACTCAGCAAATTCAGACTCATTGATGCCTTCCAATTGTGCGCTTGTCGGCGTCTGTTTTTCCTTTCATCAGAACAAAGCAGGCATGAGCAGTGCTGCAGGACATTTCAGTTTGAATCATCCATAAAACATTCAGCATAGTTTTAAATCAACAGTCCTGTGTTTTTCATTGGGGAGGTTTGTGAGGCATACTCATGTAGTGTCAGGAAGCATTTTGTAAGAGGAGCGAAGCTGGAGGAAAATGGTTGGTATGAGATCTGCAGACGTTGCAGGCATCTTTAATCTGCAAGTTTGGTGCTGAAGGCAGCAGATAAGACTGTTGCTATTTAAAGTAAATCCCAAGTGTGAACCTGTGGAAGAAGAAACCCTGAGGAGTTCCAGATGAAGTGTTTGTAGGCAGACCATTAAAATCCTGGGGGGTTATGAACATTTTTGTTTTCCCACCAAGGCTTAGATTAGGGAAATGCTCAGAATCAGTGTGAGAACTATTTGAACTGTTTCAGTGCAGCCAGCATGTTTCCCTTTGTCTATGCATGACACAAAATGTTTCTCAAATGGATAACCTGTTCTAAACCTTTGTTGAAAACCAGTTTTAAAAGAATTTAGTGAAATAGACGGGTTGGGCTTCTACTCAAAGAAACATTCAATATCTGCAAAACTCAAAGAAAATCCTAGTTTAGAAGAAATACAGCTGGAAAAATCAGATTATTTCCTTTAGGGCCGATTCTCTACAGACTTTGAAATCAAAAGATGTGTTCCACCACTTTAGAGTGAAAGAGCTGAGCTAGAATGTGTTAGAATGACATTTGCATCAAATGCACCTGACATGGGTACAGCATCTGCCGTTAGCATCTGTTGTTAATGAGTATGTCAGCCTGTCCGCTGACATAATACCAGACTCTAAAAGCTAATGACAGAGAGGCGCGATAATGTCATTATAGAAAACGTCACCGCCATCTACCAATGATGAGAGAGTGCAAACGTCACTTGATGCATTGCTTTAATCACCATGAATCAGATGCAGATTTGACGGCGGCTGTTACAATGAAAGGTTGTTTGTGTGAATTCATTGCTGAGATGAAGAGAGATTGCTTTTTCTCAAGATTAGCTTTATTTTTACAAGAAAAAGAGCTGGGAGACAGTTCCATACTCTCCAACAAACATGGTTTATACTTTAGGCACACAAAGCAGTAAAAAAAAAAAAAAAAGGCAGTGAAGATACAAGCTGGGGTTTTTGAGGCAAATAAAAGTACTTTGTCTTACATTGATCTGCAAGGTACAGCGATCAGCCCCCGTGCTGGCAGGGATTGGCACTTTGTCTCGCCTCTCACATCACACGCTGCAGCCTCCGGTCAGGAGTGAGGTTGGGCCTCACTTGAGCGCACGGGCTGCAGCACAGACTTTGCCAGAGAGCGCTTGGAGCTGTTTTAAAGCATCCAGAGCAGAAGCACCAGCAGTGATCAGAAGTCCCAAGAGCATCCCCAGGTACAGGCCTGTGTCTTGTGCCCCAGCCCAGAGCCAGAGGCAGCGAGGTGGACGCCACCAGAAATTTTTTGGGGGCAGGCATGTGTTTCAGCCTGCTTTGGCCAGCCTTCAAGTTCCTTATCCGTGACTTCCCCAGAGGTTGGAACTGATGATGGTTGCTGGTAGCTCTGTGCAGGCATCCATCCCGATGGCTTTGCCGTTAAACTCCATTCAGGATGCTGGTCACATCCCCATCACCAGAATGAGCCTCCAGCAGAAGGAGAACCTGTTGGCTTCTTAACCGGCCATTCTTCGTGCAGGAAAAAAGCCCAGCAGCTGGTCTGCTTCTCCTCTGCCAGCCTCCAGACACAAAGCCAGCCCATGTTCAGGGGGGGGGGGCTCCTTACTATTGGCTGCCTGGAGTTTTCCCCTCAGCAATAAATCAAACAGCCAGGTGGAAAATGCCAGTGCTGGTCCCTTTAGATTCTATCTCATCCTGGTCATGTTCAGGGTTGCACCTTGTTTCCCAAAACTAAAATAATCTAAAGGCGTTGATGTGGAAAAAACCAGACGGCTTCATTCCCTCCCTATCCAACGTGCATCTAGAGTAGCAGTAACTTCACTAGCAAGTCAGTAGAGCCCAGATATTTAGATTGTATAAATAAACCCTAATTTGGTTTCAGCAGAAAACTGGAGGCTGGATGTCAGATTACAGCTGGAGTGAGGAGACAAACTCCAAAGTGCAGCCCTGCATTCTGAGCTCCTCCCAGCAAAAGTTGTAACCAGAATGCTTCTGAAACCAGTTTAACTCAGCAGTGGTTCTTACTGCCCCTGGCGTGTGTTGTAAAGTGGTAGTCTTCAAAAAGAATGACCCATAAGAGCCATATCTACAGCAGGAAGCCAGCGGATGAAACGGGACACAGATCATGGAGTCAGCTTTTAATCTGCATCACATCAGGCAGTCGGCAAAGGTGAAGGAAACTGCCCGGCTTCTACAAAGGCTGAACATTTGCAGATTAAAGCAGCACTGAATGAGGACAGACTGACACTAAAAGCCATTGATTACACAACTGATGCACATGGCATAAATGCTGGAGACTAGAAATATAAAATA
The DNA here is from genome assembly GCA_037389245.1 of Oryzias sinensis. Taxonomy (NCBI): domain Eukaryota; kingdom Metazoa; phylum Chordata; class Actinopteri; order Beloniformes; family Adrianichthyidae; genus Oryzias; species Oryzias sinensis. The sequence goes on along the minus strand of CM074496.1, from coordinate 1,116,752 downwards.
TTAAAACCTCTTAAGGAAAAAAGAAAAAGAAGCACCACTCCAAAAAGATAGAAACATGCTGTCTAAAAACTGGTACTGGCCATTTACAAAAATGATTAAAGACTAACAATACATCAACAACAAGCAGGTTACCAGCAGCAGCTTGAGGAGCAGCGATCGTGGGAGACTTCAGAGTATCTGTAGAGAAAAGACAACGTCAGACTACGACAGCGCCCCCTGCAGGACAGCCAGCCTCCTGTAGGACAGCCAGCCTTCAGAAATCTGCATTCTGATTGCATGACAGGATTTTTACAACACTATTAGGAGGACAAATGCTACACATTTCTGAAAACATGTTCCTCCCTGGTGTCAGGAAGTGAGTAACAGGCCATGGAGCTTACTATAAACACTGGCATGCTGGAGTCTTTGTTTCAGCGCAATCCTTCAGAATTATCCGATCATCTTAACACTTAATCACGTACAACTACAGACATTTTTAGCCATCATTTAATTGAATTTAAGGTCACTTATTGTAAAAAAATAAATGCGTTGGGAAGCTTTTACTGCTAGTTGTTTTCAGAAAGTGTCAGATTCCTCTGACACTTTTAAGTAATAAATCTTTTCCAACGATCCTTAAATAGAAATACACAAAATCAAAGTACGGCAACTGACCTGGACGACTTGTACTTCTCGCGGACCGACTGCTGGGCGTGCTGAGCGGCGCTCAGGAACATTTTGTGAAGGTCTTCGATGCACGGCATCAGGTCTACTAGCATGTAGCCCGTCATCTCAAGCAAGGGTTTGGTTGGAGCACTGTAGTCAAAATGTCAGGCAACCTATTTTGCATTTCCACAAATCCACCATGACCCCTCAGCCTGGCACGTGACAAAATGCCCCACGTCCCATAAAGCATCTCAAGCCAAAACATTCAAGCGTATAACCCTTCACAGTCCTAACTTAAGTTGGAGGGAAACAGTCTCACCCAAGAGCCGCCGGTCACTGCATGGTTGGCGAGGATGTAGGCTGCAGCCGCCGTCTGTGATGGCAGGTACTTCAAGAAGGGGTCTGAATCTATCAAACTCAACTCCCCGAGGTACTGAGGACAGATTTCCACCGCCAGAGCACATCCATGTGCTTCTTGTAGACTAACACGTGGACCAGATGAACTACCATTGCCAAGCTTTCCACCTGCTCTGTTGACGGCGCAGTGGCAGAAGTACTGGAGTAAGAAACTGGTTTATTGTTGGTGCTGCCAGATCAAATGACAGGACTTTGAGCACCAGATGCTCCATCCTCAACACTCCGCTTCTGGTGTGTACGGTCATCTGTGATGTAGACTTAACTCTGCCACCTCAGGAGGGTGTAAACTTTCTAATTTCCGCACATACAAAATATTCAACCTTCCAACTACATGGTCGTGGCTTGGTGTGGGAGGATCATCGGGCACATACGCAGCCAGCAGCATGGCAGCAGTCCTACAAGCTGATGTTTACCTTCAGACTTGACATTTACTTCCAGAGTGGTAGTCCGATCAATGTAGTTAACTGCCAGATACAGCGTTTCATTGTGGAGCTTGTACTCTTCTCCAACCTCCACCAACCAGTCCACCAGGATGGCCCTCATGCTGTTTGTGATGTCAGGCTGCTTCTTCATGTAGCCCGCCTTTGGTCTGGTTTTCACCTGAAACAAATGGCAGATTGTTGCAGAGATGACAGGAGGGGAAGAAAGGAAGAGGAGAGTCTCACCTCCATCTCCCTCAGGTACGAATGAATTTCAGCTGCATATTCTGGGACTTCGTTGACATTAACTTGTTTGTCGCCCACCTCAACCAACGACATGTCCATGGAGAATCTGAAAACATTTAGTGCACAGGATGATTTACACGCTACTTTGACACCAAAGCCAACATCGGTCATTACTAAACAAGCCAAGATTACGCAGCAGCCCACCAAAGCCGGCTTCCACAACCAACGGGACGTCGAGGGCAGCCAGGGGCTGTCGGCACGTCAGGGCGCTGTGGACGGCCACAGGAGAGCGAGGGGCCGGGGCCCTGGCTCTGAGGGCCTCAGACACGGTCTTCTTGGTGCAGGCGCCATCAGGCTCATCCATGTGGATCTGGAAGGCCGGCTGCTTGACAGGCGGCTTTTCCAGGACGCTTTTCCCATAATCGTCGGCTTTACAGGATGAGGGGAGAGCGGAGTCCTGGAGGCAACAGAACACAACAAAGGTGAGTTTCTGCTCTGAAGGCAAACAGCAGATCTGCTTCAGTACAGTCTAATGTAAACTAGGAGGGGTGAGGCTAAAATGGCGCACAGACTGATCCACAAAACTACAAAGACCGTCTCCAGAAGCAGATCTAAGACAGATTCAAATGCTAAAAGCGAATGACTTGTTATTACGGCGCTAGATCCAAGCCACAGCCGTGAGGAACCGGCAGCACAGCCGGATAACCGGCGGCTGGCGCCCCGCCGCGGAGCGGGCCGTGCGGCGGCATGCTACCTGCTTTGCGCCGCGGAGGCTTTGGGTTTTGTTCCGCGGGTGGTTCTGCAGAGCTCCCAGCACGGTTCTGTTGGCAGCCTGTTTGGGCGGAAGGTTTTCGCTGGCTGCAGGCCGGGCTTTGATGGCGCCTCTCAGCCTGCTGGACGGCATGTTCTCCTGGTTTTGGAGCTCACTCGCCGCGCTTCGGTTTGCCGCCGACATGATGTTTCCTGCAACAACACTCGCTGCTCGCTTTGACCTTTGAACTCTTCGGGACCCCTCGCCGTTCGTAGCGGGGTTCGGGTCGGGTGCTAGCCTGAAGTGGAGCCGAATAAACTCAAAACTAAACAGTTGAGATGGCAACGAAAAAACAGAACAGCAGCGCCACAGCAGAGGAGCGCGTGAGCGGTAGAGCGATTCCAAAGCGCGGGACACAAACACACTACGGTTCCATAGTCACGCGGGTCCACAGCACAACCGACCAGGACACGAAACACTAGCAAGCAGACATTTAGGAACAGGATTCTGCTTTCTCTCAGTTCAAGTAGCCCGCGAGGATTGAACCAACCAATCACAAAGCGCACAGCTGGTGACGCTGCAAAACTACTGGAGCCGCAGTGGTCCAAATGTCTTGATTGCAAATTCAAAACCGGTTGGACCCGTTTGTCTGCAGCGGCACAGAGCAGCGAACGAGAGAAAACGTCCCAGCTCAAGCAGAAGGCAGTCAGGACGACGTCCGTGGATTTTAACCGTCTGCAGACTCTTCTGAGTGTGTATATTTACAAAAACTAAAATAAAACGACACTTTCTGAAGTGTTGTCAGATTTCAAGTGCTAGATCTTATTTGACCTGCTGTTAGTAAGGATTCATTTAAAGCAAAAGGTTTTCCAAATATAAAACACTGGATTCTCTGTTTAAGGGTTTAATGGCCATTATAATAAAAATAAAGAAGATCAAAGCACATCACTGAAGATGTGTTCAGCCATGTGGTTTGGGGATTGAACAGGCAATGAAAAACACCACAAAACACTTCTGCATAGTTTAATATGGTCTGATCTTTAAAAAAAATCATATGACATGTTTTGACTATTTCATTTTTAAATAGTTACTCACAGAGATGTTCATATAGAAATGCAGTCCGTTTAGCTTTGATTTCAGTCTATGAAATGTTTTTAAATGAAAAAGAGGAGTCTGTATTAACTACATGGAGGAACTTGTAAAGTCTGGATTTAAGCAGAAATAATTGTGGATTGTAAAACCGACAGCTTCTGAAAACAGGCATGGCACCATGACACAAACTGTCATTACATAAAGATGCAACATAGAAGCGGAACACAGAGGAATTGATTTTATTTCATCCAACCTCAAACATCATTGAAAAATTCTAACAGAGAGTTTAGATCATAGTTATCCAGAATCTCCAACAGAGATGACACCTTTGTTTTCACATTCTGGCCTTTGAACTTGAATTTATCAATGAAGAGGTCAGTGATCATTCCTGCAGGAAAAACAAATATAAAGAAATAGAAATTAGTGTCAGGAGACCAACAGAAATTAAGTTCAATGTGGCTTCTGCAATGTACCATAAAGCCTCTCCAGATGTGCTGGCTGCTTCTTGTATTCCTCCAGAAGACTGGCAGATTCATCCAAGATGCTTCGATACTCTGGTATGAGAAAACTGGCGTTTCCCTCATGAACCTGAAGCTCCTGACAATTCCAGAAGAGGTGTGGGTGAAGTGAATGTACAGAACCTCAAGTACATCACCAAACATCAAACCTTCACAGAGAAGAGGCGCTGGTTTCCTGATTTTAATTTCAATTCAGCAGAAAATAGGAATAAGACATCCTTCATTGTAGAAGCTATACATCCCATTGTGATGTATTAATTTGCCTATTTCAAATACAATTACATACATTCTTCAAAGTGCATTTCTTGCTTATTTTCCATCTCTCTCTGTTTAAATGAAGCTTCCATCTGTCACTCCATTTCAAAGTGGGCAAACCTACATAATCAGCAAAGGATCAAACCCGTTTTTCCTCCACTGTAGTTGCAGATGTACTGCAGTTCTCGGCTGTCAGTCACATCTGAAATGAATCTTTCCTTCATGTGTGCAGATGAACACAACAGCCTGCTTACTCTCAGAGCATCAACAAGCTGGACCTTTTTAGCCAACAGCAGCTGGTACTCCAACTTTGGATGAATCATTCTGAGAGTGTGGCTCACCGAGTCATCATTGATATCTGAAAGAGAAATGCATCTTTGAAATTCTTTTCTTGTCTTTACATGCTAACAAAAGGCAGAAGTGAGGCACCAACCATAAGAAATGTTGAGATTGATTTTCTTTTTGGTTGCTTCTTTAGAGAGAACATCACTTAGAATAGAAATAGTAGAGATGTTGTCCGACTGGAAGTGACCTTCGCCTTTGCTGAAACAACAAATTATTTACACCACAGATGCTACGTTTAAAGATGAAGCTCAGGAGAAATGGATGTCACATGTTTGCATGTAAAAAAAAATCAGCATCAAAATATTTGAAGCCGAATTGTAAAGCAGAATTTTCTTCCTTGATACATTGACTGGAACTTGGGCGTTTTTACCACACGGCTGCATTTACCAGTAGGTGGCTTCAAGCTGTGTGCCCAGAAAAGTATTGCGAAAATAGAAAGTGATGTCGTCTTCAGCAGGTGTTTTTTCTGGCACCTCTGGCAAACAGAAAACCACCCAGGAGTGGATCTCTGCAAAACTGAACTGCCCCACCAGGCTTAGACGGTTCATGGGTCTGAAGAAGACAAACAGACAGAAAACAAGTCAGAAGGTCACTGAGTGACAGCAGCACTGGCTGACCTTATTAAGGTCTGCACTGAGTATTGAACACAGCCCAGAACTACTGTACGGTAGTAGTAACATAGATAGTTATGACTATTGGCCTGAAAAACCCCTCTATAAGTTAGAATTCACTCGGCATACTTTGATTGGGCTATTTCTTCTCAGAAACTCTCATCACAGACAGTCAGTCACCTGGCCGGGTCGATGCTGTGGGTGCGTTGGTGGAGGGACAGAGGCTTGATCTGGTACTGGCGAACCTGACAGGTCTTGGGTTGCAGCCTGGGGGTTATGTAAGCCTGCAGGGTCCCATACTGTCCCTCAATAGACCTCACCTTGGAAAACAACCATAATGACAAAGGGACAATGAAACGCATGTTTTAGCATACTGCACAGGGATGTTCCGCTAAGAAGAACCAGTCTATGAACCAACACAACTAGTTTTGGTCAAGTAGTTTGATCGAAACAGAGGTTTACGGTTCATGTAATGTAACATACTCCCACAGGAATCGGCACGCTCGGCTGATGTCACAGTTCCATCTACTGCATACCTTCAGTTCCAGTCTGGTGGTGTTGGCCTGACATCTGTATGTGGCCAGGAGAAAGTTACCGTTGGGTTGCTGCAAAAGGAGTTAGAAGAGTCCGACCATTAAGGCAGATCGGTGGCTTTCTTTGGCCTTTCTGCAAACAGCTCCATTTAGCTCACCTCGGGGTCACATTCACTGAAACTGACAACTGCCGAGTTCTTATCCACATCCAGCAGATCAATGGGAACATCACTCTGAGAGCAGACTGAAAGTTACTTTCTGAAGGGTTTTTCTATGGGATCAGTTTCAACAGAGGACCTGGTTTTCGGTTTACCTGAAGCAGCAGATTATCAATGGCAGTCTGGACCTCCAGAGTGAGGCTGTAGCTGGCATCGTCCTGGCAGAGAGTGAACTTGTCATTGATGCTGAACACGGGCACAGCAGAGACGGCTGTGCTGGACTGAGTGGTCTGCTGGTACTGCTCACGTCCCTGCAGGACTTTCCCCTGCAGCTGTTCCAGCTCCGCTCTGAAAGGAACCAAAACTGACTTCAACTGCTTCCATCCCTCCAGTTTCCAAAACCACTTCATCCCTTTCAGGGTCGCAGGGGTGCTGGAGCCTTTCTGAGCTACTGTTGGATAAAAGCAGGGTTCCCCTAAATGCTGCCAGTAATAACTGAATGGGTAAGAAGCTCCTACCTCAGCGCTTCCACTTTAGACTGTGTCTCTTTGCTCATCCTAAACTCATCTCCAGCAGCAGCCTCAGTTTTTTGCGGTTCAGTGGTCAAACCAGTCACCCATCCTAGAAGAGGAGCAGTATTCCAGATTCAATTATAGTGGTCCTCTGTCAACTAACAATGCATGAAACCTGTGGATTCAGAATAGTTGAGAGGCTGACAGTGTTGTAAGGTTTGGGAAAACGTCTCTACTAACCTGTATAAGTGGCAGTGACAACCTCATCATAAGACTCTTTCCCCACACAGCCCCCCTGGATGGAGGTCACACTCTCAGACAAAACCTGGGACCAGGAAGGAAACGTGTCTGCTTTAGCTCTCAGGTCATGAAATCCTGATCAGGATAAATAGCTTTTTCAAACAATAACAGGACTTTTAAACACCAAAAGCTACAAACAATATTTCTGTTAAAGACAAATATGAGAAATTTAAAATAAATTCATCATTTTGCTGTGACAACCTGCTCAACAACTAAAGTTATGGATTTATGTTTCGCAAATAAATGTAACTTTTTTGTTTTTTTTTATTTATTTGAAATGGTTTATTTCAAGCAATCAAGGAATAATGCACAAAACAATATAATGAGCATTCATACAAAGAGGTATCAAACTTAGGATAATAGATATTAAATCAAAGATTGCTTGAAAGGGAGGAAAGGAAGCAGAAATAGCTTCAGGTTTAAAAACAAAAGGATGCAGTTTTGGCAGAATGGATTTGTTGACTGAGATTACCTGTTAATTAGAATGAAGGAAGATGAATAAAACAACAAAGACTAACGGGCATTTCTCCTGATAAAAACCTACATGCTCAAAGCGCAAGGTGGGCTCATTGGAACTGTCAAAGCCATAAAGCTGCACCGTCCCATCATCTCTGCCCACCAGGATGTCATTCACCCCGTCTCCAACGATGTCGTACGCGTCGGCGCAGAGAATCCCTGACAGGAGACAAACGCCGTGTGCTGCTGAACTACACTTAGAAATGAGTCTGATACTCAAGCAGCTTCAATGAAAACATGATTGAAAATATTTGGTGCAAATCCAAAAGCAAGTTACCCCCTTTTTTATTGTCATTATCGATTTCCCACTTGGCCACAGCGGAGTGCTCGCCAATCTGGACAAGTCCAAGTCTTCCATCTGTAGTTCCATAAAGGACCTCCTCCCCTGAGAAAAGATGGATGGAATGCCAAAGCTGGTGTTAAATGAGCAGATCGAGCCATAATATTCTTTGGATACTCAGCTGAAAACCAAAGGGACTAGCCTGCATCTTTATTGTACAGTTCCAGGACTGATGGAGGACCGGGGACTTCAATGTCATAGGCAAGGGTGGAGCCCTTCAGTCACATGCAGATAAAATGATAGAAAGTAAACTATATGGAACTGACTGAAGGTCATCCACTTCCTGAAATGAAAAGATAAAGAAATAAAAGCTCAACTTACCTGCAAGACTCTCAGAACTCGATCTTGACACGCCAAGACCGGCGTGAGGTGAGGGAGCTTTTCCGAGGACACACAAGTGATATCATTGATTTTGTCTCCAGACAGGAAGTAGTCCTGATCCTTGCAGTCGCAGTAGTGATTGTAAATGTAACTCGCACACACAAAAAGGTCAGCACCTGAGACATACCTGGAAGACAAGCACCACTCAAGGGGAAAGCTCACAATTCTCCATCACTTCTCTGAACAACTCACTCAACTACAGCAAACAATAATAATGATGAGAGAAGTTTTAGAGCGCGTCTCACATGGCGTTGATGCTTTCAGTAAGATTGGCTTCAAAGGTGAGAAATTGTTTGCCTTTCTTGGTGAATCCTCGAACCTGAGAGCCGGAGCAGACAAAGATCTTCTCCCGAGGAGTCCCAAGAGCACCTCCAAGGTCCATCCTAGAGATCTTCTGGCCCGGGAGTGTTTTAAACACAGGCTGAAATGAGAGTCTCATTATTGACAGCAGGAGAAGTGAATGATGAGTCAGTAAAACCTAAACCCACCACTGCCTCCCCCTTCTTCATCCCAAAACATGTCAGAATGCCATCGTGATCAGCAATGGCAACCTGCAACACAAAAATCCTTCATTGGGGAACATTGCAGATCATTAGTGAAGATGTTACTAAAATTGTATCAAAGTCAGCAAACTGTGTTCCAACCGGAAGGAGCATCTCAAAGGAAACCAGAGGGCTATGCAGGCTTTAAACAGCTGTTTTTCTGCATTCAACTTGATGTTTTTATGCAACTTAGTTGGAAAGAAATTGAACAAAATGATTTTCTTATTGCTTTTGTTGTGAATGTCTTGTTTTAAAGCTTGCTTCAGTTTAAAATGTTCAAACAATTAAAAAAAAAACTTAAAGTACGAAAAGGAGATTCTTGAGATTAGTAAGGAGACTCCAAAAGAACAGAAAAGAACCGCACAAGCTCTACCTTTTGAGTTGCCTTTTTCCCCAAAGCTGGAAGAAGTCTCATAGATTTTTGAGATGTCACTCCAACCTGAAGGGGAACGATGGAGCAATGGTGGTGTGAATTAACTTCAACGATCACCAGCTCCAAATGCAGACGTCCACATTAAAGTAACAGAACAGCAAGACGAAAAGTACAAATAAATACAATTGAAAAATGTCGTGTTACCTGAACATAATCGACTCTGTTAAGGTGGATCTCCATCTCCAGCCTTCACCTCGTCCGCACTTCTTCGGGGAATAACAGAAAAATCCGGCGACTCTTTGGTTTTGGCCAGATTACGGGGTGCTGTTTATCTCCGACTATATTCGCTTACAATTGGTAAAAGAAAATCTAGATAAGGTTAAATTACAGGACGAAACCGGTGCAAATTAGGACTGAGATTATCTGAAAGCAGGGGATTATGCAGATGCACTAACGCTAGCTAGCAAGCTAATCGGCTAACACGATTAATTCACGGCCAGCTGTCCTTTTTTAAAGATGACGTCATCGTTTTTAAAAGAGTGTAAAGGTGGACATCCGTTACGCACTGAGCAACACGGTTTGGATATGAATGCAGATCAGAAGAGTTAGCGTGTAACATTGATTTTGCCAAATAAACTGTAGCCTCGGTGATGTTGCCCATGGCAACGACGCTACGGTCTGTAAAATACGATCCAATTGGATAAAGGCCAAGAAGGAAATTGATGAATCTGAAAGCTGATTGGCTGTTGGGACTGCGGATGCTTTAAAAAAAAACTTTATTCATACAAATCCGGCATTACAATTTACAATGAATGTAACAATGAGAGTAAAAAGGTTTACAATCCAGAAAATTAATGTTGTCATGTATGTTACACATTTGATTGCCTTTGTTCAGAAATAATGTAAATCTGTTTTCAGTAGGATTTTTGAAAAGAGTTGCTTTTATTAATTTTTTTGGCTTGCAAAAGTCTTAGAAAATGTGTCAGAAATGGATCAAACAGAACCCTGTTCTACATCATTTACATGGTGCGACACCTAAAACTCTTGTAACTACTTCCTGAAGATCCTCAGATGGAATAAAATGATTTTAACCAATCTCACAAATAAAAACAGAAAAAACATCCGCTTTTAGGATCTCCTTTTGTAAAAATAAAAAAAGGGGGTAGATAGAAAAAACTTTTTCCCATTTTATTTTGGATAACCTAAATAATAAAGTGTTCCGGCTTAAAAGATTGTGGTATTGTGTGGGGATAAAATAAATAGCCCATTTTACAGCAGGAATGGGTTTTTCTTTCATCCGTTTGATCCGGGCCGATGGTCACTTCCAGCCCTGACCAAGAAATATCACCACAAACAAAAACGTGAATTTTCTTTATATTTCTTCTGGTTTATTAAAGAGATAACTTCATTTTTGTTATACAAAAATGTGGCATGACTGTAGGCAAAAAGCACATTTAACAGGTTTAAAAAAAGTAGGCTTGCAGAGGAGAGCTAGGAACGTTCATAATTGAAAGGAGGTCAAGTTTTCCATCTAAAAAACATTCAAACAAACATGGCATGCTTTGTCAAAATCATTTTAAATACGCATCCTAAACCAAACAGTTGAGCGGGTTCAATTATTCTAAAAAATACAGCAAATTTTATTCAGCTAAAAGCTTTTTTTTAACATTAAGAGCATGTTTTGTATCAATGGAAATCACTTGAAGTCGAGCATTAAAACAAACAAAAACAAGATTTATCATGTATACATACATACTCAAGTAGTTCAGACTGTTAATGTTTTATTATAAAATAAACTATTTCTTTGAATAAATAGTGAACAGCTGATATTTTGACATTGCCGTCTGTAGCAAGAAGATGAAAATCAAAACCTCCCCAAAGGACTTCAGAGCATTGGAGGCTGATCTCTGACTGCACCGGCACACAGAAAAAGACTGAATGTGATCCTCAAAACACAAGATCCTTCCACTGATGGCATCGTCTGCCCAGTTCTACAGCAAACAACAAACCAGGACAGAAAAAAGCAACAGTAAAAGAATCAACTAACATAATTGGTAATAATCAGACCCCTGTGGGGGCAAGCCGGCTGATGAAGGCGATGCTGTTGAGGCACATCCTCCTGAAGAAGGCAGGGCAGGCAGGCTTCATGACAAAGTGCTCCAGAAGAATCCGGAGTTCAGTAAACAACGTTCTGGTGGAGAAGAGGAAGTGTTCACCGATCAGCGTGTACTGTCCTGTAAAAGACGTCTACATAGGTCCGTCCCTGATGAAGCAAAAACCTTTGAGCAGCTACCGTATCCGGTTTCCCTTCAGACCTCACTAAAACTTTATTCTTCTCATTTTTTCACTGCTTGTTTTTTTATTTTTCCACTGCTCTTTGCACATGGTAAACATTTATAGAAATGTTCATATCTTCATGAGCATGTCTGACATCTTACCGGCAGTACGGGTTTCTTCTGGATGTGTAGCGTAGAGAGAGGAATCGGTAATAAATGAACGGCAGCAACAAGCTTCCTTGACCACTGCATCAAAAGACAAGCATATTTATGAAGCAGACATGAAAACAGAACACAAACACATCTATGACCCTGGACAGGCTGCCAAACGGATGGTAAAGCTGATCCGTGCATTGATGCTGCAGACTGAAAACAAAGACTGGATGTGAGGGCGAACACACCTGAAGAGCATGAAAACGGTGGCAGGCATCAAGAAGATCTCGTTACAAGCAATGAACTTCAGGATGTTCTGCTGATTGGTGGATAATTTCTCCAGGAGGTTTCTGACGAACATCAGGCTACCAGGACCCAAAGACTGTCGTTACAGAAGGGAGAGAAAACCCAGCAGCAACATTTCAGTGGATCCATGTTCACACAGTAAACGGTTCACTGGTATTCACAAAAATGTCAAACATATATTTCATTCAAATGTGGTTTTCACATCATGACATGAAGTAGTCACTGACGTACTTACATCAAGAACCTTCTTTGTGTAGGTGGTTGCATGAAGCAGAGAAAACAGGAAAACCGGGAAGATGCTCACTGGAAAAGTGTTAAGGTTAAAGGTTTCAGGTTATGACTAATATTTGTGGAAGTGATGAGAAGACGTGTCCCCATCAAGCTCATCATGGCCAAATGTCCTGGAGCCCCTCCCATCAAAGAATGTCGTCTTTAGTCTTTACATATCGTTTTAAGGGGGACCCACTTGTGGACCCCCACTGTGCATCATCACTGGGTGCAAATAAGATTAGGAGAGTATTGTTTTCTGTGCTGCCCTAGAGGAAACTTAGAAACTAGGTAGGTTCTGGCTGTGGGGGCATTAATGTTCACCAAATGCCCAGCGGTCCCTCTCTCTCAGCTCAGTGCATCCAACTCTTCCCTCTAGATCTTCTCAGAATGGAGAAGTAACAGCTGGATGCCTGAGTTTCCCACCAGTGACGTGCCAGTTTAGTGGTAGAGTGTCCGCCCTGTGACTGGAAGGTCGTGAGTTCAAATCCAGGTCAAGTCATTCCAAAGACTTTAAAAACGGGACCCAGTGACACTCAGCATTAAGGGGTTGGATTGGGGGGGTTAATCCATCAAATGGTTCCCGAGCACGGCTGTGTCTGCAGCTCACCGCTCCCCCAGGGGAGGGGTCAAATGCAGACAACACCTAGGTGTGTGACAGCTGATGGGCCTTTAACTTAATTGTCAGCGAATCCCATTTCCCTGCTTGTATCTGTGACGTTTAAAGTGAAAATGGGTTGAAATGTTTTGACTCAGCTGTCTCTTCACCATTTTGCAAATGTACAAAACCTGCATTAGTGACAATATCCACCGATGCTTCAGTCAGGTTCAGGCATCATCCCTCTGCCACCTCTGAACAGAACACCCACATCCCCAAACCCTAAAGAGTGACACATTCCTCCGGCGTGTCTGAAAATATTTGCTCTATCCGTGCTGCTCATGAGGCAGCCTCGCCGCATCAGCACGCCAAAACATCACTGGGGCTTAGAGGTTTCCACGTACGACAACTTTGAACAAACTACCGTAATTTCCGGACTACAAGCCGCTACTTTTTTCCTGCGCTTACAGCCCTGCGGCTTATTAGGTGACGCGGCCAATTTATGGATTTAATTGGCGGCCGCCATGTACGTACTTTCAGGCTTGGTGAATGGTTTGAATTCTCCATCTCACATCAAACACAAGTCATTTTATTTGTAACACACTTCTAAGCAGCCAAACAGCATGGAGGTCACTTCAGGTCTTAGACACTTCAGTCATGGTTCAACAAAAAGAAACACGCATGCCCGGCCGCATCCCAGAATCCTTTGGTGCCATTAGACCCAACGTGCACGTGATCGCCGCTACAATATGATGAAGCTTTCAAGTTAAAAGCAATCGTTAAAAGCAGCGTGAAAAAATCCCCCATCAGTAAATGGAAATGCCGGTCAGCTGCGTGACGGAGGGAACAGCGCATGCTCAGAAGTGTATTTACCTCTAAGTCATAGTGACTCGGCTGGCTGCACGTAAATATGTGTGAATAACATCAGCCTTTATTTTGTCGGGATACGACTGGAAACACAAATCCATGTGCGGAATTTTGCATTGAAAAGCTCACAGCCGCCGTGTGAGCTTTTCGGATAGGAAGGGGAGACAAGGAGCCCGCTTGGCGAGCGCGGAGCGCAGAGGCGTTTTTGTGAAAGGAAACTTCTGACGAACGCGCCGCGCTAAGGCGCGCGCTTTTCAGTCGCCGCTGCTCTATTTTACTGGTTTTTTAACCAGCCCCGTTAGTACCATAATGCTGCCGCGACACAAGCGGAAGGAGAGCTGTTCCTTTTCACCCCTCCATGCACTGCTGCTACTTGCTCATTTTTAAACACGTACAACAGTGTGACGAGCCGGTCGTTGGCCCCGCCTTTAGCCCCTAAGACTCATGGGAAATGGGGGATCGCGGATGTAAATTTCCTCATCATAACTGAGGGATGTAATGTTGATTATATGGTTACTGTTAGTAATTTTATGTGTGATACCTAGATTGTCAATAAGTAAAAAAATAAAAATAAAAAAAATAAAAAACCCATAACTAAGGAACTTGTGAACAGAATAGAGGTCCATGCTGTTTCAGACGTGGGTGCACTTGGATACATGAGCTTGAGCTAAGACAGTACCCGCCCATGCTGGGAGTCAGGACGTGCTTTGTCAAGACAGTGGCTTGTATTCTGATGCAGCTTGTGTATGTACAAAAATAAATAAGCACGTGAAAACAGGTGGGTGCGGCTTGAAATCGGGTGCGCTTTGTAACCCGGAATTTACGGTAATGTTAATACCTTCATACTTTACGGCCTGGAAATCCAAAAACAGGGAACGATAGAGCAAATAAGTTATACAATAAAAATCATATTTAATACCCTTAAAAGACTTTTTATGGAAATATTTAAAGACTTTTAAAAAAAACCCGAAGACAGTCTGATGTGAAGAGATGGAAAAGACAGAGTCTCTGCCAAACAAGCAGAATAAACAGACCAGGGGGCAAAGGTCATGTACTTGTGTCCCTTTCAAGGAAGTCCCCTCAGCTGTTTATCTAGGTGTGTGAAATGTGTTCTCCACATTTGACCCATCCGGCGTATGAGCGGCGAGCCCGCCGGGGGAGCGGTAAACCCAACCATGCAAGGGACCCATTTGGTGGTTTGACCCCCCAATCCAAGCCCTTAATGCTGAGTGTCAAGCAGGGAGGCGCTGGGTCCAGTTTTTACAGTCTATGGTACGACTCGGTCTGGATTTGAACTCACGGCCTCTCAGACACTCTTCCTCATAGCAGAATGGATGACAGGATGAAAGGATACTTGTGATGGGGTAGGAGTTGACCAGGATGAGGGAATAGAGCAGGTAATGGCAGCTGTCCTCCTGCAGGGCCTGAGCCAGGAACGCTCGGCTCAGCTGAAAGCGGGGCAGCCGCTGGTGTAAGCGCAGCGCACTGGTGAGGGCGTTGGCCAACAAGGCTCTCTGGTAGAAGTTAGCCGCTGCATAGGGCCTACAACACACAGAACACGACAATGATTGGATGTCTTGTAAAACGGACTTGTTCTCCAGCAGAACTGGGAGGACTCACCCCAGGACGGGCAGGATGAACATGACAGAGCAGTAGACGGTGAAGAGACGAGAAAGCCACATTGCCGTTTCCAGCTTGTTGCTCATTAAAAATTGCTGTTGGGAGAGAAAAATGCAACTATTATTCAATTCAATTAATGAAATAACCATTTTTTTAACTATTAATTTTCATCTCTGATCTCTAAAGTACTGGGACTTTTTGAGGGGAAGTTTTAGAAAAGATCTAGTTTGAAAGAAGTTACCAAAGTTACTGTGCTTCTCAAAATTAAAAAATGAATTTATTACCAAGTAAGGAGACACTTATATCTGTAGTCATTGTTCAAAGACGTTGTGTGTCAGAAAAGCCTGTAAATGACTGTAATTCAACAAAAAAACTCTGAGGATGTCTGGGGGGGTTGATATCCGACTTACCACAGGCCCCAGCTGGGGAGGGGGGCTTTGTTGGTTTGTGTCTGCCATCTTTGGAAGAGGGTCCGCTCTGTTGGAGGAGGACAGGCAGCATATTTGTTCACTGAAAGGCGTCTCAAGCTCCATCACGGCGATCAAAGATTTGATGTTTTTTCAGATTTGACTCCATATAAAGTGGATGCAGACATGAGGAGACCTGAACCCCCCAGCGCAGAGGCATGTGCCCCCATTATTACCCCATCAGGACATTTGAGCAGGTGCTCCACGGACCCACATCCAAGATTCAATAATCCATCCAGCTATTTGATTCATCACGGAAACCAGAAGGTCTCAGTGATGTCAGCCGATCGACGAAAGCTAGCATGTTCAGCTGACCATCGGCCTAGCTTCAACTTTACCTCATTCAACAAAACTAACTATTCTCAAAGCAGGGACTCCTACAAACAAACTGTAAGAGCGTGAAATCGATCGAAACAAAAGCCATGATGGTAAAGGAGCATCAGCAGGTGCGGGTCTAGAATATTCCATCCTGACTAGCCTCCGTCAGCGTTAGCATGATTCATTCTACCTTCCTCCGTACATCATGTTACCCTGACGACGCTAGCCGTCCGTCCCTCCCTGTTGCCTGGAAAACCGTGTAAAAACGCCAAAGTCACGTTCCGAGATAACAACATCGGCCACGAAGCGCGTGTCTTACCAGTGACACAGCATAGAAAGCGGCGTGGCGCGCTAGCCTCTGCGAGAGCTGCAGATGCCGGACTGTAGTAAATGATCAGCTGACCTTCTGAAGCCAGTCACCAAACTCTCGCGAGACTTTGTAGATGAATGACGATTACGCAGAAACGGATCTGCCCTGCGTAAATTTTTTTTATAACTTTATTGAACAAATGCAAGTATACAACATGAAGAACAATCAATGCAGTATTATACAACATACAATCAATATACAACACAAATAATGTTAAACAGCCAGGGGAGTCGATTCATTAAATATTTGCAGAGAGTTACAAATTTCAATAGTTCTGAGAGCCTTTTTGTTGGAGGAAAAGGATATTGATCTGCCCTGCGTAAATGCCGTAAGAGCAAACGTCACAAGACAAAAGGAAAATCAGTTTGTTTTATTACTCTAAGAAGAGCGGCCATAAACCGCACGCGAACGAGCTAAAGCTTATTTGTTTTAAATATACCCAGCTAATGACTGGAATAATTTTACTTTAAACTGTTTAAGGGTGTTTTGTTTCGAAATACTGTTTCATCCGTGAAGAAGATGGACACATCCCTGTCCATTAATAAATAAACTATAGGACCAGAATCTTGAAGGTAGTTAAAAAGGAAACCAGGCCTACAAGTTATCAAGGTCTGCGCAGCTGCCAAATATAAGACGTTAAAATTATTGCAATAATCTTTTATATTTGGAGGGAGGAGGGGGGTCACTTTGAAGAGTTCCGCAGAGAATGTGGGTCTAGTCTGAACATAATCCGTTTACCGTTCATCAAAGCGGAATGCTTGCATTTTTAAAAGCTTTTTTCAGGGTCGTTAAAAACAGTGTAACCCACCCACCATAGAAGATTCTCAATAATTGTCTTTTCTTGGTGTAAGATCCTAAAGTACACTCTGTTATTTTAAGGGCGGTGTTTAAACACACGCAGGGAATGTGTTTGTTTTACGCACCGCCGCACTCTGATCTGCTGCGTCTGTGAACAGAAACACCAGCAGGTGGCGCTTTTGACCGGCCTGTCTCATTACTGCAGACTGGCCTATAGTATGAGCCCGATAATTATTTTAGCTTTAAGTGTACCTTATTTGGTCCCAACATGTTTAAAATGTTACTTCTGTCTGTTACAGCAGCACATACATCCACAGAATATTGACACGAGTGTCGCAGGATGATGTGTTTGCTGCAGATGCCATTTAAAAATATAGGCAGTGTAAGCACTGTAGAATCTAATTATTTCTTTGCAAAACCTAATTAGGCATTAAAAAAGGTTAACGCCAGCGCCTGAAACGTTTTTGTTTAATAATCCCATTACTGCCGGCTCATCATGTATAAAATGGTGCAGGAGGACACTATGTTTCCATTCCTTTATGGGAATCT
This sequence comes from Oryzias sinensis, assembly GCA_037389245.1. Lineage (NCBI taxonomy): Eukaryota > Metazoa > Chordata > Actinopteri > Beloniformes > Adrianichthyidae > Oryzias > Oryzias sinensis. Next base: position 1,099,212 of record CM074496.1, on the reverse strand, counting down.
CTGAGAAATAGTCGCAGATTTTTTGACTCTTTTCTGCTATTGGAAATTAGAGCTCTGCATAAAAACTACGAAGACTGAGCTCAGCGCAGGACGGAGTAAGTAAGGTCGCAGCGCCTTGTCTGCCTCGCATGCATTTTCTATCTTTCTTCTGCCTGCCTTCCACAGAATATGAAAAGGTTGTATTTTTCTTCTAATCGTTTGGGTGTCACGGGAGCGCGCACACCTCCGCTAGTTACCACGGTTAGTTTAGAGTCAGTGGAAGTGGAAGCATTTCCAGTCACTGGAGAGCTTCAGCATCCATTCGATGCTGCGTTTCTGAGCGGCTGCGCTCCTCGGCGACAAACGTCCCGCGCGGTCGGTCACCTGTGGACACGTGGACGCGTGACTCTGCTCACCGGCAGGTTGCACAAAAGTATACTATGACAAGTTAAAAAAACACACAAAACTAAAACAATTGTCCCGCTTCACAGACATTTCTAGAGAAACGTGGAGACGCATCAGAGTAAACCACTCGAGCTTCTATCATGATGACAATTTATTATTATTCCTGTGGAATTGATCACGCAATTAAACAGAAAAATATGAGCAAATTAATACACGTTAAATGAACCCAAGACAGACAGAAAAAAGATTTAATAAAATACTATTTTAGGTTCGGCATCTTGAGGCTTTTGCGCATCATTTAGCTGTCAGATTTGGGTTTCCCGCTTCATCCCGTCCTGCTGCTGCTGCTGCTGCTGCTGCTGCTGATGATGATGATGGGGCCCAGAGTCACGCGGCCCCAACTCCGTTCTGGTGGAAATTTCTAAAGGAAAGGATCGACACGTTTATTTCTTAGGCTGTAGCCAAGAAATCTATTTTTCTCATTTCTCTTCTTTCCTTTCCAAGAATGTCGGGTTGAGAAAAAAATACGTATTTTTATGAAAATATCAAAACATTTGGATTCGAAATGTTCTTCATTTTAATCGGATCAGTTTGGCCACCGTCAAAATTTTGGTCTCTTTGCTTTCTTGACCGCAGCAACATCTTCGTGCATTTTGAAATCGGAACAAACAACAGCTCTACCTTCCTGATTATTTCTACATGAAAAACAGAACAGAGTGACAGAGTGCGGCGCTTCTCCGCGCAATGGAGGAGAAGGCGCGCGCGTGGATTCGGCCTCCACTCCGGGTGAATCTCACCAAAGCAAACCGGGCCTGGAGCGCAGAAGGCGGCGGAGGAAAGAGCCGTGTGATGCGGGGAGAGGGGAGGAGGATACGCTGAATTCTTCTCAGACTGCTTTCAGAAGCATGTGGAGAATGCGCTGTCAGAGCTTTCTGTGCGCCTTTTGTTGATCAAAGAGACGTTTAGGGAGAACAACAAGCCGATGATCAGAGAGGAGAACGGAAAGGATCCATTTGAATGGATGACATTCATGTCGTTGCTCAGAGGCCTAAAAATCTCTAAAAACATGATTATTCTTTTAACCTAAATGTTGCTGCTTTTTTCTGCCGAAGATTTTCAGCAGATTTTTAAGACAAAAACAAACAAAACTCAGATTTAGTAGCAATTTGAAATCGAAATTTGAAAGAAAAAAAACACATTAATGTGAAACTGCAAAAAAGAGACTGCGTGTTTTTTTTTATCAGCACTGTTCTTTAACTCTATATTAATTAATTAAAACACAGAAAAATACATTATAATATAAAATATAAAAAGATTGATCAATTAAAAAGAAACGTCTCTTGAATATTGAATATGCTGAAACAATCACTGAACTGATGCTTTCTAAATGCCAAAAAGTTGTTTAGTGTTTGTTTCTCCATTTCTTCACATCTGAGTCTCCCACAAATGTAACTTTAAAATTCACTTCATTAAAAATGCACAAAACTGGCGTTCTGCTGTAGCCGTAATGCTTTAGGACCACAGATGAGTCTGGATTGGAGCCTCACGTTGGTTTGTTGATCAAAGCTCATTGGTTAGTGATTAATCACAACATATCTAACCCCTTAACCAAACGACACAGAAAGCAAAGAGATCCACCAAAAGAGAACTGTCTCCTTTTCTGAGGCGTAAAGCCATGTTTATTTGGAGCTTGAATGGGGGCCTAAAGGAACTGATGGCATCAGGATTGTCACCACAAATGGTCTGGGCGTTTTGCAGGGTTGTTTGACACAGCCCATTATGTCACCGGTCACATCCCTCCAGTCCGTGCTCACTTGGCTTTGAAAAGGAGAGAATTAATCATACAGTTCCGTTTGTAAAGGATTAACCCACTTCATGCATTACGATATATATATATATATATATATATATATGCGCCTGCATTGTTTAGCTGTAATGGATGGCTTTAAAATTTTGCCGATATTATTTCCCGTCAGTTCTGGAAACAAATTGAACATTTATTGCATATATATTAAAAATTATGAAGTCGTCGAGAGAGGCTGATGTCTCTTTTATTGAGGCGCACCGAGAGGTGAGGTCTCCCCGGATCAATTTCGCTGTCTTGTTACTCCAGCAAGAGGATGTTTGGAAAATGCCTGAGCCGCTAAATTGATTCAGAAGCGAATTCATAACTTGAGGCGTTTAAGCAATTTAGTGGCGCCCAGTTTTTACCCTTTCTTTTCTCCCTGTTTTGATCATTTTTGCAGCACTGAAACCGTTTTTCGGCGTTCAAGTTTTTCTGGTTTTCCTTCTCTATGAAAAATGCATTTAATACACTGGCTTTGGGTGGCTTTACAAACATAGTCATTAAGGAGTCACAATGCTTTTACTGTGCACTTCATCTGAAAATAGAGGCTGGTCTGACACCGTACGAGCCTTTGGAAAATGGCCTTGTCTTTGTGCGCCTGTGAGGAGATGAATGGCCCGTGTCAACCAGATGATTAGTTTGCACTATTAAATTGTCAAAAAGGAAGATTTTTTTCCCCCCCTAATAATGCCTTTTTGTGAGGAATTATGGAATTCGGAGTTGTTTGCAACAGTTCGGGAACTCACAGGGCTTTGCAGAGGCGAGGGCGGAGGTCAGTCAGAGTTCTCAGCGCAGGGTCCAGTGTGGCGCAGCAGTCAAGGGGGTGCGGAGATTGTGGGTCATTTCCTGCTGCACGGATCCCGCTCAGACGAGCGAAATCACTCATGTTTTTGGGATTAGAAAGCGGGCACTGCCGTGCGCGCAGCGCCCGACAAATGCGCGCCAGCCAACGTCCCCTCCGCGGGAAGTCACAGGCCAACATGACAGTGCTGTGGCCTGAAGGAATTAGCCTGCAGTGTGCGTGATCCAATGCAGAATAATCCTGCCAAAACGTCGGTGGATCGAGATCTTTCTGCACGCACACGCGCGCGCGCAGCCGCCTATCTGCACGTTAAGGCCTCTTCCCGCCTCTGCTCTGTTCTCGCTTGTTTTGTGTTAAAAGTTAACAACTTGGCCCGATCCATCTAATCGCCAGCAACAAAACTATGTTGACTCTGACACTCGCCTCCATTGTGCCCATTCTGCGCCTGCCCTCACTTGAAGATTTATGTATTTTTGATATTAAATTCCTTCTGTCATCAAGACTGCTCTCTTGTTGACTTTTCTTGACCCGCCGACCTCGTTCCCCAAACTTTCCCATATTTAAGGCAGCCTCCCACCCACCGCTCCTCTGCCCTGCCACAGCTCAATGCTCTGCGCCTCCTTCTGTTTGCACTGTTCTTGAACTTCAGCGTGCTGCCCTGTCCTCCTCCTGTACTCTGAACTCTGCCCAACAGACTCCCAATCTAAAGAACGACGCATTGTCTCTGGAAGACTTGACTTGAAGGAAAACAGGAGCGTACAGCTCGGTGGATCAGCGCCGGTTAAACTCTACTCTAAGTTCTGAGTTGTAAAAGTCCTGCAAACTGCAGCCCCCCTGTCTTAAAGCAGAGTGACGGATGTCCGTCCATCTGACTTTCCCGTCACCTTTACAAGCCTCCCCCTGGCTGCCCAGCTTGCTAATTAGTTAAACAAACATTCATACTAATGATCCCACTGGCCTGGTGAGCTTCGGGGTTTTTTGTTCGCATGTTTTGCCCCAGTTTGTCCTGCTGGAAACTTGGCCCCTTTGACCCGAGCTATCACTGCGCCGTGGATCGCCCTGGCCGGAGTCCATCCCCCACCGGGGGCTAAAGGGCAGCGTCCGAAGGCCGGGAATGCCATCAGCAGCTGCTTGCAATGTCACCGTGCACAAAAGAGCCTTGGTGAGCAATCCCTCTATGTGCTGTCAGTGGTTTGACAGGTCTGGGCTGACATCTAAGACAGCAAAAACAGGCGGTTTGTGTGAGCAAAGACTCACAGGAAACCAACCTGAAAAATGACCAGAGTTCTTAAAAAATCGGGAGTGCCAACAATCTTTTATTTCCAAAAACAGAGAGCAAACGAGTCTTATATTAGGCCTAAAATGATAATGATCATGAAAAGCATTTGGCATCTCGGAAACTATTTCAAAGACAACTCAGACGCAGATCGAAATAACTGCAGCCGCAGTGGCAGCAGCATTCATTTCGTTTATTTGAGCATGTTTGCTCTCAAAAATCATGCATGCGTTCAATTGTGTAGCACGCAGACATGGCATGCGCGCATGCAGGTCGGTTTGGAAGCAGTCTGCGTCTCAGCCGCGCGCGGCGCCGTGCGGTTCCGCCGCGCTCTGCAGCCCGCCTCTCGGTGTCATTTCCCCGGCCTGCAGTGTCTGCGCGCTCCAAGGAGGTCTCGACAGAAATTGATACTAATTGCAGGGACTGTACACTGCTGGCTGGTGGAGCGCCTGCGGGCAGTTGCAGGACCTGCTTGTCACCGCCTAATTGACAAGGCCTTGTCTGTCCTGGGAGCAGCTGGTCCTAAGCACTGGCGCGCATTCGCAATCTTGACACGGTCCCCCCCTAGCCTGGAGGAGTTCTGGGGGAAAGCGCCGTTAAAGAGAGATTTATTGAATCTCCCTTTGGGTGATGCTGGATTAAGTACGCAATAAAGCCTTATTTTTCCACGGGTGCAAAAGAAAGCCACGGTGCTGGTATTAATAAGAAGATGGCAATTAGGCCAGACAGGTGACATTTCTGGTGGTGTTATGAATCACCGCAAACAAGACAAGAAGCGCCGACGTGGAATCGGGTTTAAAGGAAAGTTATTTTGCTTCTGCAGCTACATGGCAGACAATGGGCCCAAACAAATCCAATAAACACAGGGGGATGGTTTGACCAGTCCGTTTGCAAGTGCAGACACAAACCACGCCAGCCAGTGCAGTAAAATAATCGACTTTTTATTCTGGCTTGTTTCTATTGGATCATGCTTTAAAAGCTGAATGCACCAAAAAGAGGGGAAAAACAAGCAAGTATTGTTGTGGTCTGCAAACAGAAAAGGCCTTCCTTCACTTTCCCACTGTCTGTAAAGAGGCGCTGCTTTTCTGGGCCATTTGAACAGAAACATCCAGATTTTTGTCCCCCTGGTGTTCTCCGGACGCGCTCCTTTCTTTCTGGGTAACAATGACAACACTGCAGCACCCCGCCGGTGCGCCACAGTTGGGGATCTCCCGGATTGTTCTGGACATCTTTGGATTTCATCAATCAAAATGACTGCAGTTTTCCATAAAAATGCTGAATTTGGTCCTGGAACGGAGCGGGCAAGGTAGAAAATACGAAGCTGTCCTTCTTGATGATAAATGGCTGCCCTTTGATGGAGCAAACAGAGGTACGCGCTGCAGCACTGAGAAACAGAGGAGGATAGTCAAGCGGACCGCTGTCCTGCCTCAGAATGTGGCAGAAATGAATCACCTCTCCAGACAAGCTTTTCCCCCAAAACACAGAAGTTTGACATCATTTTTAAATGTAAATAACTTCAAACATTTTTATTTAAGGAATTTTGGAAAATAACTGGTAAATCTCAGTTTTCTTTAAATAATGTCCAGGATTCTCTTTTGGCCCCACCACCGGATTACTAAGATGTGAAGAGGTTTGAACATTCTGCTCCACAGCTCCAGTATTACTGCCTCTTCCAACCTGCACACTTGACGTGGGAATTCCACATCATGCCCACTTTACCCCAATCATCTGTCATCAGCACTGCAAAGCCAGAACTTTTCCTTTTCCTAACAATCCTTTGGTGTCCATGCATCCACATGTCTCTTGAGGTGTTTCCTCTGAGCTGCTTAAAATCTGCGGCTAATTATCCAGTATTGACATGTGTCCCGCCTCAGGTCAGCAGGTCAACAGTTGGAGATTAATGGAAGCAGGACGAGGACACACCACTGTAACAATGTAACTTATGATTATCATCACTTTTGGACAAATATTATTTTTGAATTAACCCTTTAAAAGCTAAACACTAATTATTTTGAAACGGCTACAATTGTATACCAGCAATATAAAACTATCTAGTGTTTTATTTATGCAGTTATCTTTTCCACAGTATTCATATTATTATTTGTCATTTATGCGCTATATTTTTTGTTGGCGGGTGCTCTCTTTTCTAAAAGATGTGGCAGAAGTGACTGGCTTGTCGAGCTTGAAGAATTGTTTAATTTCCAGGCCCCGGCGTTTCCTGAGGTGAGGTCTGCATTGGCTGCTAATAGAGATCTAATTGATGGGCCGAGTCCCGTTTCCGTGCTCTCTCTCCTTTTATTGCGCCCCGGCGTCTGCTGTAAAATAGGTCTGTAATCAGATTCCGCCTATTCCTCCTGGAGCAGGATGAGAGCTTAAGGCTGCAGAGATAGACAGAGATTGGCCAGGAGGAAAAAAGAGAGTTGAAAAACAAGAGAAAGAAAATCATTAATAAAAAAGTTAAGCTTGAGTAGAAATCCAACATACTGTTGATGAAAAAGAAGAAAGCCTGGTTTAACATATAAATTGCACTCCCTTTTTTGTTACTTTAAAAAATAAATAAACCCAAACCGCTGCAGTTGAAGTTTCGAATGCTGCTACATTACTTAATAGTTATTCTCTACATTTTGCACCGTAAAATTAATTTTGTATTCATCGCTGAGATTTCTGCGTGTCATAAAAAGTGGTGCCTGTCAAAGACTGCCATCTTTCTAACATTGTACTAAACACCTTCATGAGTCAGATCTGCACATTCTGATCATCAAAAGCACACCAGCCATCCAGATGCCCATCACCTCAGACCTGCAGCAGCAGGAGCAAACTAATTCTCCGTTTTTCTCCTCTGCTCTGTTTTCCTATAGAGCTTCCTGGAAGGCTGCGATTGGCTGCCTGTCTCGGCAGTGATAGCAGCCCTGGAGCCGAGGATGATTGATGACGTTGGGGGCAAGGCCGAGCACCGGCAGCATAAAGCCCCATAGACGCCTCAATAAAGAGGCTGGCTATAGTGGAGAGCCCAGGCCCCGCTCAATAGGGCCCCTCCGCCTCTGAGGACCCACGGCGTGCAGAGGAGTGCATGGAGACAGGCAGAGGAAGAGAGGGAGAGATGCTCTGTTGTTGGATAATCTGTTTAGCTATCGAGCCAGCAGTCGTCTGAGGCTGGATAAGTGCAGCAACGGATGTGTGTGGGGTGAGAATAGCAGGGGTTGGCTGGTGAAGCGCTGGAGGGAGAGACACAGAGAAAGAGAGAAGAAATAGATCATCCACTCCCAGATGGCATGATGGGAAAAAGAGGAAGCGGATGAACCAAGCTAAAAATGAGATCTGCAGTCTGCTTTCCGTGCATGCTGCTGTTATCATCAAAGGCCAAAGAAGTTCATCCCCAGAAAGCTGCTACCTTGGTGGCTATTCTCAAGTGTGCAGATGCAGAACTGCAGTGACCTTTGCTTCAGAAGATCATCGAGGCCCCAGTAGGTTGGATTCCTTCAGTGCTGGGTCCATGGCTGGGCCCCCAGACCACATGCAGCAACCCCCCCAGTTCACAGCAGTGGTGAAAAACACAATTAGGCAGCAATCAGCTCCTATAGGTCAGCTTTTAGTGAGTCCAGCACAGCTACATGGTGTCCTGCAGACTGTCCTGGCTGGAGTTGGCTGGATGGAGCTCTGAGACAGAGATGTCTGTCTCCAGGCAGCCCTGTTTGCACAAAGTCACTTTTACCTAATCTGTTTCTATTTGTATGTGTGTGGGGATTGGATTCCTACAAGCATAAGCTTCTTCCCATCCCCTTTCAAATCAAATTTTCAAAGTCTTGTATTGACTTATTTTATTTAATGTAATTATTGTTTTGATTTGAAATAAACAATTGAATTGAATTGAATTGAATTTCCAGGTTTAAGAATTAAAAAGAAAGAGTCCTTAATTCACAACAGCTGCTTTGTTTATTGTCTTATCGGTTATCAAGTTTGAATATTTTATATGATCACTTTTTCCCTGCTGTTTCTGAAAATAATCTTTTAAAGTTTCCTCAAATCATTCAAATTGTTGTCTGTGTTTTCATTCAGTAATGAGGGTGTGTGTGGTAATGTACCGAGGATTATCTTGGACAAACTGCCTCCCATTTGAGTGGATGGGACTTTCAGGAACGCAGTTGAAAATGTTGGCTCTCTGCATAAAATGACAAACCAGAACCGTCTTTGGTGTCTCATTTCATTCACGAAAATGATTTAGCCAAACAGAATAAGATCCAAACCATTTCCATGTCTGACCGTCTTTGGGCTCAAATACTGAATGTAGACACCGAACAGGAATCCCCGTGGACGCAGAAACAATCAAAAATGTGTTTTTTCTTGAAAACACATGTTTTCATTGACATGATGTTTTTCTAAATGTCGTATCATTAATCTGCATCACTACAGTTGCAGAAACATTATATGAATGCTGTTTTTAGAATGATCTTGCCTCCTTTGTAAATTATACAGGTGTAACCCTTGTTCTATCCTAGGCACTTTAACATTGGGAGTGGGGTCATCTAGACCCACTAGACAGTGCTCTGAACCTTTTTTCTTCAATGATTTGTGATCTTCACTGGTGTCCATGGATTACATGAAATCTTTCCACCTTTATCCACCTTTGTCATGGTAGGGAGAACATGTCAATGTAAGGGGGGGGGGGTCATCTAAGATAGCACAAGGGTTAAAGCAGGAAATCTATTTTTAGGATGGTCCCATTCTGCAGAAATTACAATAAAGTGTTGACTCAGGACTCTGTCAGTTCTGTCGGGATGCTGAAGTAAACAGTGGAATGCACACTGTGCTGTCTGCTCAACACCAAGAGAGGATGAAGCTCCAGAGTTTGAAGGCCTAGGAGCTCTTTGAAAACATATTTATACTTTCCATAACTGCTCTTTTAAATCATTTCTACAAAGGTTTATGTTCAGACACTGACCTGACTGTGACACCATGGCAAATTTAAAGAAAGCCCAAGAAAGAAACCTCGTAAAAAAACAATACCATACAGTAGCAGAAGCTACATGACTTATCAGCTTTGAGCACTTCAGCAAAGCTGTTTCTCAAACCGTTTTTTTTTTAGATTTCGAGGATCTGTCCAGACATGAAAGCAGCAGGTAAATAGTACGAGAGGTAATTAGTGTTAGAGGCAAAAGTGCAACAATGTTTGCCCATAAAGGAGTTGTGCTTTCAGTCACAAAAGAACATCAGTCACATCAGTCAGCTTTTCCTGCCACTCATGGACACTGGAAGTTCATCAGTGCTCCAATCGATCCCGTGCTGACACACTTTTAAAGGAGACTGCTGGGGAATGCCTTCAGAATGTGGAGGCATGCGCTTGCTGCTGAGCTGAGACAAAAACACGAATACAGTGGAACATGATTTCAGTCAGACTCTGTTATAAAACAGCAGTAGAGCCAGAATGCTGAACACTGCAGAACATGTTTTGTTTTTCCCAATCGGCTTTAGCAAAGGAAGCCAGCCTGGCAGGAGGCAGAAGTAATGAAGTAGCTGCAAAAAAGGTTAGGTGTTAACAAACCTTTGACAAAAACAGAAGAAATAACAGATGTAACTGAATAGTTCCAGTGCTGAGAATCTAGAGATTGCATTGTCAGCATTAATCAAATTACGTGTAGACAGAGTCCAGTGTCCCTCACAAACACACCTGCACAGGTACAGTTATCACATTTGGAATGATTCCAATCAGTAAATCTTTCTAACTTGTAATCCCAACAAACTGCAGCACAACAAATGTAAATAATAAAGTGAGGGGTCCTGAAACTCAGCGGGTTAATGACAGCATTACAGTCTATTGTCTCTTTACGGACATGTGATTAGTGGGGATGTTCATTTATCTGATATTCTTAACTTGATTTGTCCTCAGAATTGATTTGACTAATTGTGTTGATCATTTGGCAGCAGGGAACAAGTCCAGCTGCTCTGATCATCTGGAAGAGGTTTGATGCTGCATGCAGTTACTTTAGAAAGGGTTCAAATGTTTCAATGTGGTAAAACTCTGCTGAAGACGTAAAGATGAGAAAACTTTCTTCAGCGTCAAAAAGGGACTGTGGTTCATGAAGCAGGACAGACCGAAAACCTTTAGACACTCTTTCTATTAATTCATCGTTAGTGAAACTGGAAAAAAGTCACCTTTAAGCTCAAACTAAACAGTTGCTTTTGAACTATTCACTTGAGGGGATTCATTTAGAGCCAGTCTAACACCAAACTGTGATGTCAGGGCAGTGTGTGTGTGTGTGTGTGTGTGTGTGTGTGTGTGTGTGTGTGTGTGGTGTGTGTGTGTGTGTGTGTGTGTGTGTGTGTGTGTGTGTGTGTGTGTGTGTGTGTGTGTGTGTGTGTGTGTGTGTGTGTGTGTGTGGTCCAACACCAATTTATTTAGATTTTCTTTTTCCAAAACCCTTGAATGAGTTTAGGTAGGATTCTATTGACACACATCCCATTATACAGTGTTTTGCAACGAATTCACCCCCTTGGATGGTTTACCCTTTTCTTGCCTTCATAAATCAATCGTGGTCAGAAACATTTGTATTTTGTCACACAAACATTTATAAGAAAAAAAACGTTGATGTCAAAGTGAAAGTAGATTTCTACAAAGTAATGTAAATGAAACAAAGGTACATAAAGCAATGTAACTTATAACTTATGTAAATATTACATTCCCCCTTTCAAGTCAGTATTTAGCAGATGCACCTTTGGCTGCAATCACAGCTCTGAGTCTGTGTGGAGAAGTTCATCTTCACAATGCAGTTTTGCTCCATTCCTCTTTACAAAACTGTTAAAGTTCTGTCATGTTGCGCAACTATCGGGCATAAACAGCCCTTTCCAAGTCCTGCCCCAGATTCTCTCTAGGATTTAGGTTTGGGTATTGACTCAGCCACTCCAGAACGTCTACCTGGGTCTTCACTCCTCTGTAGCCTCTGCAGTGCGCTTTGGATCATTGTCTTGCTGGAAAATAAACCCTCTTCTAAGGTACAGTTCTCTTGCAGACTTAAAAAGATTGTCCACCAAGATTTCTGTGCATTATGCAGCATTCACATGATGCTGCCACCACCGTGCTTCATAGTGGTGGTGGTGGTGGTGGTGGGGGGGTTGTTGCCGGTGTCCAGTGTTTGGTTTCCACCAACCAGAATGCTTGTCTGATGGCCTAAAAGCTCTATTTTAGTCTCTTCAGATCAAAGATTCTTCGTCAACTTGAAGATGGAGTCTTCCACATACTTTTTCAGCTCTTTGCATTTTTCTCAACAGTGGTTTTTCTCATTGCCACTCTCCCGTGAAGCTTTGAGTGGTGAAGAAGCTGAACAGCAGTTGCTACATGAACTTTCTCTGCCATCTCAGCAACTGAAGCCGGTAACTTTGTTAAAGTAGTCACAAGGGTCTTGGTGGTTTCTCTCACTCATATGCTATTTGCACAATCACTCAGTTTTCGAGGGCAGCCTGATCTACGAAGGTTGAGCCATGTTCCATATTCTTTTCTTTTTTAGATGAGTGATTTCACTGAAATCCAGAGGATGTCCAATCTCTTGGAAATTCTTTTGTATCCATCCTCTGAATTGTTATTTTTCAACAATCCTTTCTCTGAGCTGATTGGAGCGTTCCTCTGTCCTTATGGTGTAGCGGTAGCCAGGAGTACCGCTCCATCAGTCTGTGGGGACCTAAATCACTTGAGACACACCCACACCTCTCAGGGGGTCATCATTTCACTAATTGTAAGACTATTGGAACTAATTGGATGGATCTTTATTGAGACCATTACATTTAAAAGGTGCTGAATAATTATGCAATTGATTATATTTCTTTATTTATTACATTTCGCTGTAAAAATCTATTTTCAATATGAAATTAAATTTTTTCCCCAGTAAAGTTATGTGTGAAAAATCACAATATTTTTGACCAGGAGTGATTCAGGAAGGCAAGAAAAATTTAAAGTTTGACAAAGATTCAGGGATTTAATAGTGTGGTTTCCTTATAGGGCATATACGCAAAATCAAGTGTTTGAGCTTAAAGTGTATAATGTTCATTCCTCAGTATAAAAAACACCAAAGATGTATTTTGCTCTGTATACGCATTCCTCAGTATTTCTCTAAAAACCTGCACCCCCCCATTCCACGAAAATTAGTGTTTTCTCACATTGTGAGGTAGACCAGTGAGGAACAGCCCCTTCCAGGAAGAGTCTGTGCTGTCAGCCCCGCCCCCGCTGACACGCCCACTTTCTCCAAGGAGCTAGCTGTGATTGGCTAATCTCTTTCCTTTTATGTGAACTATAGCCACATCTTTCTTTACAAAGCTTGGATGTTTGTTTTCATGGGAGAGACGCAGACTCACTGCTGAGGTTGACTCTAGGATGATGTCATGAAATGGGCGGCACCCACAAGGAGTGAAAGGCGGAGCCTCACAGATTGAAATATCTTACGTTCAGGTTGGAAAAGAACCCAGGAACTTAATTAATATTTAATAGAAAATCCTCTTTTAGTGTGCTGAAGTCATATATGATCATATACATCATGTGTCAAACTCAAGGGCGGGGGGTCAAATGTGGCCCCCATGTCGTTTTATGTGGCCCACGAGAGCATAAAAGTTTTTAAATTCTTAGAATAAATAATTACAATTGGTGTGTATTTATTCATATCTAGGGGGAATTGGACTTGAAATATTGGATTAGGCAACTATACATTAGGACTTAAACGCTGTCCATATAACCTAACCTGATAGAATCAAATTAAAAGGATTTATGCTAAAGTAACAAGCAAACATATGTTTCTATGCAACTGGAATTGTCACTTTAAAAAGTTAGAATTAATAAATAATGAGTTATTTAACATTAAGGAGTAGTTACATTTATTTTTCATTACATTTAGTTACATGTATAAGTTACATCTGGCCCTTTGAGGACAGCCACTATGCTGATGTGGCCCTCTGTGAAAATGAGTTTGACCCCCCTGGTATACATGGATTGTTTACTATAAATGGCTGAAGAACAGCATGATGTGGGCCCTTCAAACACAGAGTTAAGGACATGTTTAGGTTGCAGAGCTTGCATGAAACAAAACTGATATGCATAAACCTTGGCTGTAAATTCCTTTTTTTCTGTCAGTGTTGAAAAATCCACAACATTTGTAACAGTTATGTACATTCTCCTGTTCTGTGTGGAACGCACCGGTCTATTTTTATCCAGATGCGACGTTATCCATCATATTGTCTTTATGACTGATTTGTAAATTGTGTTTATGTGCAGCAGAAGCAAATCCAATCCAGATTGCTCTCAGGTTGAGCTATTACCCAGTCCAGAAATTACTCCATATTACAGCTGTTGTTGTGTGCATTGATGGTGGGCAGAGGTTAACAAAAGGCCAAGACAAACCCAAGCCACTGGCGGTGGCCACATGGGGAAATGTTGGCAGGCGAGCCAGAAGATAATCATAGACTAATCTGATTTCCAGCTTTGATAATGGAGGGGCAAGCTAAATAAGAAAAATTCCAGGCAAATTTGTGCAAATGAAAAAGGACTCCTCCTGACATAATGGTACAGTGGAAGGCAGCCACTAATGACCAATAATCTGTCTAAGAGCCTCTCTGTCTCTCCTTCTTGTTGGGTTCTGCCTCCATTCTCTCTCTCTCTCTCATCCAGTGCCACCCCCCACCTGACCAGCTCTCATCAGCTTCCTCTGTGCGTGTCACGGCCATGTGACACGACCTGGAGGACCGATGCTGTTTGTAGAACTGGTTTGCCTGTCACATCTCCATCACATCAACTTCTCCATTAATGATTGTTTGATCCTTTGCTTTGCTTCAAAAAAAGATGTTTGCATTTGGTATTAAAATGTTTTAAACTATATGTTATAAATTAACTGGAATTTTCCATGGAGTGTTGGGGAGTCATCTATGTAATTCAGTGGTTGTTGAGAGTAAAGTGTCTCTGTCCTGGACGGACAGGTTGAGATGGTGGAGGGTCTTGAATCCCTGGATGTTCAGATGGAGGAAAATCTGAGCCGGAAATGCAACAAAAAGGCTGTTTCAGACTTTGCTTATTATAGGATGTTCATAATTTTTCAATTACGTAAATCAGTTTGTAAACATTCAAACCAGCTCACATTGAGTCACACGAGGGTCAACTCGAAAAGGTTGTATCGTCCCAAAGTGCCTTTGGTCAGAGAACAGCGGGACATGAATGGAACACGGAATCGCAAAGTTGTTTCAAAAAGAACTGTCTGATGATGCATCAGACATGGCGACATATATAACTAACCAATACTAAGGATTTAATCATGTTCAAATCTGTAATGGAGTCAAACTGTTCACATGTTACAAAGTTACTGTCAACCTCTACTGTTCATTTGTTTTTACATTTCACCGTTATGATGAATTTTCTGCTCATTTACTGTGTTTATCCTTTCAAATGTTGCGATTTTTACATTTTTTTGCTTGCATTTCCTTTTGTTTCTAATTTGATGTTTTTTAGGGAGACAATTTTACCATCGGTCCAGGGACAGCAGATGAAAATAGCTTTGTAGCTGTCTCTGGTTCATTGGTAGAAATGCTTTTTAATGTGCAATGTTCCTGTCAAATAAATGAACAAATAAATAATCAAGTTGATGTATAAATGCATTTGTAAGATGGTGAGAGTATTAATACATTTTCCTTGCAAGTTTTTTGAAATATTTCCCTTTAATTGTATCAAATTATCATCTAATTGTATCAAATTATCATCTGTGGAACATTGACAGTCAGCTTATCTTAACTCCAAATATTATAGGGTTAGGTATGAGCTACACTCTTTTCAGTCAAACTCATTATATTAATAGCATTTTATTTGTCCTAATGCTAAAAAAGACATTTTTAATATAGTTAACATTTAGTTATATCATTTATTTTTATGTTAAGCTACATTTAAAGTTGCTGTCTAGAGCTTTTTTCTCATTACAGTGAAAATGTATTGCACTGTTATCTGTGTTTCAATGTCGTCACACAGCAGTTCCTGCTCTCCCACCCCCCCGTGAAATAAATCCTCAAAACAACACTTCTCTCAGCCAGCCGCACATTGGCACTATGTTCATGACAGCTTCTAATAATTGGTAGATATTTTCATATTTCCAGTTGAACGAGGAAAGGCCAAGGCCCCACGGATGTGAGTGCTGGGGTGTCGGTTAAGGAGGCAGCAGCCCCCTTGGCTGCAGTGTTGCCACTGGCTGCCTGGCTCGGTGGCCCCAGAGACCCTTGGCTAATTGAATTGCATCCCCTGATTAGATTATTGTTGCAGCAGCTTGCTGCCAATCTGAAGTATGGGTGCCTTCTATCCTACTTAACCCTTCTGCCCCCCACCCGCTGCTGCAGGCACACACACAGCTCACACACTCGGAGCCAAGGCAGATTGCCCAATATATTCAGGGGCCATCAAAGTTGGCCAGTTTTGTTATTTTTCTTTTGCATTGTCTTAACTCGTAAAAGTGGCCATCTCTCACCGCCCGGACCGCTCCACGGCTCGTTCTTCACCAAACGGCTGAGCCTGGCAAGCCCTCAGCATCATTACTCCACCTTTGTTTTTATTTGTTTTCTGTTTTAGTGGTGTCCTGCTGTAGTCATCTCTCAGAGGCTCGGATGGAGCCAGAAGAACCAGAGGCAAAAATCATGGAGAATTTATGCTTTTGTCTTTCATGGACAAGAAATCCATAGAGCGATATTATCGAAGCATACATCCTGGTTTAATAGCAGTTATTGCATAAGAAGAAAACATGAATTGTGTTCCTCTACATAGACTACAAAACAATATAATCTGGTTAAAATATCATGGAGATGGACTGCACCTGCTCCTATTTAACTCCTGTCTTTACAATTCTGGTCACAGCAGTGTGTTTTAGGGTCAAAAAGCTCTCTGACCTTTGAACACCTCGTCTTCTTCGCCTTCTGTCTTTTTGCTCATCCAGCTAATCAGAATTTCTTTTGCAGTTTGACTAGTTTTGTAAATGAAACTGTACAAAAGTTTTTTTTTTGCATGCTGAATTCTTAGTTGTACCAAACAGCTACTGTGAACCCTTCATAACATTTACATGCTTTCTTTTTTCAGGTTTTGTCTCATATTCAAATTAAATATATATGTGCTAACAGTTTTTTTAATCAGAATTGGTGACTTATGATTAAAGTGTCCTTCAGAAAGCTAAATTGGAATCCTGACGCATTTTTTTAAAACACAATCCAAAAGACAGACTTTTACGGTCTCATAAATTAGAAATAATTCATACATACAAAAAGCACATTTCCCAATTCCTATTATATAACATCAAAGGCAAAAGCAGTGATAACAAACATGTCTGAAAATGCACAACAATCTGTGACCCATCACTGTCACTCATGTCTGCAGACTCATGTTTCACATGATCCGAACAGCAAATGACAATGTTGACTTAGCTCACAAACACGTTGCAGCTAAATGTTTGTCTCCATTCACATTTCAGTAGGCAGTGACATGGATCCTCACCTCATCCATGGACTGTGTTGACATTGACAATCCATGTGTATGATTGGAAAAATGGTCAAAGCTTGAGCAGGTAGAGGACAGTGTGCATGTAGTTTTGTTGGGCTGTTTAAAATGAAGAAAAAGAAGGTTCAATCTAGAAAAATGTCTGTAGATAGTAAATTCTTAATAGTTATCCAAACCATAGTATATTTAAGTCACAGTTTGGACCAAAATGTTGTGTTTTAGGATGTTCTTCAAACATCAAAGATGGCTTCATGACCCCATCATGACTTTGGCTCCTTCCCTCTCAACGACACCTGCAGGACATGTCATGTCATGCGTTGCCAAATTTCAGTTTTAGACCGATGCATAACCCAGACGAATGTAAGTGTTCACTGAGGGAAAGTCATGTTCTGATGTAATTATCATCTATTGCTTCCTGTAATCACATCAGATCTCTTTTGAACAATAATCTCATGGTGAGCGTCTGGAAGCTTGGTCCTCCTCCCTGTTTATTGTTCTCCACTCCAGAAGAACACAATTGAATTGAGAAGTCAGCTATTAGATTTTTTGCTCTGTAGAATAAACTGAAATTGTATTTTTGCTGGAAATTATCAATACATCTTCAAGAGCAAAAATAAGAAGACACAACACAAAAGTAGACCCTGGGAGAAGAGTGAAGGGATACAATGCAGCAGATGAAAGATGAGGAGCAGCGCATGGAGAGACTTTCACCAAGTGGAGAAGGGCTTTATTGACATGTGGGGTCAGATGGACATACTGCGGCTTGTAAATCCCTTTTGGGATGCTGTTTATACACTACATTTTCATAATTCTGGGACTGTTAGAATGTGGAAGCAAGCACATTTGCACTGAAACATTTAAAGAGGTTCTGAAACATTCAAATCTCAATTTAAGCAATTAAAAAGCAGAATGGACAATTAAAGCAAAAATATTGTCTTTTCCTTTCACAGCACAAATGAATATGTGTCAGAATATTTTAAAAGCTTCTCATTTTTAATAAAATATTGTGAAATAAGCAACAGCTGACATTGCAGGCCACTCACAGCAGTCAGGAAAATATCAATGCATCTGCATTCAGCAGTGGACTGCTTTTCTCTTTCCTCGTCCTCCCAGAATGGTTGTAGCAACTGCAGAGTAGAGGATGTGGACTGCTCTGCATGAGTCCTGCAAACACAGTTTTAAGAAAAAGGACTTTAATCTCATCCAATAAAAGAAATCCTTCCCAGCCATGGTTTTTGAAACAACGGCATGTACCTCTGACAAATTCTGTGTCTGCAAGTTCTAATGGAGCGGTGAGATTTCATGACTTCCAAGAATATTCAACTAAAAACAGGTCAAAATTACAGACCAAATATCTGTCATGCACCTGTGGATTCATTTTCTTTCATTTTTGAGGGACCATAGGAGCTGCTGTCAAACTGCTTGAAAGCCTTTCAGGATGGGCAACTCCAGGCTTCGAGGGCTTACTGCATGTGTTCCAACATACCACGCATGCTCTGGCATGTTCTGATTTGGAGGACACTCCTGTACCAGGTAATCAGTCATGAGTCGGGCTTGGAAATCATGCAGAGACACCGGCCCTCATGGCCTAGAGTCGTCTTCGCCCCTAACCCTTGTGTTATCTTAGGATGACCCCTTACATTGACGTGTGTTCTCCTACCATGGAGAAGGTGATACAGGAAAGATTTGTAATCCATGGACACCAGTGAAGATCACAAATCATTGAAGAAAAAAGGTTCAGAGCACTGTCTAGTGGGTCTAGATGACCCAACTCCCAATGGGAAAGTGCCTAGGATAGAACAAGGGTTACTCCAAGCCCTGATTTTGAGTATCAAGCAGGAACGCCTTGGTTTTCAAATAGTACAGATGATAAAACAAAAGGAAAACTACCCAATTCAACAATAATGTACAATAAAACAACCACATAAAACAGAACAGTAAAACAATCCTTTCCAAAAAGTAAACAAATAATGAAAGCAACTGTGAGTAAACCTTGAGAAACATTAATCAAGATAAATACAAACTTTTCTATCGTGATATTTTTGTGTTCTTTGGTCATGATATGTTTTTTTTAACTTTCATGGAAACTCAGATTCTTGCAATAAAAACAAACAAAGCAGACGTTATGATTTCAAGTAGAGACCCAATCCTTTCTACAAACTTCTAATTTATCCAGCATTGTCACCAAATACACACACGTATTAGTATATATACACACACACACACATATATATATATATATATATATATATATATATATATGTATATATGTATATATGTATATATATATATATATATATATATATATATGTATATAGATCATAGAAAAATGGCAGTGGCACCTTGACATCACGGTGTCGCTCCTTTCATGTGGGGGAAACATCCCATTGGTTGGTGGATATAAAGGTGTCACAGTTCAGTTTTTGCCTGTTTTTTTTTAAATGTCATTTTCTAAGACGACATGATCTTTCGTTGAATACAGAGTTATACAAATAACGCATTTTATGGAATAGGAACTTGTATTTATTATTTTATTTATTAAAGAACAAAGAATTTTTCAGGAAAGGCCTTAGAGGTCTGTCCACAAAACCTGACACCTTGACATATGATGCTGGCGATTGGTGGTCTGTGTGAACTGGATTCATTCCTTCTTTTTTACACATTCAGATCGAATGAGAGCCAGGATTGTCGTTTTTGCTGCTCCAGGAAGCTCAGGATGCTCAGGCATGTTCAGGACTGTTGGCCTCCCTGCCTTCCTCAGTCACCATCCACCCATCCATCCATCCAGCCAGCTCTCCTGAGTCACTTTTCATAATTATTAAATTACATTCCTGGCAACCCATTAAGCAGGACATTCTCTTCTTAACCACCTGCTCTTCCCCCCTACCCCACCCCATTTTACGCCATCAATCTTTCAGCGTTACCAGAGCCCCTAAAAGCTTTCTGACTGCTCTATAATGGGGGACATTGCAGGGTCAGGGGGTGCTGCAGGACTGTGTTCTCAGAAGCAGTGATGCCTCAGCATTCTGGAGGGGAGTGGGGCAAAGGGAGGAGCTGTGCTGGTGGTATGAGAGGGCAGCAGAGGTCATCCTGCTCTGCCTGGCTGTAACAGGTCAATGACTGGACCTTTGCAAAAGAACAAGAGGGGAACGGGTTTTCTGTGGTCATGTGCCCGTGCATGGAACCTGATTTGGTGCTGAATACATCTGAGAAGAAAATGTCAGAGATCACAGGCCTGTCACATTTAATGACAACTTTTACTAACAGTGAATAAATCACATGTAAATTTAGATGGCTGTTTACTATTATTCCCAGAATGCAACTGTGTTCCTGTAAGATGGACGGATTCCTCTAGATGAAGGTTAGAGAACATGTGACTCTCCATCTTTAGTCCTTGGCTGTGAAATCACATATTTGCGATTAGACATTTTGTGTCACAATTTTTTATGTAATTAGAAATTCTAATTTCAATAATGCCAATTTGTATGATTAAACAATTGTTATATTCCACATGATTATGTTCTGCTCATTGAAACTGAAAAAAACAAACAAGACTGGACTTCTTTTTCAAAGAACAGGAAAATATCATTCTAATTGGGAACATCAAAATATTAGTGCCAGCAGAGTAGGGGAAGAAATCCTAAATTCCAAATGCATATCATTACTAGTTATAGATTCGTGTCATTGTTACCTCAGTAAAATAGTGAAAACTCTCTCTACTTTGCAGTTGGGATAAATAGGAACAAATTACTCTGTGAATGTCAGTTTGGGTTTAGGATAAATCAGCCAGTATCAAAAGATGAATACAATCAACCATGGAAATGACCTCAGTCCAGTACAGATAAGGTCATTTCAGTGGGAGAAGAGCTACTTTAGGAGCAGCAATCATTTGTGAGGCCTTTTGTTGAACAACTGAGTATAACATGTTGTGTTCCACATGGTTCATTGTTGGGACCCCCTTTATCTTTGTGGTGTATCTCAAGAATTCAACGTTTTTAAACCTTTTTTTGTTTGCTAACGGTACTGATCTGTTTAGCCCAGGTACTGACGGACTAACCAATGATGTCACTCCTGAATAGTTTCCTCTCAAAATGTTACCAAAACAAACAAATACAATACCATAGACTCAGTCAATGAAATGACATTTCAGGGGGTTTATTAGAACTACCAAATTATCTGCAAATCCCATAATAAATATTAACAGGCATGAAAATCATCTGAGAAATGTAGTTTTGAATGACAAGGCTCTTCTCCCTTTCCCCTGACAATTTAACTTGATAGCCCAACTTCATTAAATACCAGGTAGAACACAATGAAGATGCAAAAAGACAGGAAAAAACATGAAAAAATGTTCACTGGTATCCAGTAGGAAGCAGTCATTTGCTGGTCACATGCTAAATGCATATTCAGGCCTGATTGCATCTTTGTCTGGTCATTTCTGGATTATTTTAACTTGAGTGCATCATTTCCAAAGAAACCTGCAAAACAAAAAAAATTGGAAAAACTTTGAGCAAATGAGTTTTGGAGAGTTAGGAAATCTTCCAACTGAGCTCTAAAGTCTTTTTCTGGACTTTCACTCTCTGGTTGGTTGTTGGTTTAACTTTGTACCCTTTCGACCAGAACTGCAAAGTTACCCAAACCCCATTAATTTAGTTTAAATCAGCCTTTTCTATTGAGCAAATGATTCATTGTTTTCATGATTTATTAACCTTTAAAAGTTCAAATGAATAACGTAAGCCTATCACTAAACCATTCAATGTTAGCGAAATCATTTAACATGGGAGGAAAACAATTCTAGTATTTTGAAAAACAGGTCAGGCTCCTGTTTTTGTCTTTGTTTACACAAACTGTTGCTAGTATCTGTATATGGTTGAACAGACACAAAGAAATACCTTTAGATTGAACAGAATCACTGAAAAAAGGTTGCAGTGAAGAAGTCATGTCATGTTCACCATTTACACGATAGCTGCCATGACGGGTACCAATAACTTGTTACTGGCGGTTAACGCTGTTTTCCTGAAAGACCTAAGACAGCTTAGTTTGTGCCTAAAGTTGAGGAGGAGTTTTTAATGACTAAGATTGTTTTTCATGTTTAAATGTACAGTGGACAGCCTAAGGAGTGAATGGCAACCATGGCACCCAAATCAGAGCCTACAAAGGGATAATTATGTTAAAGTGTGTTACCATACATGACATTGAAGACTAAAGAAGGACAACACAAACTCGCCTCTTTGCAGAAGTCAACCATGCACTATCATAAAGAACGTAGAGTTAAACCAGAGGGATTATCTAAGAAATTCACATCTATAGTTATGGCTCTATCCAGTATAAAAAAACAAAACAAAAATGGTTTTTTGAAGCTAAACACAAAAATGCATTTTAGATAACAATTTTGGGAAAAGCATTAAGGGCCAAATGACATAAAGTAAGATAAAATCTTACACCAACAGACATTAAGGAGAATTATAGCCGCAAGAATGATGACATCATTTCCTGACTTCCTTCTCATGACTGGATTGAAACTGATCATCTATGATTTGTCCACAGAATGCTGAAAAGTAAATATTTGAAGATTGCTACCGGTAACATTTAATTTCATAATTACAGCTTGACATCCATCACCGACAAGTGCAGTCTTGGTGGACAGTGGCTGTGGAGGATGTACTGAAACAGCTGATTTAAGGCTGATCACAGGAAGACCACCACATGGTGACATGACAGGCATTGAAGTATTTTAGCATGCTGTGCTCTTTTTGCTATGTTGTTCAGAAGATTGCACCCCAGTCAATGGTAAGTGAATAGGAAGGTTAGGTTTGTCTTTACCCTGCTGGCTTATTGACTTAGCTGTCAATACAATGGCAGGCAGGATCTATAAGGCCTTTAAATGTAAATTTAACAGCCATTTCTCTGTGCCACAACAGAACTTCACACACTTTCAGAAAACTCAATGCACATTTGTTTGAATATTTTCAAAACCATGTAAAAATATGAAAACATGATCGTAACTGAAATTCAGTGAGGCTGAAAACACATTTCCAAGTTCTTCAAAAAAACAAAAGTCCATAAAGATGATGCACTTGATAAGAAAACTGCTTTGAAACAGTTGAAGAAAAAAAATAATTTCTGTGTTAGGGATGGATTATATATGTTTATCTGCTTCCTGAACAAACATCCCTAAATACAAAAAGAAATCTGACCGAAAAAATAATAATGCCTTCCGTGTTAGTCCTATTTAAGAATATAGTTTTATTTACTGCAAAACCCTTTTGAGTCTGAAAATCCGTCCAACTGCTTAAGTTTAAAGCTTTCTTTTGATGATTCGTTTTCTTACGTTGGAAGTTGTTCATGTGTTGTACTGCTTTAAATGATGGTAAAAACAGTTCTTGGTGGTAAACAATTGAAACTTAAAGTAAAGCGTATTGCCAGTTAAATCTAACTTAGCAAATATAGCTTGTAAGCCCAATTCATGTGTAAACTTGTTGTTTTGTTATCCACAAACTGTGAGGGTTGTACTGTGGCAAACAGTTCTTGGTGAGATTACTATACTTTTCGGGCAATATTGAACTGAGTTATTTTCTAAAAACAAGTATTTTTGTTACTTTAAAACTTCATTTTTCTGGCATTCTATACACCACCTCAGACAAATCTCAGATTTACTTCAGAGTTCATTGACAAACATTATATATAGGACATGGTTCCCTTCTGTTTTCATCATTTATGTGTTTGAGTTTTTACATGTGGTACAGATCAGATCAGTGGTGTGTAAATAAATCCAGACCCTCATTATGATGACTGATCAAGAATGTCTTTGTTTTTGCAAACAGAAGTCTCAGATGGAGTTTCGCCTCACAGCATGTTTCTCATTACATAATGCTCAGATTCCAACACACATTTCTCATCTTTGACAGCTTACAAACTTTGCTTAAAACACACAAATCAAACACACAAATGTATTTTGGTCTTCCTGACAGCATCGTTGATGTAATGCAGGAAACGGAACCAGGAAGGGTTCACCTTCAAATGAAGAGGACTTTAGTCAGAGGTCTGCACAGCTGTTGGAATCCAAGTACACCATAGAAAAGTGACCTTGCACATCACACTTTACTTACACAAACACACAGACACACACACACACAGGGAAAACAGGGAGAAGCATATGAGTAATGAACAACCTTAATAACACCTCCAACTTTTCCTCTTCTTCTCTCTGCTGGCTGTTTAAATTCACATCCCCCTTTAACGTCGCTCTAATCTAATTACCAGCAGGCTAATGGATCTCCTTCTGCTACTCCCAGACGCTCTGCACAAACCTTGGACAGCGCACACATGTGCAGAGAGCACAGGGGTGTGTGTTGCTGCAGAGGCACTACATCTGCAAAGTATGACCGAGGGAAAAGAGCTGAGAGAAAGAGGAGGAAGTTTGTGCATATGGGTGAGCATTTACCCAAGGGAGGCGTAGGGGGCAGGAATGAAGCTCTCCAAAAGCCCTCCCCTCACTCTCCAGCCCCCTCCCCTTCAGGAAATCTATAGGGAGGGAAAGCAGAAACAGGTGCATTTCTCCACAAATTGAGTTATCCAAGACATGCCACATCCAATTGGACTAAATTGATGTGAGAGTTTGTGATGTCTGCCGTGGGTATTACAGCAAAGGTCAGTGTGCCGAGACAATGACATCAATCTGCTCCACGTGGCTGAGCTCTTGGGCCCCCACCAGCCCCCTGATTCAGATGCAAACCTGCAAACACAGGCAGAGGAAGGAGAGGGCGGACAAACAGCGTTTGCAAATCAGTGGGCATTTTGTGATTGCTTTCAAACATACAATAAACAAGACGTCCCTTCAGACTGACTGACAGTACAGATCAACAGCAGATCACAAAGGACAGTCACTCTTTTAACAGTTTTTGTTTATTGAATCAATTAAACGTTAAAGGAATAAAAATAGCCCTGCTTTAAAGACATTAAGATGCACATGTTGATTGACTGCTCATTCAAACACTGGATAGGGAAATAAAAACAAGCAAACAGTCATTTTGCTGGTTTCCCAACAACTTCAGTTAAAATAATCAACAACTGACAAACTGATGGACCAAAGCCTGAACCTGACCTCTGAGAGAAACTTTAGTTAGTTCAGAGATGGACTTGTCTCAGAACGCCACTTAACAACTCCATCTGTAATGCCTTTTGGGTTTCAAGGTCGTCAAAATGTTGCAGAGTGCAGACATTTCTGCTTAAAAATGTAACAGCTGGATGAAAACTGGACAGAGGAGACAGTCTGTCTGGTTCTGGTAGCAGTTTACAACAATTACACAGTTCTTCTATTTACAGGATTTGGAGGCAGATGCATGGAGAAGATTTAGCTAAATGTGAGGCAAGGCTACTGGTCTGAAAGATAAATTCATCCCATCCATCCATCCATCCATCCATCCATCCATCCATCCATCCATCCATCCATCCATCCATCCATCATTATTTAGATAGCATCATATATAGATCAGCTAAGAACGTCATGGTGGGATGAAGGGAGCTCCACTTTTTTTACTGTTTGTGTTTTGACTTTTTGATCATGTTTGACAAAACTTCAGCGTTTTAATTTTTATTTTTACTTTTATATAGCTATGAGAGTCCTTCCCTCTCTTTTTTTTATCTTGGATAACACAAAGACTATGCAAAAACATCACAAAAATAATGTTGAACTTTGTAACTAGGAGAGCTGAGGGAGAGCATTGGAATAAAATAAACTAGAATATTACACAAACGTTATTAGAATCTTCTTACCATTTATTAACATTTTACCAGAACTCCCAAACTCTGGTCATGTGGACACGAACAGGTGGCAGCCGGTTACTGTACATTTTGATTAAAGGAGCATCTGGATTGTCTTTATTGGTGGGTTTAGGAAGCAGTGGGGGTCCTCAGCATGTGTCCCATGTTCACGGCTTTCTACAATGACCTTCAGGCCATTGTTCTTCCACTAACTGCTTATAGATTTTTCTTTGTGTTTAAAAACAACATAACTGTTTTGAACATTTCTTACAACAAAAAGATTCAGTTATGTTTGGAAACAACATTTTGATAAACACAGGGAGAAAATATTTGTCCAGCAAAGATTTTGCAAGTTTCCACACTTTGAATGATTTCAGTCTTTAAAAATCATTCAATGTGATTTCTTGGATAATTTTTGCTACATTCAGTCTCTAACAGTGAAATGAAGGCTTCTCTAAGATGAACATTACAGACCAAACACAGTATTTTAAAGTCTTAGATTGAAAAAGTAAAAATTATAACAAATGGTTTTGTTTTTTTTACCTCCAGTATTGCTGGCTTCATTGAAATACTTTTATGGGTAAAAAAAACAGCAAGGCCGTGATTCACTGAGAGTCCAGATAGAGAGTACATTGTGTGAACGGGCTGTTTGGTTAGAATCGCTGGGTCATCAGCAACAATTTAGAGCAATTACTATCAGGCAAAAACATTTTAAATCTGAGCTTAGAGCCAGTGCAGGTAGGTCATAAATGCAAAAGATAAATTTAAGCTGATACCAGAGAAGGTGAATAAAAATATTGCAGAGATCCAGCAAAGAAGTCTAAATGTCGCCAGAAGAACAGCAGCAGCGTTTTGTGTAAAAACTGTTCCAATTATCCCCAGCATGTTTTAATATGTGCTGCATTTAGACGTGGAACAGCCACCATAAACATTTAAATGTTTTTACAAATCCCATTGAATATCACGTCGACTCCACTCTGTTTTTTGTGTGTTCTGCCAAAAGAGCCCACACTGCTATTTCACCAAATGTAAACACTCCTAATGCTTTTTCTGAGTCATTTTGCCTGTTTAACAGACAGTTCTCAGCGTGTCTTGTCATTAAATCAAGTGTTTACTAGTCGTCAAAAACAGGCTGAACCTGCATCGGCTGTTTGGTCAATTTTAAGGATTTGGGATTTCATTCTCATCCAGCCTAGAAAAGTAAAACTCACCTGAGGAACTCATACTACCTATCAGTTTTAGATTCTACACGAGTAGTGGTGGTTTAAGGTTACTTTGCTTCCACTTTCAAGAAATCCAATAGAAACTTCATCATGCTGTCACCTCTGCCAGAGCCTACAAAGCCTGATTTCAGGCTTATGGCTTTCATCTCACCTCCATTCAGAGAGTTATTTTCTTGATCCCATTAACTTTATTGCTCCTGTTATGTCTCCCCATGACTTCTCAATGTTGTGCTATTTGAGCCCAGGGCTGCTGATTGTCATTCAGAGGCTTCAATCTGAACCCAAACCAGGCCACTCAAAAAGATTTTTGTTTTAAAACCAGATAAACACTTAAAATCTCAGGCTTACACTGCTGACGAGCCATAACATCTGACAGTGCTGGAACTCCTTGTGCTATCCAAGGCACTTTACCATTGGGAGTTGGGTCATCTAGACCCACTAGCCCTTGTGCTATCCAAGGCACTTTACCATTGGGAGTTGGGTCATCTAGACCCACTAGCCCTTGTGCTATCCTAGGCACTTTAACGTTGGGAGGTGGGTCATCTAGACCCACTAGACAGTGCGCTGAACCTTTTTTTCTTCAATGATTTGTGATCTTCACTGGTGTCCATGGATTACATGAAATCTTTCCACCTTTATCCACCTTTGTCATGGTAGGGAGAACACGTCAATGGAAGGGGGGGGGGGTCATAGGATAGCACAAGGGTTAAAAAGTAAAGACACTGATGTCATTTGTTGGTGACGTGTTTTTGAGATTCTCTAACCAACATGAACCTTTATTTGTGCTTTTCTTGAGTTACCATGATGAAAACAAAAGACACTTCATGAACTAGACCAGCCAAAGCTGTTATCCTGCTTGAGCTTATGTTGCCTTATTTTTTTGATAATCCACTAATTTGATTACAAACCTTTGGCAAACCTTAGCTAATATCAGGGATTTTATTTGGTTTTCATGGTCTCCAGGAAGAACGCTCAGTTTATTGTCAGCCCATGAAATCCCAGACCAAAGATTTGTCTGAAGAGCAATTTACAGTCACTTTCCAAGGAGTGCAAGCCTGATGCATAAACATTGTTCTTAATATGCCAATTCATCATCAGGCAGCCAAGGGATTCTGGGAGTCTTCTGATCAAATTTTCTCCCTTTGATGATGAGGGGCATGCTGGTTTTGCTGCAGAAAAGTGCAGATCCAGCTATTTGTCACATCAAGCTTCCACAGGGAGGCAGAGGAGGGATGATGCATGGATAAAAATGACATGGAGGGGAAGAAGCTCTGGGATGCGCCATCTGCTTTGTACGAAGAGGTATTTGTTTAGCTAAACATTTAAAGGCCGTGTCACACTGCTGCTACGTACAGTTAGGTCCACGGAGAAAAACTGGTCATACATGAATATATATGGAAAAAAGTGAGAGCAGTTGTGAAATTTTGATAGATGTATAACGAATGAACCACAAAAGAAGTATGAATAAACCATGCAAAAGAACAACTCGTGCTTTATTGAATTTCTTCATTTTGACATTTAGAGCACTAAGCAGAAATCATCACATGGCATCTGCACCATGGTCAGGATCGTTTATCTTTGCATTGGTCATTCATTGATGTGCGTAGACGTCCATCGAGGATTTCAGCTTACGAGTCTTTACATGAAATTGGTTTTGAGCTGTTCAACATTTTTGCTCAGTTGAGATGTACGCAGTTCCTGCTTAAAGTGTTATTTTATTTCTGAATGTGCCGTTTTATCTGAAATTTAAAAAAACAATGTCGTTTTCTAGGACAGTTTCTGCAGAGTTCATCAGAAATTCCCCTCTGAGCTTTGGGTAGGAGTCTGCCACCATTTCCCATAATCCATTCTTCTGCTAACTTAGAGCCCTCAGTACCCCAAACTAACATTAGTGATGCAATAAAAAATGGCGAGCAATATCAGATTTGATCCAGATTTCAGCTCAGAGGGAGAAAAAAAAAACTTAGATGGATCTATTTGTCTGCAAGACAGAATGGAGTGGAGCAGGGAGCTTGTAGCCTGCCCAGCTTATTTGTTGCCTTACAAATAAGCTCTTTCTCAAATGGCATTTGCTACATCTGTTCCTGATTCACAACCATTTGAGTAAAGAAAAACTCAGAAACACAGTTTAAACTTCATCTTTTAATATGTCCCCCAACACACCAAAAACACCACTTTCATTGGAGTGGGTCCTCAAAGCAGTAAGACCAGAAAGCAATAACGTAATATTTCCACAAAAACTCACTTGCACTCATTCCCTTTAAACATTTTTAAATTTGGACTTTTACACAAATGCTCTCTTAATCTGTTTAGACAAAATAGTATATTTTCTTTCTTGATAAATTAGTCTTGTTCTGACTTTTTTGCAGACCTATTAGGGTGTTTGTCTTGTAGCCTTTTGTTTAGTTTGAGATTTTTCTAAGACACAAAGTCTGTGTCTAAGTTTTTCTTTGAGAAACTGCGGCTCTATGGAGGCAAAACAGGAAGTTTCTATATTACTGACTTTGTCATGACAGTTTAGTTGTTTTTGAAACCAGTTTTGTGAATTAAAACAGAATGAAACAATGACAACATAAAAGTTTAAAAAATGAGCATGTTCTCATGACCTTACAGTCTAAATACAAATCTGTCTAACATAAATAGTCACAAGCTATTCACAGGTACTGCCAGATCATTCCTTTACCTCCACTTAACAGCCAAGGACTGCTTATCATCCTACCTGTCATAAATCATCTTGGCTCCACATTATGAAAAATGAGCCATATTGTTAGTAGTCAAGGCACCGCATTGCTCCTCAGCTGAATGCACAAAGCTCTGTGGTGTTGGTCGTGGTTAATATCTCTGCATAAATACTGGATGTGAAAAAACCCACACAGCTGGTAGCTGAACGTACAGGTACTAAAACAGACGAGTGTTGCTTTCCTTCCAAGTTTCTGGTTTGAGACAAAACATACATGTAAAACCTGCAGCATGTACTGGGATGTAAAGCCGATACTCCACTTGTCTTCTCCAGAATCTAAGTAAAGAGATAAAAGCTGAGCCTATTATGCTGGCCACATTTTTTTTCCAAATGGGTTATCTTCTCCATTTGTTTCTTGGAACAGCCTCTTCAGCATTGTTTTTGTAAGTGACCTGCATCTCCTGCAGAAACATTTCTTTCAGCATAAGCAGCTCAACATCGTGTTTCCTAAGTTGTTTCTTGCAAAGTCCTGCTTTTCTTGTGTCCTGGACATTCTAGGCGATCCTGCTCCAAAGTCATGTATACAACATATAGTTTACAACTTTATGGATGGAAGGGAGCCGTTTGTAGAGTAAAAGTTTTATTTTGTGTCCACTTCTTACTTAATTAAGAAATATGTATCTATATTTGTCTTTTTGTATCTAGTCCACCAATTTTAATTGCACCCCTTTAGTACACACACACAGCAAGAGGGGGGGAGGGTCAAGTTGTTCCCCAGTGGCTGCTGCCGGGCGTCGGTGGTGTCCGGGGTGTTACTGCACCCCCTGACCTTGCAGCTTTTTTTCTGCATGGTGAGGGAGGCCACAACATCTGAGCTGGGTATCCCCAGAGAATAGCATAGGACCCTTGTCTGGGCACGCCGGGTCAACCCAATTTTTCCATCATCAACTGGAGCCTGGTCCTTGGGCTCACCCTGATCCTGGTTACTGGTCGCCAGTGTCCACCTTCTCTGTTGGGCGGTCGGTTTCAGGGTCGCCCAACAGGGCTCAGGCCTCCCTGGCAGTGGCGTGCCTCTCATCTTGGCACCGGCATAGGTGTCGTGTGGTCAGGGCATTGGGTCTGGGCCTGGAGGCCTTGGACTGGGATGGGATGCCCTGGTGGGGGTCCGGCTCCATCTCTGTGGTGGGGGTCCAGTGCGTGTGACGGTGGTTGTTCCTGGGTCTTTGTCCGACGGTGGGGATCTTGGATGCCTGGAACGGCTGAATTGCTGAGCTGCGTGCCCCTGGCTCTGGGGTGTGGGGTGCCGGGCCCCCTGCCTTTGCTGGAACATTCAATGTGATCAAGGTACACTCTAAGAATCACATATTTGTTCAACCCATCTGTTTATTCATTTTGACACAAATATGGGCATGGGTATTGATTTTTTCACCCTTTTCCAAGAATGTTGGATATATAAATCTTGTGTGTGCCCGCCCATCTCTATAAAAACTGTGCCATAAATGATTACTTAAAAAAATGTTTCTTTAAAAGAGTTTGGAAAATTCCTGCCTGTGAGTAAATAAAGCTGTTCGTTTACTCAGCCATGTATGTTTAGGTTGACTGAGCGTTAGCGTGGAAAATGTCCATGTATCCACCTCCAGCTGAATGGTTAACCATGTCTTCAAAGAAAAGGTTAGAATTTGCTCACTGACAATCAGAGACAAAACTCGAGCTATTACCATAAGACCAGAGTCAGAGGTAAAAATGGTCTCCCATAACACCTGTGTGCAATTTTCCTTTACCACCAGAGTTTACCAGAAATGTTCTTTCTAAGTTTTCCTTTGAGAAGCTATGGAGGCAAAACTGACATCCCTAAGAGCGTAACCCAAAACAATCCATGGTGACTTCAGTTTGAAGAAAACAATTGTGTTCTGGTCCATTTCTGTGGCCAAGAACCGCCAATGCAGCAAATAAAAAAGCAACTGCAGACAAAAGAAGAAAAGCTGCGAATAATAACCGCCATCACAGCAAAAGAAAAAAATAAGTAACAGCAAACCAAAGAAAGCCACAACGGAAGTGAATAAGGGATTGCTTTGCCGGTGACACCTCTCTGTATGCCAGCAGCTAGCAGTCCGGGGCTGGCGGAGCTCGCTTGCTTGTTACGCCTGCAGACAGAGATCCACTGCAGGAGGAGACGGCTGCCTGCTCGGGCATTCCCTGCTTGTAGGCTGTCCAAAAATGTGATCCTGAGCTCGATGCCGAGGCCGTGTGTAGGAGGAGCTTTCAGCTAATGTTTTTAGCCTGATTGCTACATGGACCAGTGTCTGTGTTTCTGTCATTTACAATGCATGGAAGATGCAAGTGGTGTTGACAGATCAGGTTCATTTATTATGAAGAGTTCTACTAAAACATCAGTAATCACGTTTCCATTCAGAGTTCATGAGATTATGCAGAGATTCTCCCGGTACCAGCAGCTTCTCTCCCGCTCTGAGAGCTGTCTATGTGACAGCCGCCTTCACGGTGTTTCATGTGACCCATTTGAAGGCTCGCTGTCCTGCATGAACCTGAGAGGAGAAAATAAAGACAAATACAAATTAGGGGACCTTTTTAATTTTTGTTGTTGTCACGATGAAAATAAGAAAACTATAACTAAGTTCGGAAGGCCCACGGCGTTCTGTCCTGCAGCGGTCTGCAGACAGAGAGGTGTCACCGGTAAAACAATCCCCGATTCACTTCTGTTGTGACTTTCTTTTGCTGTAAATGCGCTTATTATTTGCAGCGTTTCTTTGGTATTTTTCAGTTACTTCTTTTTTTTATTTTTTTATTGCTGCAATGGCAGCTCTGGGTTGGACACATGGTTTGTATACAGTCTGCACTGGGTTTATAACGCCTGTATTCAATACTAGGTGAATCCAAAAATGTTTTATCAATATAGAGAACAGGAAACAAGAATAAAAGTGATGATGCAGATGAAAGTCATTTATGATGAATGAAATATTGTTTTATTTTTGTTTTTTGTGTTAAAATTCCATGAAACATGAATCTTGTTCTTTTTTACTTACTTGGTTTTCTTCTATTAAACAAAGAACGACATGATTCCAACCGGTCACCAAGGCCCAAAGGAGGAGCATTTTTAATTAATTTATTTTTTGCATACAATCCAAATATGTGTCTCTAGAAAAGATTCAACAGCTTTAACCTCTAATGCTAAAATGTTGAACACATGTTTCTGATGAGGAGTGAATCTGCAGCATGTCAGGAGCATTTTCTGCTGAAGACTTGCAGCAGGACAGTGCAAATGGAACCAAAACAAATGAATATGCAGAGACACAAGGACTGAGGAAAGACACACCAGCTCACTTGTCCATTTTTGACTGATATAGCATATGGAGGTAAAAATAAAACTCAAAAACAAACTTTATTGATTAGCACGAGAAACAAAAAACGTGGCTTAGAATGTGTTACAGGTCAATGTGTGTTGTGAGAGATCAGCTAATAAACAAGAATCTCAGTAAAACATTAGAAAACATTATTAATTAGGGCACTGTTTTGCTTTAGCATCAGCATTTATTGATCGTAGCCCAAACATTGTCTGTTTGTCTTGCAGCTCTGTGGTGCAGCATCATCTTTCAGCGTCCAGAAGCGACCTTCTGGGAACAGGAAGTGAATCAGAGTCTGCAGTGAACAAACAGACTCTGATGGCTCCCATCTGGCTGTTCTTTAAGGGTTCAATCCAATCAAATTAGGTTTGATTGATCAACAAGCTCTGCCATTGGACGGTGGTCATGGCAATATAAATCAGCCTCTTTTGTCAATATGGATGGCCTCTCTGAGGAAGAGCAGCGGTGACAGAGTGCGTATGTAATTCAAGGAAGTTGACTTCTTCTTGTCCAATATACAGTTTAGTAATTAGAAGTTTTTCCCAGCAAGATGTATGAGGATTTCAGGATCCTCTAAAGGAAATTGTGACTCAGCTTTTTCTGCTGCTGAAATCAAGCAGCAGGAAAACAAAAGCATCTCAACGAAATTGTTGAAGATTATTTTGTGACATGCATTTAATATCACAGTTCACACTAAAAACAAGGAACGTAATTTAGAGAGAATAAAAAGGATGATGGTGGTAGTTCAAAACGTCGATTATGTACAAATATTTAAGATGAAACATTTCTGACATATTATTATGTTAATACGTTTGATGTAAAACTCAACAACTCCTGAAACTGAAGCCAGTGACTCCAGCATTCCTTCAGGTTAGTAAAGCCAAAGATCAAAATAATGTTTGCAGCATTTCACTAAACAAAGCCAAGAAGCAGAGGGAGGAAAACCTAAACATGGATGATTTAACAGTAAAATAAGGTTTTCTCACATGAGAAACATTTGTCTTTGTTTTCCATAAACCTATGTTGCTATCCAACTGTGATTCAGAAGCATTTTTAACCTTCAGCATACATTAACTCCCCAAAACCGTTGGATTGTAGTCTGTGTCGAAGTCGTCCTAGTTTATTTTGTTGAAATCTGGTAGTTTTTCTCCCCAATGTTCATATTTTAGTCCATTACATAGAACACTCCAACCTGCCTTGTATTGCTCTGTTGTGGTACATGGGGGCACCTGCAGGCCGGCATGCTCTGTGAACAGGTGATCCTTCAGAGATCTGCTTTAAACTGGTTGGTGTGTCCCGTGGATCCGGATCAACTGGCTGCTGCATTATTACAGCAGCAGTGCTGTCATTCAGTCCTCCATGGTGTCACTGATGACTTCATTAAAGCAGGGACACATCATTTGTTTCAGAAACAATGGCTGCAGGAAGCCCTGCTTGGTGCACATGCTAACATTATTGGGCTTCCTTTGTTGCGCCTCTTTTGACTATATGGAAATCATAATTCATATAAGCTGCCTCCTGCTTTATGCAGATGGGGGCTGGAGGCAAAATAAACATTCTAAGGCAGGGCCACGTGCTCAGTCATTACACATCAAAGCAATATTAAATAGGGGGGGGCACGAGAACAAAACTCTTTGAAAACTGATAGCAGGTGTTTACATGTGCTATTTTTGCATATTTTAATGTGGGAGGGGGCGCACCACAAAGCCTTGTATCATAATCAATAAATACACAATGACCTTGACGTTTTATGATGGATCGGACACACGGCCAACTGTAATTGCGGCCCCAGCCTCCCTCCCTCCCTCCCTCCTTCCTTCCTTTCAGCCTGACGCCCCCGCGCGGACTCTGCTCTCCGTATTAAAGAGCGCTCCATCATTCTCGATGCGCCGCCTTGTCGCCTGCCGCTCAGATGACCATTAATCGCTTAATTCCAGTAAACCTACGTGCGCACAAAGGGCCGCTGTCTGCCGCTTAATGCTGCTGTGATTAAGCTTTTGGGACGACCACACGGCACTATTGGCCAGCAGGTCCTTGTATAGAGGGCCAAATGCCTTCAGGGGGCCCGAGGGGGGTGCAGGGGAGGGAGGGGGCGACTGTGGAGGGAAGTTAATGACACTGACCCTCACTTCCCCAACAGCTATTCAATTCAACAATAATAACGGGTCACGCAGCTGATTTATGAGGCCGAGGCTAATAATTGTCAATTGCTAATGCCGGCTGGGGGTGGGGGTGGGGGGTTGCCAGTGGACTATGCTAAATAAAATATGGCCTGACCCCAGAGGGGTTGAAATGCAGGAGGCCAAAGCCCAGAAAAATGACTGATGAGGTTTAACACCTCTTCCCTCCGGTGCTGGTTCGGTGTTGGGCTCGGAAGCATCCGGGACGCGCAGCAGCTACAGCAGCAACAGCAACAGCAGCAGCAGTTAAAGCAGCAGCAGCTACAGCAGCTACAGCAGCAGCAGCAGCAACAGCAGCAGCTACAGCAGTTATAGCAGCAGCACCAGCAGCAGCTACAGCAGCAGCGGCAACAGCAGCAGCAGCAGCTACAGCAGCAGCGGCAACAGCAGCAGCAGCAGCTACAGCAGCAGCAGGAGCAGGAGCTATAGCAGCAGCTACAGCAGCAGCTATAGCAGCAGCAGCAGCAGTTATAGCAGCAGCAGGAGCAGGAGCTACAGCAGCAGCTACAGCAGCAGCAGCAACAGCAGCAGCAGCAACAGCAGCAGCAGCAGCAGTTATAGCAGCAGCAGGAGCAGGAGCTACAGCAGCAGCTACAGCAGCAGCAGGAGCTACAGCAGCAGCAGCTACAGCAGCAGCAGGAGCTACAGCAGCAGCTACAGCAGCAGCAGCTACAGCAGCAGCAGGAGCTACAGCAGCAGCTACAGCAGCAGCAGCTACAGCACCAGCAGCAGCTACAGCAGCTACAGCAGCAGGAGCAGCAGCAGCAGCTACAGCAGCAGCAGGGCTCGTGCGTCCGTCTGCATGACAACATAAATGAGTAACAAGCGAACAAAGTGTCGCGGACAAACGGATTCAATGAGTCGGTTTATTTACAGGGAGAATCTCATGACCAGCGTTAAACGGCGCGGAATGAAACGATGACAAGAGCCCCGATAAGAATTGAATTCCATCTCATTTCAGACGAATTTATGAATCAAATTCTTGAACACTGGCAAGAGATTTAATGATCACATCTCAGCGAAATCTTATTTCAGAAGCGGTCGATGGCATTTCTCTGCGTTAATGTCGATTTAGAGGCTGGAGTAATTTAGTAATTGATTCCTCGCCTGGCTCTGGCTCGTGCCAAGGCCGCGTTTGAGGCTAATATGTTTCCGATCTTATCCCTCGGAATAAGATTTTTATGTTAATCCATTGGCTGGCCTCTTGGTCACTTTGGGAGCGCAGATAAGGCAGAAGAGGCTGCAGGAGAGGGATCAAGCTCTGGCTGCAGTCCCTGAAAGAACTGGGACACACTCACGTCAGAACATCACAGGGCAACCATTTTCTGGAGAAAGATATGTTTTATCCACCCCCCCCCCCCCCTCAATGTGATCATTAAGACTGCAGATGCAACAGATCTGTGGACCTAGAGGCCCCCAAACAGCTACGAGCTGGCAGGCATCGGGCGGACACCCCGCGTCCTTTGGGTTGCAGGTTTTTGTTGTGCCGCGCACAAACCTGCAGAAAAGCAGCAGCTCCTAATGACATTGAGTCTCTTCTCCAGATGTCACTCTCCATCTGTGCGCTTGCAAACTCGATGCGTTTCTGCTGCGCAAGAGGGACACCTTAAAGGTTGACCCCCACCACCACCACCACAGGGATTGGTTGATTACCTTTATTGCTCTTTTCAAAGGGACGCAGCTCAGATGTAAAAACACACATCAGCAGTAAGAAAACCAAATCTCTGTTTCCCCTCCGCTGTTTAAAAACACGCATTTCTTCAGCCGTCCTTCAGAATTGAGACGTCAGACTAAATTGTCATCAGAGCATGGCGCGATGAATGTTTCATCAGCTCGGAGCCCTTCCCCTTCAACCCGCGGCCTTATTAATAACCGTTTTGATAAGCGGTGGATTTCCTCGGGCGGAGTGAGACATGGTGGATGACAGCGGCGCCCCCCCAGGTCGGCCCGCTTTTATCCTCCTCTGTTTCTTTGCCTTTTCGGGGAGTGCATCCATCCAAAGACAATGGCATTTTGTTCCTCTTTTTGTCCTTCTTGTCGACCAGCATTCCTCCATCGCTGAGCAACGACAGTGCGCACTAGTGGAAAGTTTCTCTCGTGGCTTTTGTTGCGCGGGGAATCTGAGGGCTTGTTCTTGGACACATCGCATTATCCTGATTTATTTAAGTGAACCCCTTTCTTTTCCACATAACTGCGAATTAACTTAGCTTTACTTAAATTAAATGGCCATTTTGCTCGCCTTTACTGTAAACCCTTTCAAGTGCTTGAACATTTTTGGTGCAAAAGGCCCGTGCTCGCCGTGCGCGTTGGGCCTGTCGGACCTGTCTGCGCCTTTTGCGCGTGACCAAAACTGAACCCGTCCATCACATTTCATTTTCTCCCTTCAAAAATGTACACAGCGACTTTTTTCCTCCCCGAGCCGGTTGACAGAATTAAAAGATGTTAAAACTCTGAAGGGGGGGGGGGGGGCAATAGCTGGTGGACTGCGGCGGGGGACCGCAGAGCACCAGAAGAAAGAGCGGCTTCAGTGAAAGAAAGCGATGGCTAAAAGCTCTAATTGTGTTTGCCTCGGCGAAATATCAGAAAAGACTTCTCGTTTCTTTGAGCTTTATTAGATTAATTCTCAGAGATGGTTTCTTTTCTCGCTGCCAGACGCGTGGAGGGAGGACGGTGAACCATTTGGCTCTTTGGTTTCAATAATCAAATTAGCCATTTGGTACAACTTTTGAGCCCGAGCTCGTGTGTAGAAAAAGAAGAGAAAAAAGAAGGAGAAAACATTTACATAACAGGGCCGGCGGTGTCAGGGAAGAATGAAGGTTTTCTGTTCTCATTGATCTCTGACGACACAAAGCAGGAAAAGGAGAAAACTCGGAACCAGGATTGAGAAATCAATTATAGCAAATTAAAGCTCGTCTCGTTTTTACTTCGGATACTGTCAACATTTTGTTTTGCATCTTTGGTTATTTGCTGAGAACAACAAAACCATAAACCAAAACCTTTTTTGCTTGTTTTATGTTTTTATTTTAGAGGAAAAATACAGGAAAAGAAAAATATTCTGCTTGGATAATACGATTTTTTGTGCTTAAAACAAACAAATAAACAAAAAGTTTATTTTAGAGAGGCAGATTTCTTTTTTAATATTAATATATTTATTTAATATTTTATATTTTAAAATTCTTAATTCTGCAAGCTAAACTAAATCAGTTCAGTTTGCAGCAAACAAGTCAAAGCGAAATATCCATGATAATCTTATAAAACTGATCAGGTTGTAAGACAACATCTTTTATTTTATTTTATAAATATATCCCATATTATTTTAAGGATTATTAAATTAAGTCTCTCTATATATAGACCTATATGTATAAAAAACAAATGAAGTGAAAACATTTGTTTGCTCCTCAAACCTTAGCTGAGGGCTTCACGCGGCGTCATCTGCTCTGCTGAACGGAATCCGCTGCGTTTCGTGTTCCGGTGATTCAGAGCAGAGTCCGCATCTCTAACAGAGACTTGAACTCCGTCCACTGAAGGGGGATACAGGAAAAAAAGGCAGAACAAGCAGAGGAACAAACCTATTACACAAACCAAATTAAGCACTCAGCCAATATTGAGAGCCTAAGAGGTCCGATGACTGCCTCGCCAGTTCGTTACTTTCATTAGAAAGATGTTATTTGGCAAATAAACGAAATAATGAAAGTAATGAAGAGAATTATAAAGTCATTTGAATCATAAAACACACACCCGGAAGTTGAGAAGAGACCATACTGCCGCAGCGCCAGAACAGGAGCGGACTGCCGCCCTGTTCAGCAGAAGGGATGGATGATGATGGCAGTTTGATTGAAATGGGATATTTTCGTTTATTAATAACCGACATCTGCTTCTAAATCAACCATATGCTTTTGTCGAACTTTTAAGGTGGAATCATCAGAAAGTGAGGCCTGAGCGGAACAGAAAAGACAGTGTGCCTGCGTGCCGTAGATGCGCGCCGCGTGCGTGAGAGTCAGAGCCACAACCATCACAGTTCACTGCAGAACAAAGGTGGTTTTTGAACAAAGGCAGACAGGAAGTATGACTGTTTTCCTCATCTTTGCATAAAGAAACGACTGCATAAAACGCGAGATCTTCGCGTCTGGACCGATGTTGTCAGAGGAGTAAAGGCAGAGTGTTTCCGTGCAGAAAATACCAGTGAGAACGGTGAGGGGGGGGGAGTATGCGAGCAGACGGGCAGAAAGAAGAGGCAGAGGGGGAATACTCTGTGAAATCCTGCCCAAGGTATACGGTCGCTTAAAAGGCTTAAAAGCTTGGAGAAAATTGGATCAGGGAGAATCGTCACCCAACTTTCATTATTTCCAAGTGGTGTGATTGAATTAAAGGGCAAGATGGTGGTTGGAGAGGAGTGGGGTGGATGGGTAGAGGGGTGGGCGGCGGCGGCGGAGGGGTGCGTAATGGCGTGGTATTAAATTCTAATTAGAGATGCAGGGGATCAATGATAGGGAGGTTGGACAGCCCGGGCCCCCAGTGCCAGCCCAATAGACTGATGAGTTATTGTCATGTAAAAAAGCGCCAGCAATAAGACCAAACGCTTTGCTATTGTCCAAGCGGAAAGAGCCAAGTTTATTATGAGGACTATATGCTCTAGAGACCTCGGGCTAGGCGGCTCTTAGGGGGCTTTTCATAAAACAGGGCTAGGTTCTTATAAAGGAGGCCAGTTTTGGAGCAGGCGTTGAGCAGTGAACATCTACCCACCGTCCAGCTGCCTTCCAACCAGTCCAAACCAAACAAGTCAACTCTCCCCCATCTCCGAGCGCGTCCTCTTTTTTTTACTGTCTTTTTTTCCTTCCCGCCCGTTTTTGGGAACTTTTCTTTGACCATCTTTTCCAGGGAAGTGCAGATTTCAGTCTCTACAGAGCCTTCTCAAATGTATAAAATGGAGTATTCTTACCTAAATTCCTCTGCCTACGAGTCATGTATGGCCGGGATGGACACGTCGAGCTTGGCATCGGCCTATGCGGACTTCAGTTCGTGCAGTCAAGCCAGTGGGTTTCAGTACAATCCCATCAGGACCACTTTCGGGGCCACCTCCGGCTGTCCGTCTCTAACGCCGGGGTCCTGCAGCCTGGGGACCCTGCGAGACCACCAGAGCAGCCCGTACGCCGCAGGTAAGCAGCGGCGCCGGAGCCTCGACACGCTGTATTATAGGACGCCCTGATTGCATTTGAAAATGGAAATGTGTTTAGTATTTACCAAACGAAATTTGCTTACACAAATGAAAGAATTTATCACGTTAGAAGCGATTGCAGGCGAGCCGTAATTCGGTTATAGGGTTATACTATCCCAGTCACACCCAAAACCGCCAACAGAATTATCTTAAGCTGCCAAAATGATAGGCATAATTTATTTACTTTGCAATGAGACATAAAGCTTCGAAAATAATTAGATAACCAAAGACTAAAGCTCATTATTGACGCAGAGTTGGAGGTACAGTAAGCGGGGCGGATGGCAGCAGCAATATGACAAGTTTTCAAACTCCAGCTTCAATCTGAGGAGCAACAATTAGTTTAACATCACAATTAAGCGCATCACAGGTCAGCGGTGTTATCAGCTCGGAACTTCTTAATCAAATGTAGCAGACGTCTGAAGCTCCAGCCCCACGCGCGCGCGTCCCAGACTGGATTTCAGATCAAATGTTCCCGCGGAATTTTCTCCTGTTTGACAGCATCGGACTCCTGCGCCGCCACGGCAGTAGTTTTCAGACGACGACGCTCCTGATGGCGCAATCTCCTTTGTGTTCCAGTTCCCTACAAACTTTTCACGGATCACGGGGGACTGAACGAGAAGAGAAAGCAGAGGCGCATCCGGACCACCTTCACCAGCGCTCAGCTGAAGGAGCTGGAGCGGGTTTTTGCTGAGACACACTACCCGGACATCTACACCAGAGAGGAGCTGGCTCTCAAAATCGATCTGACCGAGGCCAGAGTGCAGGTATGCCGCCGCCGCCGCGGCTGTCCAACACGCGCAAACCCGCCTGCAACATGCTCCACTGATGTGGATTTAAGAGAAACTCAACGAAGCCTCCTTAGTTTAGCAACATTTCAATCACATAAGATTTACGAGATTAAACGCTGCTTTTGACAGCAAGCTAAACGGTGTAAGCACATTTACATTTATCCAAAACGCCGTTCCGCTTCGACTCAGAAACATGGTTCCGGCACTGCACCATTTGGATTTTATTATTCATCTATATATATTTCTTTTTACTCAGGTGTGGTTCCAAAACCGCCGCGCCAAATTCCGCAAGCAGGAGCGCGCAGCTGCAGCGGCCGCCGCGGCCGCCAAGTCCAGCTCTGGAAAGAAGTCCGACTCCAGGGACGAAGACAGCAAAGACGCCAAAACAACCGACCCCGACAGCACAGGAGGACCGGGACCGAACCCGGTTCCCACCTCCAACTGCGGCGGGCCGAGCCCCACCACCGGACAAGTCAACACCACCGGAAGCGGACAGGTGGAGCAAGCAAAAACCTCCGTTTCCACTGGCATGGGAGTGACAGCACAGAGCCAAGGCTGGGCCACAGCACCTGGTACCATCACATCCATCCCGGACTCTTTGGGGGGGCCCTTCGCCAGCGTACTGTCGTCTTTGCAAAGACAGAACGGGGCCAAAGCGACGCTAGTGAAGACCAGCATGTTCTAATGCCGCGTCACATCACAGAGGGGGAGACACAGACACATTTCCTTCCTTCTCCTGAGACTGAAAGCAATCGCCCAAGTTACACTGAGGGGCAATAAAGCAACGTCAGAAAAAGACCAATACGTTTATTTTATTTTTTGCCTTGCGATGGTTCTTGTGATCAACAGTTTTCCTGTAAAAATATTCCATCATAGCGAGTCATGCTGTCATAAGAACAAAGTCCACTTCTCCCTAAAGAGCCAGTGTTTTCTGTTTTCTCCGAGATGAAGACAGGTGTGGAAAGATGGTTTAAAACGTGCTTGAAAGCCACACGGGTCACGTGACTGACCAGACAGCGGAGGGCGGTTCAGGCCGTCGCTGCAGCAGGAGCGCCGCGCGCCCCGCTGCCGCGCGCCCCGTTGCCGCGCTGCCGCGTGGACGTCCCTCCAGGCTCACCTTTCCCTTCCACAGCTGCTCCGTTTAGTTTCTTTCAATTATCGATATAAAGACGTTTATTTCCGCGAGGAAAAATGGCACAAACTCCTGCAATGTTCGCCCGACATGAACTCTGTTCGTTTTGTGTGTCTTTCTACGGCAGTGTTCTGTGGCTCAAACTGTATAGTGTTAATAAGTATAAGTGTCTCCTGTAGTTGAACCATAGACCATACTCCCTCCTAGAGCGACCATAAAGTCTTTTTGATGTTTTACCTAATTCCCTTGAAGACTTTCTTTTAGCTTTTAAAAAGGAGAGAGGACCCGAACTTTGTATTTATTTCTATGATTTGCATGTTGTCTCTTTGTCTGATTTTACTGAGTTTCTTTCCATTTTGTGAGCATTATGTAACATTCTTTGTCCACGATCCGACACTTATTTATATGTAGGTAATGAATGCTTATATTTAAGAAGGAAATATTTCTACATGTGCACATAGTTTTCCAGGTGTACCATTGAAATGATTGTTGATGATAAAAAATGAATAATTCAGCCTGTCTGAGTCCTGTTTTCTTTGTGATTGATGTTTCCATTCCTCCTTTAGTCCCGCGGTGTGCCGGAGGTTCTGCAGCAAACTAGATACTCTCTGGACAATTTACCTGTTCGGGACGGACGACACCCGGGCGCGCGCGCGCGCACACACACACACACACGACATTTTAGTCCCCGGTCAACTCTTGAAGCATGTTTTTGGACTGCTGGAGGAAGTGCTAGTCCTTGGAGAAACCCTCCATGTGCTGCATTCAAAGCAGGCCTTCTTACAGTGAGGCTGCAGGGCTGACCACCAGCTCCTTATTACTACTCCTGCTTTGTAAACGTCTATAATATTCAGAAGGAATGCCTAAATCTTGCTCTCATTCTTAGCAGTGGCTGAGGGCCCGCTGGCTGAAGAGGCCGGACGTTTCAGCACCAAGGGCAGCTCCGGCGCGCGGCTTGCAGCCTTGTGAGCCGCGTGAAGACATTCCGTTTTCATCTGGGCCGTTCTATAAACACGTGTCAAATACTTTTATAAATAGAAACAAAATTGATGAAAAATAGTGAGAAATGTACGTGCTGTCAACAGTTTAATGCATATGACAAGTGAAGTAAACATATGACTAAAGGCCATGCCGATTTCAAATATTTGAAAACTAATTTATTACATTCTTTTTAGAACCAGAGCTTTATTCGACCTTGTCAACAGCTTACATTTCATTCAATACATTTTATTTACATAGTCACCAATCAAAGTGGCTGTATTCTTGAATTTCCTTTATAATCCTGAACACATTAAACACTGTTTAGAGGTGGGCGGATTTCTCTTTTCAGCCACTCTTGTTTTAAGGATCTGCAGTAGCTCTGTTTAACATTCTCAGATGAAGTCAACAGAACTAAAGGTTTTCGGTTTACTTTGGGTTATTATTTGTCAAAGCCAGGGTGGTTAAAAAGGCATAATACTGCAGCTGTTTGCCATTCCACAACAATAAATCTTTATGGGAGACTTTTTATAGCATATAGAAAAATGGAAAATCAGAAGTCATACTAGTTTGTAATATTTTATTTATAAACATAAAATATGTCATAACAAATGCCCTTGCATTTAAACATTAAATGAACCTACATTCTTGATAGTGTTTAGGTAAATCTTTACAATAAATACAGAATAGACACACAACATGTTTGTTTTCCACTAAAGGAGTATGTTTCAAAGATCCCAGCGCAAGAGACCCAACTGAGATGCATTTAGAACTAAATAAGGATAAAGATAAAATACACAACCACAACCGAAGCTTAAGAATCCAGCCGTTGAGAGAGATGATACCCGCTGGAGGA
This sequence comes from Oryzias sinensis, assembly GCA_037389245.1. NCBI lineage: Eukaryota > Metazoa > Chordata > Actinopteri > Beloniformes > Adrianichthyidae > Oryzias > Oryzias sinensis. The sequence continues at coordinate 1,055,240 of CM074496.1, read as the reverse complement.
CGCAGATCAGGTGGCAGAAGGAGAGCCAGGTTAGTAATTCTTTTGGCTTTAGCTTAAACATGCAGGTTTTTTTTGAAAATCAACATTTTCTTTTACAGAATAGAAAGCTAGTTAAAATGTGAAGCTGGTAGCCATTGTTTTTAGTTGGTATTCTGGGTCAAGATTGATGCAGCAGCTGCTGGCATGTGTCCATTTTACTTTGCAGTGTAACTAAATGAAACATCTGGGGATTACTGTGTATTTTCAAATCTTTTCAAAGGAACTATTTGACTGTGAAAATAGCTTCCTTTCTTCCAGCATCCAGAAGTCTCCATCCCAGCAGAAACATTTGGGGTAAACCCACATTTCCTCCTTCTTACTCCACTTACTGTACACTTACACTCAGACCTGATCTAAAAGACAACAAAGCTAATGTTTATCACACTTTAATAACCCAAAATCATTACAACTTAAGAAAGCTAAAGTCCTATCAGTTGACACACATCTGAACATGTGAGTGTGAGCCATTCTGGGAGGGAGCTGCTGTCACAGCTGCAGGAGCTTTTAAAACAATAAATGTTCAGGACCTTAAAGTGGAGTAATGAAGGACTCTAAATGACAGTTTACATCTATGGGGTGTGATTTTGGCCAAATGAATGAGTTCAAAACAAAAATAATAAACAGCTGTTTGGTTTTTCCACATCATGTTGCTCATCCAAATCCTTCCAAACTGATCCTGGAGCAGCAGAAGCACAGAAGCAGCTCAAACATCCTGCATCCATTCTGCACCTTTGCATTACAGGAAAAGGTTACAAATATACTAATTGCATATCATATTAATATTTAGATAAAAGTGAAAACTTTGCACCTTTAAAATGAAGCTTCTGTTTCTTTGAATCTGTTATTTAATTGAAGAGAATTCAAATAATTTGTAACTGTCAGATTCAGCCAGTGGAGACCTAAAAAAATCCAGGTTGTTCTTTGTTTGTCTTCTGCAAAAAGACTCATCCAAACAGGAAAACAAACTTCAGCATTATTCTAATTCAGAACAACAGATTGCTGTCGCGGTTCTGGGATTCTCATCCCCTGCAGCTTGAGGAAACCTGCTAATGTCTCTTTTTCCAACATGGCCGTCTCTGAGTGACATCTGTCTTGCTGTGGGATTAAACATGGTTGCACAAGGACCGATCAAATCCAGATTTGACCCACAGGTCCGATGACACAAATACAAACTATTGTCTTGAATGGTCAACTGCCCTCGACCCCGTTTTTGTTAACAGAATGAATTTCCGGTGGTTATTGGGCTGCAAGGGAAGCAAGCATCCTGACACGCTGCAGATGGTTCATCTGGGATGAGTTTCTTCTTTGAACTCCATGATTTCCAGTTCAGCATCACAATGTGGTTGGCTGTCCAGCCGCTAAATAACCAGAAAGAGAGAGAAGAGAGAAAGAACCCAAAAAAAAAATATTACAATTACTTTTCAGAGATCAGATGTTACAGGACACACAGCTAAGGGAGGAAAAACGGGCTCATTCTGAGATGAAGACACAGAAAGAGGATTTCATTTAGAGGGTTCTTTATCCGAAAATGATGTTGACTGCTGTAGAGTTATTGAAACTCAAATATTTGCATGAAGTGGGAGAGGATATGGAAAGTCATCTATGTGAAAAGCCATCTTCTTTACAAAAGTATCTTCCGTCTCTTGTGTCTAACTGAAGCTTCAGTCTGATTCTTTCACTGCAGCTTCAAAAAAGCAGCTCTCCAACTCAAGAAATCCAAATTCCCATCGATCGGCCTTACAGACTGGACACACTGCACTGTTTAAAAAGCTCTTTAAGGAAAATGTGGCTCAAAGTTTTTCAAAAATAAAAAATTAACACTTATATTTATTGTCAATAAATATGACCAACACAAAATCTCCAGTTACATTTTCAGAAATGGGATTCAGTGTGTTTTGTTGACGTAAAGATTGTCTGAGCTGCTTATTTTTCCAGGGGAAGCAGATGTTTTGCAGAGAAGCTGGAACCTGACCAAAGCCAGGAATCAAGCTGGTTTCCACAGGAGCATGAAAACTCTCAGAGGAAGAATGATGGGAGTAAAGAATCTAAACAGAGGATGAAAGGTGGGAGGAGACTCACAGCGGGAGCGCATGTAGCACTGGTGGCAGTTCAGGAGCCCGTTTCTGATCCGGACGTCGGTGCCGGTGGTCGTGTCGCCTAACTGCCCTTTGCACAGACCACACTGGACAGAGAAAACAGCCTGTTTACAAATGCTGGAAGAAGAAGAACTCTGTGCTCTCAGTTCCAACATCAGAAGGTCAGAGTGTTTTATTATGAAATGAAAATAGGATTATTAGTTGATCAAATATCTAGAAATGCTAACACGTATTTTTGGACCTAACAGGTGGGATCTATGAGGACTTAGCAAAGGAATGAAGCAGATATTTGAAAAAAGACCAGAATCTGTTTCTTCTATCAAAGTTTGATTCTTCATTTTGTGTTTGGGGCAGTTCAAGTCAGGAAAAACCACAGATTCAACTCCAACATTTGCTCCTGAAACTGTCAGCATATCCTTAGAGTCAACAAAGGGCAGACGTTGAGAGTGAAGGAGGTAAGGCAGAAAACAGCTTCAGGACGTCCAGATTGGCTCCAGCTCAGAGGAAAACCACAAAGACCAGGTTCAGCTGATGTCCAGTCTGTCCTCAGCTAGCTAAAGTCATTTCTGCACAGGAGAGGAGATAAAGGAGTCTGCTTTCTCTTTCCCTCTCTTTCTCCTTTCACTGCGTTAGACATCTTTGCTTCGACTGCCCTTTGTCCGTGTTTGGAGGTAAATCAGACATTGGATGGATGAGCCTCGTCTTCCTCACCAACCTTAAAGCAGTGGATGTGGAAATAGAGACTGAGAGTCTCGATGATCATTGCTGCACCTTTCCCTAATGGCTGAGTGCAGCTGGAGCACAGCTTCTTCCCACTGACAGACCTGCAGGAGACACAAACAAACGCCCTTTGACCTCATCATGCATGGATTAAACAGTCATTTCCCTTCTTCTCCTGTTCTCCTCACATGTAAATGAATTTGAACTAAAATAGCAACACTTTAAAGTAACATTAATGTTATAATTATGCCTATATCTTACCACCCACCAAGAAAAGAAAACTCATAATATTCTTAGAGTAAAAAGAGATACAGCTTTGTTTCTTTCCTCCGTCCTCATTGAAATTCCAAGCAGGTTGGAGGGTTGATGCCGTAGTGCTACATCTTATGAGATGGGTGGAGAAATGTGAGCAACACAGCAGACGCAGAAGGCTGCACACTGCCCCTCCCTCTGGCTGAGGCCTCTTTGTGATGCTGTACCTGCTGGGTGCTGGAGGCTGAGCGTCTGCTGCTGCAGGAGGCTTTGGCGAGCTGTGGCCTACGCTGGAACCCATCAGGTCATTCCTGGGAATGGACAGCAACATGAGCTATAATGATGGCTCACATGTACAGAGACTATTGGCTGTAGACACAGTCCAACCAAAGTAAAAGCTGGGTGAACCATATTCAGGGAAGTTGTGTGTATCCCAGTTGACTTTGTCTTGTAAAATATAGCTTTATATATACTACACGTCTGCAGGATTTGAATGAAAAGGCTTTTAACATATCCTTCTCACTGTGAATGATAAAGCAACATGGAGGAAAATGCAGTCAAAAGATGCCACCTGCTGGACAGATGATGAACTGAGGAAATGCAAAAGAAGATCACAACAACTTTCAGAGGAAGGGGTAAAAAGATAGAAACCAGAACAACAGACATTAGCAGTTCATAAAAGACTCTAACATATTGAACAGCATCATGCAGAAAGCCATTTATCAGCCCCTTTTTTCAGAGTTTTTGCCCCCTAACAAACCTTTGCTCTCCAGCAGGCCGGCAGGCTCTGCTGCTATCTGCTGTGTGCACATGTGGCGTCTTCCCTGGAGCTGAAGGCTGGGATGGAAAAGGTGTTTGGCTGCTGTGGAGGCTACGACCAGAACTCTCTGCCTGACTGCTGTTCTGACTCACCAAGCTGATGAGCAAAGAGGAGGTTTCAAATTCCCAGATCTGAGCACATCTCCAGCCTCCGTGCTTCAAGCTTCCTTCACCAACCTTCTGACTGCTTTGGAGCTCTCCTCAGCGGTGCTGATGTCACTCCTCCTGTTCTCCTCTGTGGTTCTCTGTCAGCCATCACACAAAAGGATGTTCAAACAGCTCACACTTAAAATTTATCCAACATTCAACTCATTTTAATTCCTTTTTGCTGTTTCAACAAATACATTGGTCTTGAAAATCTATTCCTCTGTCTCTCCATTCATCAATCCGTCTGAACTATAGAAGTATTTAAATGATTTCCCAAAAATTGTTTCAAATACTACAGAGACAGTATTCTGCTCCGTTTTCCGAAAAAATAAAATGTAATGATTCTAGTAAAGTATTTATCTGTGATAATAAGCTTAAAATATACAGCACTGGTCAAAATCTTAATAAAATAAATATCCAATCCCTAATCGGGAGACATCATCTGACTCTGATTGTGTCTGGAACTTCGTGATCTAGCCAGATTTTCATTCACATCACCAGGTTGGAACATCCTGACTTTAGTTAAAACAATATTTGAAAGCGTTCTAGGACTGAATGAACTGCTCTTTTGTGTCGTCTAAACTTGTCACTTTTCAATGTAGAAATTGGATTATATGTTCTCAGTGGTGTACCATCTCCTGTTTTACAGTGGATCCAAACAACCGTAATGCTGGATAAGAAACTGTTAGTGAGAGAATGGAAGGGCCCATGGACTCCATCATTTACCCTCTGCAGACCTCTCTGGGTCAGCTTGCAGTGCTAGAGAGGTTATCGTATAGATGACTGAACAATAAATGGTCTCATTATTTTGAACACACAGGTCAAAGACATCTCCAGCTCTAGAAACCAGAAATGACTTCAACTTTCTGTTATTTAATGTTCTATCCATTTATATTATTATTACTATTATGTATCCATGTATTAGGGATAATTGTCAGATTTGGCATCTATTTGTCTTTTTTGTTTTGCTGGTTGTTTTTTTTTTGGTATGTCTTTCTATTTTTCTTTTGTATGGAAGTTATGGGGTTGTTTTTTTCCACAGTGAACTACATCTTAATTGTGCATTCTGTCTTTGTGTGGAATATTGCAATTTTGTCTTTAAAAATGAATAAAGTTGAAGTCGTAAAAAAGGAATTAGATTATATAAGATTTTCTCCAAAATGTCTCGGCTTCAGAAAACCCACTAGCTATGTTTAAACAGAACTGCATGTCTGTTCATCCTCACACCAGTAACATGCTGATTTGCTGCCATCATCCTATGAAGCGGCGTTTAAGCAGCTCCAACGCCTGGTGCATTCTAACACAAGAACAAGCACATTGATGCAGTTCACCCTGGAGAAGGGCCAGTTTCACCCTGGCAGGGCTTTGCTGTCTACATGTGGGGTCCTGGGCTGTTGTTACAGTTACTCTTGTTACAGATGACAAAGTCACAATCAATAAAGTACTCACTGTCTGCCCCTCCAGCACTTCCTGTCTGTGTTCTCGCTCAGGTTCTGACTGGAAGATTGTGTCCTGAGGCCCAGAGGAGGACATTAGCTCCCCCCGGCTGGGCGAGGGCAAGGCTGATGAGCGGGGTGTCAGCGGCATCACCGTTTCTTCCAGTATCCTTCGTTCCTGTCATTAGGGGAGAAACAACAACTACCTTATCGCTGGGTAAGCAGCTGGGAAGGTTTTTTAGTCATTGCTCACATGACGGCAAACATCTTTAACTTTTTAGCTGCAGGACTTCTACAAAATGAGCATTTTCTTTTCATTTCTACCCAGAGTCAGTCTCTGGCTGGGTCCAAATTCCTTCCCTGAACCCCACATAGTGCTCTATATAGTGCGTTCACCATTTTGTAGTCCTGTCCCAATCTACAATTCCAAAATAGATCAATTACCCAGAAGTCTCTGCAAAAAACCAGTGTGCATCAATGCTCACCAGATCGGCGAATATAGACCATTGCATTGCGTCGGAACAAATGTGGCCAAAAAAATGTATTTACATTTATTAATTAATAAACCATCATCTCTTTTATCGTCAGAAGACAGTGGACTCATAAATAATCGTCATAAAACGCTCGTATCAATTAGATTTTCACTTCGTAAAATCGATGACATCATATCCACCGTTTAAAAACAAAAAAGTAGTGAGCATGGTGTCCCAACTGCTTTTAAATTCAGGGGTTAGGGGGGGCTTTCGGACACAGCCTCTAACAAGGGTATTATCATGAAAGTGACAAATGTCAGGGATCAGCATAAACACACACCTCCTCACGGTATTTCCTCTCCTCCTCCATGACTTCCCTCTGCGCTTTCTCCCACTCCTCCTTCAACTTCTCCTGCTCTCGCTGGTACTTCTCCTGTTTCCACAGCAACAGACATATGGTGTATTGCAAAGAATTTGGAAAAGATTTAGGAAGACAACAGATAAAATGAAGAAGTTTCTGGTTTCAAAATTGTGTTTTTTTATTAAAATGCCTTTTTCTGTTTCTGAATGCTTCTTCCAAAGTCAACTTAAAGGAAGTTAACAAAGCTCAAGTTTAATATCTGGTTATAGAAATAAGCAAGCAGTGCAGGGCGAATAACCATGCAGACTTCCAGAGTTTTCTGCACAACCTTGACCTTTTGTCACACACTTTTAGTCAAAGTCCCACTCCATGGCCTTAAAAATCCCATCTGAACTAATTTATTGTAAGTTTGTGCAGCAACCCAACAAGAAAACAAGATTTAAATATCAAAGAATGAAAGACAGAAGTCACGTGCTAAGACATGACGGAGACAAGCAAGGCGGCAGAAAATGACAACACCGTACACCAAACCTTCATCCTGCTGAGCACATCTACTGCAGCCACTCCCCACACTGGCTGCCAACAATCTATTCTTAACAACAATTCAGATTCTATTATTAATAATGCACTTGATTGATGTTTGCATTATAAATAATAAAATCAATGAGTTGATCATCAGAGCAGTGAATTGATGTCAAGCTGAGATGCTCTGGATACGGTCTGAGGAGAGAGAGGGCGATCAGGTCAGCAGCAACAGCAGTCAAACTGGAAGCTTCTGCGCCTGCGTGAGATGAAAACAGCTGCAGTGTCACTGCAACGGATGAGCTTTCACTGCACAATGCGCCATCTAGTGGTCAGGCTGAGACTACAGGCGGTGAGATGCCTTCAAAAAGATTGGCCACAAAAATAAAAAATAAAAATAGGAGAGCTTGGAAACAACAGAGAACGTGTAGCTGTGTTCATAAGGTGAACTTTTAAATACCATTTAAAATATAATTTTACATTACTTGTAAAGGCAGCATATGTCTCAGATCCACTGCAGGAGTAAACATCCTAAAGTATTTTCAGCTAATTCCATTTTTCAAAAAAAGACTTCAAACCATGCTAAAATAAACCAGATCTTCATCCATCAAAAACCACTAATTTATGCTTCCAGCAGACATCTTCAGACACAATCAAAGCTAAGATGTAACTTTTTTTCTTTCTGTGTTTAGTGAATGACTCCTTATTAACCAGTCATACACTACATTACCAAAAGTATTGGCTCATCCATCCAAATGATCAGAATCCAGTGACCTAATCTCTTGTTCTGGCCACAGGTGTATATATATATATGGAGTGATGAATAACACTTTTGCATCTGGCAATCTCATGAATGAGTCTGGGTTTGGAGGTTCCAGGGGAACATTACATGTGGGACTGCATTGGGCCAAGTGAGAAATTTGGTGGAGGAGCAATTATGGGGTGGGCTGGTTTTTCAGGGTTTGGCCCCTTAGTTCCAGAGAAAGGAACTCACATTTTGGACATTTCCATGCTCCCAACCTTGTGGGATCAGTTTGGAGCGGCCCCCTCCTCTTCCACCATGACTGTACACCAGAGCACAAAGCAAAGGTCCATGAGGACATGGAGGACAGAGTCTGGTTGGATGAACTGGACTGGCCTGTTCAGAGTCCTGACCTGAACCCCATAGAACACCTTTGGGATGAATTAGAGCAGAGACTGAGAGCCAGGCCTTCTCCACCAACATCAGTGTGTGACCTCACCAATGACCTTTTGGGAGAATGGTCAGAAACTCCTACAAACACTCCTCAACCTTGTAGACAACATTTCTAGAAGAGTTGAAGCTGTAACAGCTGCAAAAGGTGGACCCACATCATACTGAACTCTATGGGTTAGGAATGGGATGGAACTTCTGTTTATAAGAGAGTCAGGGCAGATGAACCAATACTTTTGCTTTTTTAGATTGTTTATATCCGTCTGTGACTGTTCATAAGTCAGTTTGAACGTTGCTGTTGAACTAGGCTAGTCCATAAATTAGAAAAACTTAACTGGCCAATCTCATTTCCAAACTTTACATCAGAACTTGTAGAAAAGTTACTTCCTGTGAAACGCCTAATCAAACCTACGGTAATGAACTTTTTACATTTCTAAAGTGTTAAACTGTTTTTTCTGCAAGCAGTAAGCCAGACTCAGATATATGCTTAAGGCAAAAGGTCAAACACGGGCGGATTTGCTCTGTTGTCTGAGATCCAGAAGCTATTCTTGCACACTCATGCACCATGCTTGAGCGTGAAGGTAAACTGTGTACCTGCAGCATGTGCTCCTGCTCTTGCTGCCACCTTTCCTGACGCTTTCGCTCCTCATCCGGGTCCCAAGACCAGCGGTCTTCCCGCTTGGCCTGGGGAAATACCGGCACTGAAACCTGGTTGGCCCCGGAAACACACATGAACATGCACACATTCACAACCATCCATTCAAACAGTTGAACACAAACATTCACCACAAAAAGAAGAAAAGGGAGATGACAGGAATATTTGTTCTACCACAACTCCAATGGTAGGAAAAGGACTCCTACTAAAAAGACAGAAGACAGAGAAAGAGACAGAGATGAGGGACTACAGCCTCTTCATTCGGCATGCTACATCCACAACTCTATCAATCTTAGCTGGGTGTTCAGCAGTGAGACAGAAGGGACCAGACGCAGCTGAGGCCAGGCTAAAAAAAGCTCATTTAGGGTCACACAAGATTTACTGGATCCAGTCTATATTACTAAATCCAGTTCACTTACACATAAAAATAGTTAGTAATCCCAGAAGAGGAATTTGAATGTTTAAACTCTGTAAACGTGTGGAAATGCTCGCTGCAGCTCAAACTTACAGGTTACCATATATCTTCCAATTGTGGCCAGTGTCTAATTGAAGCCGTTCTCCTTAAAGATACCCCCCCCCCCCCCGCGTGGATGCCGGGTGTCTGTGGCATTTGTGTTGTCAGTTAGCGATGGCCAAGGAACACTCATTCGCTTTGGTGTTTGAACTTTTGTAAGGTGGTGCAGGCAGATGGGTGATATTGAAAAGACGGCTGCAGGAAAAGGAGAAAAAACAAGCGATTTCTTGGTGGAGCTGCAAAGAAAGTGAGCGACAAATTAGAGGACGGGTTGGAACGTGAGTTATTGAGCAAAGACAGGAAGGTGGGCGTGTCTCCAGGAAAATGATTCACAAGAAAGCCAAGAGGATTTTTGATACAGAGGTTGATGCTTTAAAGAGAAAAGAAAACGTTCACAGCCAGAGCTGATTAGAACATAATGCAATGTTCTTATCATTTTAATAAATCCTGAAATCTCATCTGGTGTTTTTCTCTGCACTCCTGTCCAAATTTCACCACAAACGTCATCGTTCTATCTGTGATGGAATAGACACCAATAGACTAGGAATGATGTTACAACAGATCAAAAATAGTTAGAGAGGAACTTAAAACAGATATGAAACTGAAAGACCATGCTTGAAGCTTGAACACTGCCTGCTGCTGCATGTGTGTGATCCAATTCAAATGGACAGTGCTGTTTATGAGAAAAGAAGGGGTGAGGCGGAAATGTGTTTCAGAACGGCACAGTGGCCAGCAGGTCCTCAGACATTGCTGTGAAACCTTAGACATGTCTGCATCCTGATCTACATGACTTTGATAAGTCATTTTGTACGTGTTTACTCAGAAGTGAAGCAGTAACCATCTGGTTCAAGATCTTACTCACATTTTTGCACTGATCCTTTTCTGCGTCCTCTGTGGGGAAGGAAACATTCATTAGAAAACACCAGAACGCTCTGGATTTATGCGATACAAGTACTTTAATGGGACACACAGTAGTTTATTATGAGCTGCTTTACCAACAGGAAATGAAAGAGTAACAAAAAACACAAGGGCACCAGGTATTATGCACTGGAAATGCTTGAAGTATTCCACAATTTATGTGGGGCTTAAAAGCAATGTTTGGATTGATCAGACACAAAATGACTATAGTTATGAGTGCTCAGAAATAATAGGGTAGAGCTGCTTCGCTTTTGGTAGAAATCACAATCATGGAGGAACAACAGTAACGTCTGCCTTTCTGGCATCATTTTTGATCTATGTGATTGGTGTCCTGATCAGTCCCTCCAAGATCTTTGGGGTCGTTTGATGTAGAAAAAACTGCCGCCTTTTCAAAAAACTGGCAATATAAGTTGGAAGATTTTTCAATAATATTTTTGGTGGGGGATGTCATGTGGAAGCATTTGAGTAGCATAATTAAAAATAAAAGTCTAAACCAGAAAAGCTTTTTCATTTTCAAAATGAAGCTGCATCAAATTCCCACATATTTACATCCCAGATGCTCATTGCGGCAGCCCAAGCTGCAGCCCGAGCCGACAGCTGGAGCCCCATCAACAGCTGTAGCAGATTTCACCAGGCTAAATCAAACATTTCTCGTTTGCTCGTTGGACCGACATGTATCTTCTAAATGTGCTTTATTACTGTCATGATTATTATTAAGGGCCTGCTCGCTCATAATTCTTTTTTTTTCCGTCCGGGTTAGCATTAGGCTAATACATGCTAAAAACATTAGCCGTCCAGGCAGTCAATCCAGCACAGAGCAACTAAGATGTAAATATGTGGGAATGACATCATCCTTTATTTTGTCTGGACACCACTGGAAACACAAATTCATATGATGGTTTAGAGTTTCTCAGATCGTAGCAGCACTTCTGCCTTCGGCGATCTGGAGCTTCGGATCGCGGGGCTTCGTGCTCCGCTACGCGGAGGCGGCTGAAGACAAAGCTAGACGAACTGCAGTGTGTCTGAAGGAGGAATGCTGCTACGTAGTCCTGAGAAGCTGTGTACAATCATCAGGAATGCACAATCATCACAAAGCCCTCTTCTCTGCCGTCAACACAAGGCTTCAAGCCTGGCCGCACTGCTCCTAGTGTCTGTGTCTGTTAGCAGCCGGACACACGGAAAAAGCAGTGACGTCATCGCCCCGCCTCCCCTCTGGAAATGTTTACTGGAATTGAATAATGCGACACTATTCGCAGGGTGGGTGTGAAAATGAAAATGCAATCCCCTCTTTCCTTTTTCATTTGAATTATGACACAGAATAAGCAGTTTTTAAGTAGAAATGAAAAAGGATTTGGGTGGATTGATTTTTCATTTTAATTTTGAGTCATTTGATGCAGCTTCATTTTGAAAATATAAAAGTATTTCTGGTTTTGACTTTTATTTTTAATTATGCTACACAAATGCTTCCATAAGTTAAAAGTGGTTTCTTTGTTTGTTAAATTGTTTATTAAAATGCAACTTTATGTAACCTCTCAAGCAGTGATGATACTCCTTGTGAAACAGTGATTTATTAAAAAATATACATATGTGTGTGTGTTTGTGTGTTTGTGTGTGTGTGAGAGCAATTATAAAACTGGAACTGTAATATAATAGCTGCATGTTTTTTTTTTTCGTGTTGGGATCATTGTGTCTATGTTTTTGGCTCATTACTATTACTACTATTTACTTTATTATGAAACTGAGGGACTTTGAGAAGTGTTTGATCACTGATGTCTGAGCTAACAAATGCAGTAATAAATCAAAGAGTCAAATATAATTTCAAGAAATATGACGCCTGGATTCAACACTTTCTCCAAAAGTCTGAAGTGACCTGATTTTCAGCAGAGTTCTGACCTGCAGACAACTTGACCTCAACAACTTGACCTTCTTCAGCTGTTATCAGCGCAGCTGAAGAAGGATATGAACCTGAATCTACTGTCTGCAGACATAACAGCGAAAAGAACTATAAATTCTGTTTAAACCAGGACGGCTGTCAATCAGCAGAAGATGGAATACCAACCTTGGACAATTTTCAGAATATGGACCCTTTTATTTCACAGCATTACCTTATTATAATAATAAAAAATACTTAATCAATTATTGAAGATGGTTAAAATGATTGATTTCTAATTACCGGTATATTACTTCACTTGCTTCAAAGATGGATTCAGTATTTTTCCTTATGAACAAAATAATTTGCACATATTTCAAACTTTTGATACTTGATCAATATGTTATGAAGATTTCTCAAACATGTTATGTCTTTTCTTTCTGATAAAGTGTTATTTTTAATCACAGTAATGATTTTTCTAATGAATATGATCTGCATATATTTTAGATAACTGATCTGCAATTGCTATGTTGATTTCTAAAAGACTTATGTCTATTTTTACATAATAATTAAGTAATTCATCTTTGTGATGTGCTTTATTGATATTTTCAGGATTCTTAATTCTGTCTGATAAAAGTTATGAACTGGATAATGATAAATCATGTGATAAAATGGTTACGGTAGAACAGGGGTGGGATTTTATAAGTTCGCTTCTTTCCACTCCCTTTCAAGCAATATTTATGAATATGTCTAATTATCCTAAGTTTGATACGTCATTGTATGAATGTATAACTGATAATTGTATTTTTTTTGTGTATTATATTTACTCGATGGCTTGAAATAAACCATTTTAAATCAAAATCAAATCTAATCTGTATATATTCTAGATAACTGATCTGCATTTGCCATGTTGATTTCAAAAATAGTTATTTTTAACATAACAATGTAAGTAATTCATCTTTGTCATGTGCTTTATTGATACCAAGGGATTCTTAAGTCTGTCTGATAGAAGTTATGAACTGGATAATGATAAATCATGTGATAAATGATTTTATTGAAATAAATGTAGGCTTCAAGGGGTTAAACAATTCTATTCTGCTTCTTTGAAGGTGCATTCCTGCCCGGTTCAAAGATGTTGCCATGCAGTAAAGTGACGAACACTTCTGATTGCTTTATTGTTGCAGGTCCACAGGCTGTGGAGCATGTGAAACCTGCCACTCTAGATCTGCAGAAGTTCTGATGTTTTGTTCCCACTTGTTTGAAATGTCTAGCTTATGTGTGTGAATGTATGAGTGTCTTCTGTACTCTAAGTTTCAGTAGAGTTAGATCTCTTTTTTGCCTGACCTGTATGTTTTTAAACATTAAAATGTCTACAAAAAGTTGTGAGATGATAACCATCAACAAATCCTCAAAAACAGAAGATCCCTTTTGACCAGGAACTCTGAAAACATGATTCTGTACGTTGCCTTTGTGTTTTATGTGTCCTACAGTTAAGCCGCTTTTCTGCTGGATGTTATTTGTGTTTGCATTGATGATCTTTGTACATTGATGAAAATCTGTTCATTTAGGTTTTAATACAATTTTGATAGATTCAGACTTTACTTATGAAAGAAAATGAACCATTATCAAACACCTCAAAACACACAAAGAGAAAACATCATCCTCAGTGAAAAATGTGGGATACAGGAACAAACAGGAAGTGAGGGAAACGTTGAGGGCCGTGACAAATGGAAACCCTGTTCACCAGCAGTTTAGAACAGACACAGGCTCTCCATGAATGCAGAGGTTTACCTGACAGAGCGAAGAACTCCCAGCGTAACTTAGGGTTGCTGGTTGCCTGCAGAGACCTGACACTGATTTCAAAGTCTAAAGCCAAATGAAAAAGTGTGGATGGGAAAACAAAAGAGGGAAAGTGGGAAGGAAGGGAGGGGGGTGGGAGGACGAACAGGACACAGGTCAAACCTGGAGCTGGAATGGACAAGCTGAGAACTGAAGTAGCTGATGTGAATGCTCTCACACCATGCGGTCTTAGATTGTTGAAGGAGATGCTATGGTACTCATGTTTGGAGTTGTCCATTAATGCTTCATCACTGGCTGTCGCTATTTTGAAGCTGAACAAAATGTATCTGATTCCTGTTTTTGTTGTGCTGTTTTTCCTTTCTAGCTGTTTGTCCTGCTGTCTTGATCAGGCACAACTCCCTCAAAAACAGATTTTTTAAAGGACTTCTGGGAAAACCAACAGTTGAAAAAATACTATCTAATTCTATCTTTCTAGCTTTGTGTGCATTAAATAAACAACTGATTTGGAGGTGTGTATGATGGAGAATTAGAAAAGGCTTTGCCCGTTCATTTTCTTAGTGTTTGAAGTTAGGATCAGTATCATCAGGATTTGCTACGGTTAAGTCATTCTGGCCTTAGAGACAAAACAGCGTTAAGCTTAGAAAGGCTAAGAAACGATGTGATTCACTAATAAGAAGCTCTGGATGTGCATGTAAAGTCACCTGCTGTGTTTCTCGAGGGTTGATATCCAAACGATGCTGAAGCCTCCAAGCTGAGCTTCGTCTGTGTTTGTGAGGGTTCCTTCAAACACAAGAATCAGGTTTCCATGTTGGGTTGTGGTTCAGTCGCTCTCCACACTTCAGCCCTGATGGGCTATGGTGTCGTTTCAGCAGTTTTCTGCAGACTTACCGCTGCGGTTTTGGGCTTGTTTTTCTGTGTGTGCATTTCTGACCGGATCAGGCTCGAGAGATCTTCACTGGTGATTCAGTCTTCTGTTGCTCTGTCACTTGGAGGAATAAACAAACAGCAGGTGACATTTTCTTTTGGCTTAACTTTAATGGATTGTATTTTGTGTGCAGCAGGTACTTTCTTCCACTGGTGTGAGGGGAGCAGTGTGGGACTCAGACCTGCAGGTATGCGCTGTTGATCTGTAGTGTTTAACGGTGCATTGGGGTGACCCACAGTCTCAACAAAGCTTCCTTCTGGCGTTTGCAGCTTCTGTAAGAGCCACAAAGGGGAATCCATTGAGAAGAGTTCATTTATGTGTTTTTATGGATGCAGAGTTAAAGACGAGGTATCTTCAGTCAAGAAAAAACTGTAAGAAAACTATGACACAGCCAGGATCCTAAATTGAAGAACATTACAGACGCAGAGAGAAAACCTAAGTCCCCTCATCTGTCAACAGCTATGGAATCATTTGCAGCTTTCTTTAATCATCACAGATGTTCTGCAAACAGGTTACAGTACCTTGGATTACAGGAGTTCAAATGAATACACATGTTTGAAGCTTGAACGGCTCACTATTATAATCTAACTGCTTTATGCTTTTGTCTTTCCTCTCCATTTTGCCTGGATGCTACAGAGGTGCAAACTGAGGGGGTCTTCAGACTGGAGAAATCCTTTGCTCTGGATTGAGTCCTGAACCTTCCCTTTGGTCTGTATTCATCATCAAGTCATCAAGCAGACCATTCTGTTACGGACCAAAGCTTGTAAACAAAAGCATGTGACTGAAGATCTCTTCAGACATTGGTCAGGAACTATGAGGGCGGAGCAAAGCAACATTAGAAAGACGGCTGTGCTGGGCATGTATAATTCTTATCAAGACAGTTAACTCGTTAAAACTTTATATGTCGACTACCAGTTTGGAACTTCGGGAACAACACCAAATGACTTTGGTACGGTGGAGACATGCTGCAAGGCGGGTTACGGGCTAGGAGACGAGCTGTGTGTTCTTTAACTCAGATGATGCTAGCAACTGCAGTGATGAGGAGACGACTGGGATGAAGGTACGCTGATAAGTGTTTATCACATATAGATTGTTGGGAAAACAGAGAGGAGCAATGTTTGGTACGTTAAAAATTGTTTTAATGAGCCGGCATTCATCCTCGACCATTACTTCAATGAGTTACTGAGTCCGTGTCGTCGTTCACTTACAGTAGAAGGGATTGTATTCAGATTGAGAATCAGAAACGTTCAGCTCAGCCCGATTGGAAACAAATCATGGTCAGGGTTCCTGGTCCTGTGCCAGCCATCCATCCATCCATCCATCCATCCATCCATCCATCCATCCATCCATCCATCCATCCATCCATCCATCCATCCATCCATCCATCCATCCATCCATCCATCATCAACCCAACCATCCATCCATCCATCCATCCATCCATCCATCCATCCATCCATCCATCCATCCATCCATCCATCCATCCATCCATCCATCATCAACCCAACCATCCATCCATCCATCCATCCATCCATCCATCCATCCATCCATCCATCTTCTGAACCCGCTGAATCCCCTTCAGGGTTACAGGGCTCCTGGAGCCAACCCAGCTACTGTTGGGTGAAGGTGAGCTTCACCCTAAACAGGCTGCCTGTCTGTTGCAGGGCCAAAATAATTGCTTCCTTCAAATCTGTAGGTCATTTTTCAATCTATGAAAGCAAAGTGGACATTTTACAGTCTCATATTTACTCCAATGCTCTTTGTAACTAAATGAATAACTAAACTTTGAAAAGCTAAGTAAATGTGATGGTTAAAGCAGTCACATTTGCAGACTCATCTGACCTCTGGGAGTGAAGTAGGGCGGCTGGGAGGTGTGGAGCGCTCAATGGCGTGCTCTTGGTGGATGTCCTGGGGCGCTGCCTCAGAGCAGCAGCATGTCAGAGAGGCCGTTGTCAAGGACGGCCTCCCTCCTTCATCACTGTGGGTTGATGTGTCTGAAGCCTTGTTTCCAGACGAGGAGGGAGATGCCTGGAAGTGAGGAGTTTCTCTCTCCTCACTCTGGTGCTTCACGTGAGGAGCACCAATGCTGTCTTCACCGTTTACCTGCAGTACACGTCCTGTCTAAAAAACAAAACAAAAGGAAAGCTCTGACCCCAGTCATGGCCTGCACAGGAGCCTTGTGTCCCTGCCACTTTGTCTCTGTTTAAACTCAAAATTATACACACTTCCAGCTGCATGAGCTGCTGCATGAACAGCCCCCTGAGCCCCCAGTAGACCTCATTTCAACATAGTAATTTAAATAGTAATTTACTACATGAGAAAAAAACTCAGTGCATTTCAAATCCTGCTGACTCCTCTTCCTGTATTCTCACATATCATCCATTCATCAGGCTTCAGTGAGTGAGGTAACTGAAGACACAGAAGCAAAGTCTGGTGAATGCAGGACTTCAGGACATGGCTCTCATCGCTCTCAGCAGCCAGTCCCAGCCCTCTTTGTGCACTGGGAGTTCACTTCACATTGAGAGGCTCCTCCTTTCAGCTTCTTAAGTCCACGGAGAACAGAGGGCTCCTTTCAAACCCAGGCTCCTGTCTGACTCCAGACAAGACATTCCACAGAAGTGCTCTGTTCCGTTTGCTTTGATAACAACCTAACAACACATTCTCACCACGTTGAAACAGTACATTTACTAGCAAAGTTTAGAGTTTAAGATTTTTACCCCACTAATACCCCCCCTACACACACACACACACAATTCATGCTAATCAGGTTCACTTTTTTATGCAAGAGCATTGCAACTGAAGACCTGAACCGGTGTCCAAATGGTATTTTCTCTAAAAGAAACACATCTTCATGAATGAACTCTATCTTCTCAGCACTAATAAACATAACCCTTTCTCCTTCCTGCACATCAGAGAGCAAAACCTGTTCTGTTGGTGCCCGGCCCGCCTCACCTTGCTGTCCCTGGTTTCAGCTGCAGCAGGTCGGAACTGGATGTAAGGCTTGGGGGAGAGCAAAGGCACAGCTTTGGGGGATAGGGCTCGGGTTGAGGGCGGCTCCGATGAGCGAGAGCGGACGTGAAGTCTCTGCTGGGACGGTGGCTCTTTGGGAATCTCTTCTATTCGTGCCTCCAGTGTTGACGTAAACTTTGGAGTTGGTGCTGAATGTTGTCGCAGATATTTCAAGGGCCCGTCAGGGTCTTCATCAAAAGGATCTGGAGTTGTGGGAGAGGCTGACAGAGAGATTGGGAAGGAAGGGTCAGCGGACACGCTGCAGTCCAGGAGCTTTGGCAGCTGCAGGCGTTCCAGCACGGCTTCACTGACGGAGAAACGCTGTGCATAACGGTGAAGGATGGCTGATGCTTCCTCTGGAGTTTTAGCTTGTTTGTATGCTTGTCGTAGCTCCTCCTCACGCTGCTCCCTGAACAAGAAGACATGAAGATAAATAAGGCATGAAGTGCATTAACGAAACATGGGATTTATCAAATGTGAAGCTGGCTTGCAGCGGATGCTTTGTTTATATTTTTTTGCGCGTATTAAAGGCAGGTGCAAACTGATACAGTTTTACAATCAAATGGCTGCATATATATTCCAAGCAAAAGATGTCAATTCAACATATTTAGACAATTTTCCTTTTTTCAGCTCAGTCAGAAACAAAGACTATGTAGACATAGTTCAACACTTTTGGATGAGTTAGGGCTGATATGGAACTCAGCATGGTGATTAAAGTCTTTTTTTCTTACTTTTTCCAACCTTGCATGTTTGTTTTGCTTACAGTCTGCACTTCTGCTATTCCATCTCTCCATTTGCTGCGCTCTGGGCTGAAGTGACCCCTGACCGCTGCCAGGACCCCATCTTTTGCTGCCATTATGCTTAATCATCAGCACAGATGCAGGCTTCAGTAACATGAGATCCCCACCTTACAGCTTGTGTCACAGAAAACAGAGCACATTGTGTGTGAAATATGTCAGACTATCTTCATGGGTTACGGGTTGGATTGTCCCATGAACTCATTCTGTTCTCTCCAAGCATTGCACATCTGCATTGGCATAGTGTTCACAATCCACACACCACTAGTAAAATTCTCACGTAAGTACTACAGTTTGGGCCTGTGACACATCTTACAGTGAGTCTTAGTAAATACCCCCTAATGTTAGTGAGCAATCTGTCAGCGTCTCCCCTTATTAGAGACCTCTGTGAGTCTCACCTCATCTCCATCTGAGTATGAATCTATGTGGGGAGCCATGGCTCTTCAGTTCATTCTTCTTCTTTTTTCCAGGATTTGATTAAAAGTGTTTATCTTAACTCGGAAAATATCAGCCATTAAAACAGTTCACTGCAACATCGAATACATCATTTTGTGACAAATCAGAATATGACTTTGGATACATTTTTAAGCTCACTAGTGCTGTTTTGCTAACTCCAACATTTAGATCAAAACCTGTTTAGGTTGCTGCATTGGAGCATTCACTCACTTGTCCTGGACTATCTCTCTGTAGGTCTTGATGCTTCTCCTCCTCTGAGAAATGTCCACATGTCCTGTCAATAACTGCTCCATCAGTTTCCTCTCCTCCTCTTTTTTAATGAGATCCTGAGATATACTCCTCCTACGACTTTTCCATCGGGCCAGGTCCTAATGAAAGGAGGACAGTAAAGCTCGGCTGCTGCGCTGTGGGCTGAATGTGGCAGGACACAAGCTGTTGGGGTTAAAGTTGGACACTCACGTCCTGCCAGTGACTTTCCTCCTCCTTCATCTGGTTGTACTGGCTGAGCATCCGCTCGTGACGCACCTGACTGTGTGGCTGCAGCCTATTTTCCTCACCGTGCATGTCCACCATACTCATACTCCTAGGTATTTGGACAAAACAGAAAACCAGAGCAAACAATCAAATGTTTACATCATTTTAAGAGACAATTTACCAGGCAAAAATGGCATGTTGAAATTTTAAGTAAGTTTTTTTGTTTTCTCTTTTTAGTCAGTTGTCTAGTAAATGAAGACAAAAGCTGCAAGGTAGAAGCAAATATTAGCTTACAAAAATGTAGAAATCAACTGAGATTTCAGTCATTTCCTGTCCTTTTGCCCTGTTACTATCCACCTTCTGTCACAATAATTACTTAAACTTAGAACTCTGTTTTAAGACTGAAAGTATTTGAAAACATCCCATGTGATGGTGAAAAGTGAGCAGGATTTCCACGAGTGAGACAAACAATGAACAGAGTTGGATCTGTCTTCATGCCTGTGGCAGAGAGCGGCTCGGTGGAGGCTTTACAGGGTAGCAGGGGTCCCGCATGCAGGAGCTCACTTCAAGCAAGCCGAGCATCACTTTTACGTACAACACACAAGCAACAAGCGTGTGCTGTGTTTCCTTTGTGAGGAAGGACAGCAGAGTTCTGATGTGTCTGCTGTTCATGTATGGGAGGAACAAACTGCACATTAAAGCAAAACATAAAGAGTAAAAGATCAAACTGGTTTTTGCAGGAGAAACATCTTTGTTGAATGGATGACAACATAAAGCTAAAAGAACATCCCACATGAAGGCGGTAACACAACTGTCCAGATAGATCAACATGCCAATTAAAAACGTTTTTCTTGAACTAATCTGGATGAACTACTGCTATGCTTTCAGGTTTTCCGCTCCCTCGACAAATTCTAAACCTGCAAGCAGCCTAAGAGAAGGTCAAAACAGAAGTGTGAAGCAGCAATACAAAAAGAAACTGAAGCATGTTTACAAATGCTAGCAAATAATAAAAAAAAAAGAATAAGAAAAAACAACCAAATATGAGCATCTTTAGCAGCACAAGGACAGCATCAAAGTATCAGTCTGGGAGCACTTTTGGGTCTGGCTCTGACCAACAGGACTTTTTTAGCCTTTGCACAGATCCTGCTGTCATGTTGGAGGCGGGACAGGAAACGTGTGGCCGATGTTTTCGTAACCCAGAAGATTAAAACGGAGATTCAATAAGAGAAGACCGTCTAAAGTAACACGCTGAAGTTTGCTGTCCTTGTTTTCTATGGGATGTTCTGCTGTCAAACTTCTGACTGCCACATATTTTTAGTACAAAAAAGTGTCTAATGTCTGAGCATTAAATGATCAGATTATACTCATTACATTATCAACATAAAGACAAATTCAATCAAATCACAAACACAAGAAAATATGCCAGAAACAAATTCCATATCCAATCTTCCTTTTGTTGCATGCAAAAAACAAAGCCATGCATTTTTCCTCCTAACTGAAGCAGTGCTGTCTGAGACAGACTGGGAAAGAAGATCTCTGAGCTCATCTAATAAGTTCAACTTTAATACTTTTTACTTTTATTTGAATGCAGATCTGCTGCAAGACAAAGCTCACGTTGCTGGAAGAAAGAAGTCCAACCAAGGTTTCTCTTCTTTTCCATCATCTCTCTCACTTAGTGTCATTCCCTTTTGTCGGTCTGTATCTGGTGTTCCCGTTGAAGTGGTTGCCATGGCACTGGGCAACACACTGAAGTCAGAAGTAGTCAAGGCCAGGCTCTGAAAAGCCAGTGTATCACCTCCCTTTGCACCTGCGCCTCCTGCATCCTGTTGGTGTGTATCCGTCTGATGTCCTCCAGCCGCGTTGATGGTGTTGTTTGTTACAACAGATGCTGAATGTGCAAGGAGTTCCTCTGAGCATGAGCGGGCTGGAGTACTGCAGAAAGCAAAACAGACTAAACCTTTTTTTTACTGGTTACCCTCCTATATAATCAGGCAGCATTCCTCTGGAAGAGCCTGACTGGAGGCAAATCCCAAAAAACCGTGACTCTTTACAGCCATCTAAATATAAATCCATGCTGGTATCACACCGTTAAGCTGAGGTTTAATGAATAATGTGGTGCTTGTCACACCCAAGGAGGCTCATTTTAGCCCGTAAACTCCCAGAATGCACGATAGCAAGAGGGGAGAGGTCAGGCAGCTGCCACCAGAAAAAAAGGCCAGACTTTCAGCCCCAGCCCGCTCGAGGTCAGGGAAGGAAGGAAATCTTATTTCCTTACATCCTGAAGGCGGGTCACATGTGAATGTGGCTGAGAGTTTGGTTTCAATCTGAAAGCGTTCACAAGCTTCTCTGCTGGACTCTGGCACTTTTGGAGAAAAGCAAAGTCTGATGCAATATCAAGCTACAGGCCAATGATTTCTCTGGGTCTTTGCATATTTTTTTAAACTAGCATTTTATTCATCCATATGACTTTACAGCTGTAGAATTTGAACTTTGTTTAATGACATTCATCCCCCTCAAACAAAGTTCTTCTTTAAGCTCTGCAGTAGTAATGAAGCTCATCCCAGTGGCCATTCTGTGGCATTCTGTGGCATTGAAAATGACTTGAACAGTCATTTTCAAGATAAAATCTTTAATAATCAAAAATAAAAAAATTACTAAAATAAATCCCCTATTAACCACAAACAGACACGCACGCACACACAACATTGTTCTCGCCAAAATGCAGTTTAAAAGAATTTCAAAAGTTTACAACACAACTTTTATTTGGTTCCAGAGATGCTGCAGTTTAACACATCAACACCAAAAACAACCAACAGAAATGAAAAGTAAAACAATGAAACATCACACAAAATAACCCGTGAACAGAACTGTCAAAGAAACCTGACTTAATGTCAAAATGCGGCTGGATAAGCTTGAGCTTCAAAAACACCAGAACTTGAGCCACAGATGTTAAAGAAAGAAGGGAGTCATTAGGATTCAAACAGGGAATGGTAAAGAAAACAACAGCAGCGTGCCTGCACAGCTCATAATGCTCGGCCTGTTGTGTGAGAACTGATCCATGACCAGCTAACACAAGCAAAGACACGTTCCGTGTACTAACAAGGCTAATAATAACACTGAACCCACTGCCAACACAGGTCGCCTCACACACGAACAGTCTGGTGGAAGATGCTTAAACAGGCATGAAATGGACAAAAACCTCAGACTTCACTTGGTTTAGTGCAGGGTGTCCAAATCCAAGCCTTCAGGTCTGCACCAGAGTTCAGAAAACTTCTGCCGCTGCAGTTATAAAGGACCATCTGAGAAACACACACTCCTGTCCTGAGCGAACAGCCTATTGAAGTCAGTCTGACTGCTGTGATGACAACTCACTGCAGATTAATGCAGGACAAACATGTCACACAAGCACTGATGAGCTGCTGCTGCTGCTGCTGCTACTGAGTTACAGACGCTTTCAACTACTTTCTGTTAAGGGCAATTTGGATAAAGTTGTGACAAAATGAACAGAATTTAAGAAAGGAGAAGGAATGAGCGAGCAGCCAACTGATTTCTAAACTTGGGGTTATGAGAGGTTGTGATCTAATTAGATCAAGGTAAAAAGAAACAAACATCAAATCTTATTTGAATTCATGCATTGCTCTGCAGAGTTACACCGGCTGCAGTAAAGCTGAAATGCAGACTGTTTCTTTACAGGCTGTAGTTCCTGAGGATGAACCAGACTTTAGGAGAATGTCTGATCTCTGCTCACCGTCACACCTCACCTTGGCAAAAGAGGCAAGGTTCCAGGTCAGTTTTCACATAGAAGGTAAGCCTTTAAAGCCTGCATGTTTCAGTATTTCTAATAAACATGCCTGCGTTTAAAGGGTCAAACCTCAAGCCTGCCTTCCCCTGCAGGTGTGGGTTTTCTCCGGGCACTCCCGCTTCCTCTCACAGTAGAGGAAGCGGGAGCCTCACAAAAACATGTTGCATAGGTGGATAAGTGAATCTAAATTGCCTCTAAGTGTGCATGAGAGTATGAGCGAGTGTGTGACCCTGCAGCAGACTGGTGACCTGTCCAGGATGAACCCCACCTTCACCCAACAGTAGCTGGGTTGGTTTTAGGAGCCCTGTGACCCCGAACGGGATTCAGCGAGCTCTGTAGATGGATGGATGGAAATAAAAGATGTCCACCTCCTTTAGAGAACGGAGGTTCAGTAAACCTACCACCTAGTGCAAAATGATAACAGCTCCGAAGCCAAAGCTTGTGACCGGTACCCTCAAGTGTCTTCACCCATCACAACACCATGCTTCTTTAAAAATACCATCTAAAACATCTCTGTTGATGTGTGTTGAAAATATTCATGCATGATGTGCATCGTAACAGCTATGAACGGTTAAAGCACATGTTACATCAGGATAATGGGTTAAATATGTTTTATAAGATTACTCAGCAAAGTCTAAATGTCTGCATCAAGGAAGGCCAATGGCAACACACATCTGGCCTTCATTAGCCACGCCCATCTGAACTGCACCACAGTACTAGACAGAAAACTATTTAGCAGCTGTAAGAGTTCATTGCTGTCTGTCTGTCTGTCTGTCTGTCTGTCTGTCTGTCTGCCTGTCTGCCTGCCTGCCTGCCTGCCTGCCTGCCTGCCTGCCTGCCTGCCTGCCTGCCTGCCTGTCTGTCTGTCTGTCTGCCTGCCTGCCTGCCTGCCTGCCTGCCTGCCTGCCTGCCTGCCTGCCTGCGTACCAACCTACCTACATATCTAAATTTCAGACTTATTTCAAAGTAGGAATTCTTTATTGTTTCTCTGTAAATTAGTCTTCATGTAAAAACAAATTCAATCTGGA
Organism: Oryzias sinensis; assembly: GCA_037389245.1. Lineage (NCBI taxonomy): Eukaryota > Metazoa > Chordata > Actinopteri > Beloniformes > Adrianichthyidae > Oryzias > Oryzias sinensis. The sequence goes on along the minus strand of CM074496.1, from coordinate 1,030,938 downwards.
ATTTCCCTCTAAAATATTTGAGTCTCAGTGAGTTACCAACCAAAGTTGCGCTGAAACAGTCACAGTTTGTCAAACTTCATACAAACAAGACATGGTACTGCATCCTCTTCATTCACAGCGACCTTCTACTCCTTCTCTACGTCCATGAACCTCCTCTTTTCTGCTAGCTCCAACCTCAGCATCCTTATAGCAACATCATCACTGTTCCTCCTCTCAACATGTCCAGAACATCTACCATGATCTGTTCCTTTGATGGATTCATTCCTGATCCATCCTGGTTTCTCCCAAAGAGAACCTCAGCATCTTCATCTCTGCTACCTCCAGCTCTGCCTCCTGTCTCTGCATCAGAGTCTCTAAAATAACAACATGGAGGCTCTCACCACAGTCTTTTACATTTAACATGTTTGTGTCTCAATAAAATGTTGAGGTGGTGGTATTTACATTTAATAAAATCGGTGGTGCAGTTATAAACAAATTCAACTTTATGTCTTTTTATTTTCTTCTTGCTTTAGCCACAGTTACCTGCAAGGCCTACTCCCCCCTACAGGTGACGTGGTGGTACTCCAGCTTCCGCCTCCGTCTGCTTCTTTGTTGTTCTTCTTCTTGCGGAGCGCCAGCGGCACATATCCGCTCTGATTGCTCTTATTGGGCAGGTACTGGTTGAACGGCATGGCGGTCCGTAGCTCAGTGACTGATGTTCGCCGCGCCAACATGTCATCCTTATGGATGTCTGGCATCTTCCTGTTGGGAAGGCCATCAGACTCTGAGTCACTGCCACGGCCTGAAAAAAAACACGGTACTTTTAAAGACCAAATCCTTTACTATGTGAAGCTCACAAGACAAAAGATTGTTAGCATAGTCTTTAAGCTTAAGCAATGCGATGGCGTCAGGAGGGACGGGTGTAATCACAGCCTTCCTAGTCTACAGTTCGCTATCAAACTTTCTGAAACCTGTGTTTGGTGCTTCACATAGGACAGTTGTCAATAATTATCATTTATTTATTTCTCTCACAAGATAATCCAATGCATCATTATTACTATTATTAGGAACTGCAAACAACTGAAGAATAGTTTAGCAAAGACAAGCATCAGCTTTGGAAGCATGCAATGACTGGGACTTTCATCATTCTGTCGCTTTACAGCAAGATCCCCAAACGGACTAAAACAACAGAAATATGTCCAATGTTTTCCACGGATATCCACCCGTGACCAGGCCTGACCCACAGCACACTGGGAGGGGCTGACCCCACCAGTGACAGGTACAGGTTACTCCCACCTTACAGGTTTACACCTTTGTGTGCTTCGGCACAGCATGCTAATCAACTAATTTTGCTACGACCAACAACAATTATTTAAGCTGTTGGCCGGGGAGCCAGGGACGATGGTGTGGAAGGCGCAGTGCTAGGATGGTTCGACGAAGAGGTGTGCGCAGGACCGCAGGGCCCTGGGGCGAGTGTCGGAGCAGAGCATCCTTGCTACAAAGCAGAGTCTGTGGGTCGGCAGGACGCTATAAACTATGCTCATATGAGAACGGGATACAGGACAAAGACTGATGTCATGCCAAGGTACTTATCCCTGCCAGAATTTGTATCTATGTGTAAGAAAAGACTCCTGGCTTGTTCAAATATGTTGACAGTAAATATTAAATGTCTTTGGCAAATGTTTACATCAAACATCAGTTTGAAATAAACATTTCTTATCCTAAATTAGCCAAATAAAACTTGTTTATTTGTCACTGACTGCTGTCATTGTTTAACGTTGAAGATGTGAATAAAACTGAAACCATTGTAAACATAAAATATAAACCCTCAGCTGTCCTAGAATAAAACACATCGTGAACATCCACCTCCTTTTCATGCTTTCTGAGACAAAAACAAACCTCTCAACAAATCTGACTCCATACATGATAGTAAAATAAACTTATTGTACCTCAATCCACGCCAGCAAGATCAATTATAGATTAGAAGACTAGAAAAGTCTGGGCTTTTACAGCCCTAAATATCTTGAATCTCACTTCATGGATTTCCCCATGTTGAGTTATATAATTATATTTAACTCTCACCATAAACGAGGGAACACTACATATGATTAAATCCCTGAGTGATGATGTCTTTCAAAGAAGGAACAGAGATGTACTCACTCACTCAGAGTGTATCATAACCAAACATGATTCTGCTTTTTATTTCATGGACAATCACCCAAAGGCAGCATAGACTGGTGAATCAAAAAGGGAATAGAAATAATCAATATGAGAACCTCTTAATTCAGGAGCATGACACCTCTCAGACACTACCTTCATCTAAGTCTTCATTATCTGTTTCTTTTTCCACATGTCTGCTTTTCTGCATCCTGCATTCCAGCAGTTGAGCATAAATCAGCAGATGGATAGGCTGTGTTTACCAAGCAGATGACATCAATCAAGGCGAAATTTGTGTTGTGCAGCCCGTGCTGACAAATTTTAGCCTGGAGTGAAGAAGAATTTACCCAGGATGCCAGAGTGTCTGTTTGCACCACATTTTAAGACAACTTTGTTTGAAAAGTCCGTGTTAACACCTGGCTTTCCAGAAGAGCTCAGCTTAAGGACTTTCCCTGCTTGCCGTGTAAAATTCCTCAGTAATGTGTCTTAACGTGATCCTCATGGAGGATCCTGAAGATGTGGAAGCCAGTGCTGCAATGCCAGTCACTTCTTCCTTTATTCATCATATTCAAAGGAAATAACATTTTCAGTACTAAAGCAGCTGCAGCTTTTTGAACCAATGAGAAGCTTTCTGATTATTAAAGTGTTTCATGTGGTCTAAAGGCCACAAACAGCCAGAGGAACCAGCATCTCCGGGAGTAAACAGTTAGGCATCTATTTGCAAAAGCGGCCTGCATTTCTATGGGATGATATGCTCTCTGAACACATGGCAACAGTGAGGCTTGAGGGATCATTTAGAATGTGCTGGTGCAACGCCGCATTAGGCTTTACATCACAGTCATCAATCACTGAGCAGGAGGGAGAGGGGGTCGTGTTCAGTGTGATGCACGCAACATAAAATCAAGTGTGGTGGCAAAGTTCTAACAGCATGAAGGAGGAATGAATTAGAGCATTCAGCTCAACAATGTTTTTGTGATACAAACTTCTTCTTTAAACATCTCGTCATTTAACACCACAGTCCCACTTTTATATGCGATCTCCAGCCCAAGAGACTTGTTCACTTTGAAATGTTTCAATGTTTAAACGGACTTAACAGAAGATGAATTCATCTGGAAAAGATTTGCAATTTAAAGTGAAAGACTTCCTGCTAAGGGACATCATATTGCAGATTAAAGTAGGTATTTCAGCCAACACTGCAGACTTTCAACAAGCCCAAAGAAAGCTACTGAATGTTCATCCCAATGAACCTTTATTCTTAACAAGATCACAAAATAGTTATCCACAAAATGGTATTCTGAGCTACATGACTTTTAGCAGGTAGTTCATCTGGTGTGCTGGCATTCATCAAAAAGGTTATATGCTAGAGTTTTTTTTGAATAAAAACTGACAGAAAGAGAGAGAGAATCCTTAGTTTAACCTACTGACTGTATAAGATCTAGAGGTAAGATCTTAAAGTGTGGGTGACATGGTCTATTTTAATAAGCCAAAATATAGTAAATAGTCTCTATTTCATGTTGCGATTGTTTTTAATATTTTTCGAAAAAGAATAAATAGCGAAAAACGCAATATAAACAACGAGGACGGCCGCCGGCTTCACGCATTCCGCCGAATTCTCGCCCCCCTGTTTGTGACGTAACGAAAGGAAGACAAGGCAGACAACATGGCTAGCACCGATAGCGAAGCACAGAGTGATGCTACCGTCTCTATTAGCGATTTATCATCAGATGAACAGAAAGATGAAGAGGAAAGTTGCGGAGATTATCATGATGATGAGTCACTTTTGCAACCGTATCGATTCGAACCCTTTTGCGAAAGTGAGGAGGATATAGCAGAAAGTAGTAGGTCTAGTGATGCCGATGACGATAGCCAGCATGAAGATTCGGCTAGACTCCAGTAAGTCTAAAAAATGTATAAAATTAAATTACTCCACTTACCCTAAAATATACTCAAAATGTCCCCTTTTGGCCTAATCTAAACAAAGGTAAACACTGGTTTTCAACCCAATTTACAAAATAAATGTCACAAAATAAAAGTTTCCCAGATATTACTACTCTTTAGTTAACAAAGTCACTGTATACCATTAACAACTGCAGAACATTAACAGTTTTACCTGTTTGAACCAGTTTGAAACCTTTTCTCGTGCGCTCGAGCGCTCACACACACACAGTTCAGTTTACTCACGGTACCGGCGCCTCAAAAGCAAAAGAAAAAAAACGTTGCAGGCCTGTTGCTTCTCTTGCAAAACATTGAGTGCGTTGAAATACTCCAGTTGGATCCAAGGACAACAGAAAACACAACTACTTCGCCTCAATGTGATCCATCGTGATGCACACTAGCTAGCTTAGCAGCCTCCGCTCCCGACTCCAGCGCCGTCCTGTCCGACCCAGAAAACGGCTCGCTCGCTTCCAGCTCACCCGCCTTTCCTCGACTCAGAAGCCAAGATCCTCCTCCCAACTCTCCGTTCAAAATTCTTCGTTTGTGTCCCGGTTTTTGTCCCTTCGAAAACGCAGACTTCTCTCCTGCAGATCTGGAGGGAAAAATCCTTCGCCGTCCACCTTCTTAAATTTTCCCCTTTTCAGCAGCGTTTCTTGTTTTGGGAATTTTATACACAGATACACTTTCACTAGATGTATTGCTACATCCAGCTGCCACACAACGACTTGGCATGTTGATGATTAACAGATTTAAACACGAGAGAAACGAAGACTACCTGTTTGTTTACATGCTGTCCGAAGCGGAACTGCGAAAGTCAACGCCTTTCGTTACGTCACAGGTCATATCGGGTTCACTTCCAGCCTGCGCTCTAGCGGCAGATCCAAATCTCTGATTCCTTCGAAAGATGTCTATTTTTCATATGCTTCGGATTTTTTTCGACGCAAACTATTGGTATCAATAGAATCAGCGTTTAAAGGGCTTTTTTATTTGACAAAGTTGTTCAAAGCATGGCATCCACACTTTAAGCCCGAGCCCAAGTCAGAACCCGAACCGACCCAAAATTCTGGTCGGGTCGGGCACTAAATGACAATCATTACGTTCGGGTCGGTGCGGGCCGGGCTTCTCTCTCGCTGACTTTTTTAATAAATATATTTTGTGGCTGCAAAGAAGCTCCTTAGGCGGGCGGTTGTCAAGCAGCTCTTTATTGGTTTTCATTTATAATGTTATATTTTTCAATAAATAAAGCTAATTTATCATTGAATATTTTTTCTAAAATTTTTGAGACTTGTGGAAGAAGAGAAACAGGTCTATAGATTGTAAATTGGTGTTTGTCTCCACTCTTATAGATAGGAATCCCTTTGGCTATTTTCATTTGATTTGGGAATCTCCCAGTTTGTAATGATAAGTTACATATGTATGTTAGAGGCTTAGCTACACTATAAATTATTTTTTTCACCACCTTCATATCTACATCCTCACAATCTTTTGAGTTTTTACTCTTGAAATTATTCATAATTGATATCAGTTCATTTTCGTTCACATCAAAGAGAAAGATTGAGTGTGGGATCCTGTCGATGGGTGGATTATTGTCTTTGCTAGTTTTGCATTTTGGAATTTCCGCTGCAAACTCTGGACCCACGTTTACAAAGTAGTTATTGAGACTGTTTGCTGCTTCATTGATGTCATAGCTTTGACCCTTCTCATCTGTAAAGTAATCTGGATAAGTTCGCTTTTTTGTCCCATTTTTAATGATGTTATTTAATATTTCCCAAACTCGCTTTACGTTGTATTTATTTTCATTCAGTAGATTATTGAAGTACACTTTTCTACTGTAATGTGTTATTTCAGTTACTTTATTTTATATGACTTATATCTTTGTTCAGTTTCTCTTGTCTTCTGTTTTAAGAATTTTTTATAGAGGCTATTTTTCTTTTTACAAGCATTTTGTAGACTGGTGGTTAACCAAGGGCATTTGGCATATTTGTTCTTGAATTTATAAATTGGACAGTTCTTATTGTAAAGTGAGCTAAATATTTCTAAAAAACATTTATAAGCAATATCGACATCTTTCTGTCTGTACACAGAGTTCCAGTTTTGTCTGGATAAGTCATTATTTAGAGCATTCATGGTTTTTTTCATTTCTTAGCCTTTTGTAGACTGGTTCTTTTATGATTTTCTTTGTCTTCACCTTGATGTCAAATAGTGCAAAAACTGGTAAATGATCAGTTATGTCACATATCATTAGTCCACTCATATGAGTGTATTCTATATTATTTGTAAAAATATTATCAATAAGAGTAGCACTTTGAGTAGTGATTCTGCTGGGTCTTGTTATGGTTGGATATAAACTCATTCCATTCATTCTGCTGATAAAGTCGTCGGTGGCTTTATGTTTGCTGTGGTTTATCAGATCGATATTGAAGTCTCTGCAGATGTATAATATTTTGTTATTTAGAGAGGTAAACATGCTGTAAGATGCTTATTAGACAGCATGATTATTGCACAGGTGTGCCTTAGACTGGCCACAAGAAAAGGCCACTCTGAAATCTTCAGTTTTGTTTTATTGAGGGGGTCAGGGGACTCAGACAACCAGTCAGTATCTGGTGTGACCACCATTTGCCTCATGAACTGCGACACATCTCCTTCGCATAGAGTTGATCAGGTTGTCTATTGTGGCCTGTGGAATGTTGGTCCACTCTTCTTCAATGGCTGTGCGAAGTAGCTGGATATTGGCAGGAACTGGAACACGCTGTCGTATACGCCAATCCAGAGCATCCCAAACATGCTCAATGGGTGACATGTCCGATGAGTATGCTGGCCATGCAAGAACTGGGATGTTTTCAGCTTCCAAGAATTGTGTACAGATCCTTGCAACATGGGGCCGTGCATTATCATGCTGCAACATGAGGTGATGTTGTTGGATGTACGGCACAACAATGGGCCCCAGGATCTCGTCACGGTATCTCTGTGCATTCAAAATGCCATCAATGAAATGCACCTGTGTTCTTCACCTATAACATATGCCTGCCCATACCATAACCCCACCACCCCCACTGAAGATTTCAGAGTGGCCTTTTCTTGTGGCCAGTCTAAGGCACACCTGTGCAATAATCATGCTGTCTAATCAGCATCTTGATGTTGCACACCTGTGAGGTGGGATGGATTGTCTTGGCAAAGGAGAAGTGTTCACTATCAGATTTAGACAGATTTGTGAACAATATTTCAGAGAACTGGTTATTTTGTGTATGTGTAAAATGTTTAATGTTTACATAACTTGACCATCCTGAAAAGACAAAAGGGGGGAGTTACGGTGGCATGGCTTATTTATTCTCACCAGTGTGTTGACAGTCATTTCATTTCATCTTTATCAATGGCACAATAGCGCCACCATGTTGTATTGAATGTGACTGCAGTTGGCCGTGATTTCATGGTTAGCATTTTAAGCAATGTGCTTTTTAGACAGATGATGAGGCTGATCACAGTGCTAGGCACTTTTCGCCTTATGCTGTCACATGCAGTTCAGACAGCCTTACAGAAGATGAAAGGGGGGGGGCAGCACTGCGCGCACCTTTGCAATTTTAGATGAATCTGCATCTAAAACTTACAAAGGTGTTTCGTTAACCATGCTCAAATTCCTTTCACCGTCACATTGTATGTTATATCGTTTTGTTCATCTTGAACCAAAGATTTAGTTACAGAATATTTTAATAGAAAATGTGCGACCAACTGGGAATGGCCACTTTTGCAAGCTCGCCCTACTGACACCTTTGAAGATCTACAAACTTTAAAACCAACATTTTTTCCCAAGTAGCTTGGTCAGGGCATTCACCCCTCGAAAATTGACGGCAACCACAAAACTGTCTCCTGGTCTGAAAAATATTTCAGCGGTCTTTAAAGATACTCAGATTGCCAGGTCAAAATCTGTTATCAACCGCAGAGCGCCATGGATCCAGTCTAAGTTTCATCTTCACTCCAAGTCCTTTAAATTATTTTTTATTAGGATTTTTTTCCATGTATTGGGAAAGTACGACAGTCAAGCACAGGTTAACATTAAATGAGCACAAGTACTGCCTTGAACAGTTGAAGTTGAGTCGGTTCTAGGAGAACAGAGCTGTTGCATAAGAAACTGTTCATGACGGGTTTAGAGACAGTTAATGAGCCAAAATGTATAACACAGCAGAAGATAGGCACACTTTTTACCAAAACACATCTAACTTGAACATTTTGGCATCATTTGAGGCCAAATGATGCCAAAGGCACTGCCCCTGCATGATCAGTCTAAACTAGAGGAGAAATGTTATCATAAAACATTTTAAATGAACCAATTCTTACCATCACTACTACCGCGGACAGCCAGGACATCTGGCGATGGGGTCTGCTGTGAGCGAGAACCGAAGGAGTCCAGGCTGTCAAATGAATCCTCGCGCCCGTGACGCGGCGGAGACAGAGAGTCACTGCGCTCAGAGTCCCAGCAGTCGATATAGCCACTGTCCCGGATGCTGAGACTTGGGCTTTCCGTCACCTCTGCCTCCTGGGAATGTGTCAGCACACACAGACTTATGTTCCCACATTCAAAAGAGACAGGACTTCTCTGAGTTAAGTATTGACAAACACAAAAAATGTATTAACTTAAAAAATCTGAAAATACTGAAAACTAAAGAGATGAATGGAATTTGGCAGGAAGGAGAAAAGTTCCCATCTGCCTAGAGGGAAACAGCATTGAGATTGTGCCGTACTTCAAATATCTCAGAGTTCACCTTGAACACAAACTGGACTGGTTCGTGCAGACCTGCAGGTGCAGACCTGGGTCTCTTACAAGAAAGGTCAGAGCAGAGTCTTCTTTTTGAGATGGCTATGGTCATTCAATGTCTAAAATGAAATGCTACACATTTTGATCAGTCGGTTAAGGCCAGTGCGGTTTTCTATGGCGGGGTCTGGATGGGCAACAGTGAGGGACCGGGCTGGGCTGGACAAATTGATCAGGGAGTGTGTGTTGGTGCTGGGTGAGGGGGTTGACTCTGTGGGGTCTCTGGGGGAGGACAGAATGGACAGCAGGATGAAGACTATCCTCAACAACACAGGTCACCCACTGAACAATACTAAGGCAAAAAACGCCTGGACAGCAAATCCACCTGCTTGTTGACTTTAAATCGTAAGATTTGTGAGGCCGGTTTTCATGTGGCATTTCATGTGGTTTTAGGAAGCAAAATAATGTGCAGGAACTCATTCTTATTTGATTCTTTTACTTTAGATAAAGTTTTTACTATTTGTTTTTTTCTTCTGTAGATTTGAAACTTTCCCATATTTATTCATCTGCGATGCGCCAACATCTGGGAAACTCTTGAGCTGACTCATTTCTCAGAGAAAAGTTGTGACAGAGTGGAATAGATTTCATGGGGTGACATCATGGCAATAAATGAGCATTTTTGTCAGAGGAGGTCCAGCTTTTGGACAGAGCGGCTAACAGGTAGAACTAATAAGTTGAGGTTCCCATTTTGATCGATTTTTTTATGAAAACAAAAAAAGATCTGGAAAAAATGATGTTCTGCTTTTCCACATTTTGAAAATCCTCTGGATCCCTAACCCTGGATATTGACTCCATCACTAAGTGATCAAACAGAGATTGAGCTGGCTGGAGATTTCATTGTTGCAGGAACTAAACTGTCTATTTTTTCTTCAAAGAAAATCAGGTTCACAATTCTGCTTGTTAAAGTTTACCGGCTGTACTTTCAGAGCTCCAAGCACTAAAAATGTTGAAAATGATGCTTTTTTGATGGGTTTAACTCAAACATACCTTTTGCATTTGTGACAGCAGGGCCTCAAACTCTTTTAGGTCCAGTGTTGGCCCACTGTAGGAGGTGCAGCTGTTGGCAGCACGACCAAGCCAGTAGACGGTAATCAAAACCTGCATAAGAAATCAAGACGGCACAATCACCTGGAGGGAAAGTTTTCATGGAAAAAATTCAAAGAAACAGAAGCATGAGTCATTACAGTCATTAGGATCATTACAAAACAACATCATATTATTAGTTTTTGTCTGGTACCTGAAGTATATCGCTAAAAACAAGACTGCACCAGACATAGTTTCTTTACAGTTATGAAGTGCATGCTGGGAATAAATATTTGGCATCCAAATAAATGTGCACGTCAACTGAGAGGTTTCTTTGTACACGTGACAGTAAACACTGTAGTACTTCATACATAGTTTAGGAGGCTATAGAAGAGACAGTGCTGATACACAAGCTGATTTATTTTCATTTGGAACACAACAACAACTTTAGAAAATTTAACCCTAAGTAAGTTTATTTACCAGAGACTGACAATCACGGGTTATGGACAACTAAAAGTCTTTTCACGATTTATTTTACCTGTGGATAGCTCAATTGGTTAAGTGGATGCAGGAAACCAGTGTTTGATTCCCAGGGTGCATAACAATGAGCTCCATCCAGTCTGGGTCTTCGGGCAAGACCCTTCATGCTACTGCCTAACTATGTAGCCACAGAGAGGCAGACGTCTGGGTACCGTGTGCCGGTCCCCAAGCCGTATAAAATACAGGGTTGTGTCAGGAAGGGGATCCGGCGCAAAACCGTCCTCCAAAGGGATATGCCAAAAAAAGAACAACAACTATTCTTTTGTCGTTTTTTTCTCTGGGGACCAAATATTGTAACTAGCGGCTGGATGTAACATACACAAAATCTTTTATACTGCATTAGCCCGAACCATTGTTAAAGCACACGTTGGCCTTATGGAAATGTTCTGAACTGAACTGGTTGGTAGCAGTGTATTTCCTTCCATTTATACTTGGTTGGATGTTTCTTGCACATTTTTAGCCTTCTCTGTTCTCCTGGCAATATTTTATCCCAAAGTCAGTTTTTAGTGCCAGTGGGAAGTTGAACCTTTTCAACTAGATAAATCATTAGTCACAACCGTCCTTAAGGTGGATACGGGCCTCACACTCAATACATCCATGACAATTGTATGTTTCATTTGCATGGCGTCTCTTGAGGTGGACGTGTGAGCCTCAATGGAACTGAAAGACACACCTACGCTCCCCTTAAGATGCAGGCCCTCCTGCCTACAACCCTCCACCGGCCTGGACAACCCACAAACCTGCAGGACCCGTACAAATCAAGCCCTGTACGGTTACATGTGACTCACTCAACTATGAGAGATTCAGAATGAACAGGGCAACTCAGCGACAGGGAGATCCAGCAGGGCAGCATCTTTAGCTCTGTTGGCAAAGTGCTTCCAGCTAGATTTACAGTCTCCATGTCAACCAGCACTCTAAGGGAATTGCTTTGATAGGAAAGCTCAGTGTTGCTTATTGTGTCTTCTTAAGTCCTTCTCTTTGTGCAAACGCAACAAAAACTGATATTGCCCTTCACAAAAGAAGTATGATTATAAAATACTTTGGGATGCTGAATTTTGCACATGTGTCATTTAGTAACACTACAAGAACAACTGCACTGGGAAGAGTGTTACATCTACTGCAGCTGCTGAGGCCCCATTGTTATCATATATAGTATTGCAGACAACAATACCAATTGGCTGAAAACTACAACACTTTTGGGTCAATAGAATAGTGCATACTCAGGCCAACTCCCACTGAAAGTAGGTCAGACACATTTGCTCTATTGGTTTCCAAACACACCCAAATCAAATCAGACAGCCAGAACACTTCTGCCCAACATCAGATGTCATGTCTTTGTAAGACGGATACATGGGACGTGCACACACACAAGTTCAACACAATGTGATGTCAAGAACTATGCATAGCATTTATAAGAAGCCTCACAATCACCAAACTGTTTAGAAAAAACATCCATCTGGTTATCTTCTGCTTTATCAACAACTTTTAATGAAACACAGACAAATAAAGTGGAATGTTATCTGCATCTTTTTAGTTTAGATTTGTAATTTGTCTTGACTACATGGTTTAGATTTACCAATAATATCCTCAAACAGAAGATAAACATTAACATGATGCACCAACTCAATTCTCATTAATTCAAACATAAAAAACAATCATAGGCTGGTAAAATGTATCTAATATTAAAAAACATATATATATATATATAAACTCTGTTTAAAAAAAAATATTACCAGCATATCCATGCATTCTGTTTAAAACCTTCACCTGCTAAAGATGGGCACAAATGTCTGTTAAAGCTCCACACAGGACTCTTTCTTCAGCTCTTTGCTAGCTTGCACCTTCAGCCACAAACCCTTCAGCTCCCTTCAATGCAGGCTCTTTGTCCCTCCATGTCTGACATGCTGCAGAGATCCTGGTCCTCACTTTAGATCACATAGGCAGTTCCACACTGTACTGTAGTAACATGTCACCGCAGCAGAACTTGAATATGGTGTGGGCGGCCACGCATTCAAGATCCATTTATGACTGCTGAAGTAGCACAGAGTCCCTGTGTTTAGTCAGCTAAAAGAGCCAGCACAGCTCTACAGCACCGCAGATGAACTTGTTCACTGCTCAGCAGCGTCAAAGTGAGAGTTGCTCTGACTGCAGAGTGGGCCGGGCCAGCGTGAGGGGCTCCCACTTGAATTTGCATTATCAGGAAAGAACAAAGATGTGGGACAGATTTTAGGAATAAGTGAGTGCAATGTGGCTGTAGGCTACAGAAGGTTCTTCAAAGCAAGGTAAAAAAAATCCATAGAGTGATGAAAGAGTCAACAGTGCAGCCATATTTTCAGGAAAAATGATCAGTTAGACACCAACTAGAATACGAGTTTGACACTTTGTTGAACAAAAGGTTTGGTAAAAATCACATATTAAACACTGAACACAGAAAATACATGGATAGAACAAAAGTCAGCGATAAAACGTACGTTTTTGAGCCTTCGACTGCAGTCACTTCCCCTGGTGAACAAAGAGAAGGAGAGAGACATGAGATCCCTTTGTGCAGGTCTATGAGACTGAGCACAACATCAGGACACAGCATGTCATATTCACATCAAACAACAGAAACAAAGCTTTGTGGCAGAGCTGAAGCTCACTCAGGTTTTCTTTTCAAATCTCTGACACCACATTTTGTTTAAGAAGATACGTCTCTGACTGGTTTCTGAAAAGCAGGCAGGGACAAGCAAACTGTTCATCATTTTACTAAACTTTGAAAAGTGTTCACTATGCTATTGCTAATCAGGAGACAAAGACAATTCTATGCAGTGACTTCAGAAGTGGAGCTCAGTCACACCTCAGCATTCGCCTCTTAGAGACACAGATGCAACCAAATCAAGAAAAAGATCTTAGGGATGCTTGTGAAACAAGTCCATCATGCTTTTTGCAGTGGATTTAGATCTTGAAAAAGAAAGGCAGGCAAACACAGAGAAAAAACAGTTCCACACAAAAACAAAGCAAAAAACAAAACAAAACACAAAAAGTAGACATTTACCGTAATTTCCGGATTATAAACCGCTACTTTTGTCACACGCTTTTAACCCTGCGGCTTATTCAAGGATGCGGCTACTTGATGCATTTTTTCCGCTAGGGGCGCTCGAGCAGATAGGGTCAGAGAGAGACAGGGGGAATGCAAGTTTGATATAAATTCCCGCTTTGAGAATGAATAGCACAAACAGATAGTAATAGGAAATTTAATAAGAACAATAAATTGTTCAAGCTGTCAGTCATATGAGCTGTCACTCATCCATCTGAAAGTAATGGTTAATTATCCAGGAACCACACACATCTTGACTCTGATCAGTCTCAGGAGGAGGCTATGAGAGAAGCTGAATGCATACTCTGATTTCTAGCATTATGTCCATTTATTTTGACACGCCCACAAGCAGCCAAACAGCATGGACCTGACTTCTGCTCTTAGACCGCTCAGTCATGGTGCAACAAAAGAAACACCCATGCTCAGCTCTACTTTGGCCGCATCCCACAATCCCTTGCTGCCATTAGACCCAATGTGCACATGACCGCTAGAGGTAAGATCTTAAGCCCGAGCCCGAGTCAGAACCCAACCTGATCCAAATGACAATCATTACATTCGGGTCGGTTCGGGCCGGGCTTCTCTCTCGCTGACTTTTTTAATAAATATGTTTTATGGCTGCAAAGAAGCTCCTTAGGCGGGCGGTTGTCAAACAGCTCTTTATTAATCCTGTATGTCAGAACGGTGACAGCACGAAACGAAAGGCACAGCCAGCTTCTTCTTACTCAGAGGGAGAACGTTCACCGAACGCACACAGGTAGACCCCGCCCCCTCTATCCCACCAGTCACCAGCCCACCGTTGATTGACACAGTGGTCCAGCAACTGGCAGAAAGAGGGGGGCGTGGCCACCTGCAGCTTTGCGCACGTGTCGTGAATGTAATCTTCCCTCCGCAAGTCCGCATCTATTCTGTTTAGGTATCCCCGATATGGCGCAACAAGAAGTCAAGGATAAAATTAAGACAGGGGAACTGAAAAGGCAAACATGCACCGCCGCGGCTGCAGTATTTCTCCACGTAATGAAGCGAGTGCGCATCAAAATCTCTCTGTCACTCTCTTTGTCTGGCCTCTTATTCTGTGTTCCAGCGTTATTTCATTGTGCAAATGCATTTATCATGATCATAAAAATATGTAGATTATTTTAACCTTAAATCTTGCGTTTTTTTCTGCCAAAAATACTATGGGATAAATTGAAATTTCGGGTTTGCTTCGGGCTCAGGCCTACAAATCAAGTTAATTGGTCGGGTTCTGGCCGGGTTTGGCTTTAATGCACGCGGGCCTGTGTCGGGTTGGGCTGGATTTTTTAGGCCCGATCTTACCTCTAATGACCGCCACTACAATATGACACAGCTTTCGAGTTAAAAGCAATCGTTAAAAGCAGTGTGAAAAAATCCACCATCACCAACGGGTTTGGAAAAGCCGGTCTGCTGCTGACGGAGAGGACAGCGCAAGAACAGGAGAGAATTTACCTCAGAGTGACACTGACAGCAACAACGAAGGAGAGACTTAGAGTGTGTGGCCAAGAATGTCTGACGCTATTCCAATCTGACTTCCATAGTTTCAGTGCACAGGAGGAAGATGAAGAAAGCTCTCAGTAACTTTTTTTACGTTTATGTTTTTTTAAACCAGCCCTGTTAGTGCTGTGTTATGGTGTGTCACTGTTGTGGAAGAAAACTTCCAGCGCACGCGCTGCACAGCGCTTGCCTCTGCGCGGCACCATGTGTGCCTATCAGTTGCTGCTACTCTCAGTGACTTTTACCGGTACGTTATTTTTAACCAGCCCTGTTACTACAGTATTGCTGCCGTGTTACTGCTGTGTCACAGGCACTGTTTGGAAAGAAAAGCTCAGGTATATTATAAAAAAATTGAAAACTCTGTGAACTGCCTTTCTTTGTAAATATGTGTTGAACCTGTCCTGCAATTACATTTTTTTCTTTCCTCTCTGCTAAAAGCAGATCTTCCTTCGGTTGTTCACTTCCCCGTTTGGAACCCCAGAGCCTCCAGAGCAGGTTAATGAAGAAACATTCATCTTCTTCTGGGGGAAATCTTCTTTTATTACAGTTCTCTTTCCCTCTGTATAACAAACAAACACACACCCCAACACACTTTGGCTGCTCTTGCTGTCACTCCATCTTGCACTCCACTCGAGCTCTCCCCTCTTTCCGCTGCAGCTCCCTGCTCCTTTTTACACACACGCGCCTGGTTTCAGCACATAAACATCCTCAATCTACAACACAGTGTGGCGACCCGGGGGTTAGCCCCGCCTTCAGCCCCTAAGACTCATGGGAAGTGGGGAATCATGGGTGTAAAACCATGAGTGAGGGGGCTGTGAGCAGAAGTGACATCCATGCTGTTTGGCTGTTTGTTTGTGTGTGTGTGTGTTCAAATAAATATACTACAATGCTGAAAAGAAGATATGTAATTAGTATTTACTTCCCCCCAACTGAGACAGTTGGAGACGTGCAGAACACATACTACAACATGTTCAATCAATATCTTTAAACGTGGGAGCATGTGGCCAATATACAGGTGCGGCTTGTGTGTTGGTATAAAACAGTTAATCCTTTAAAATGTAAAGGGTGCGGCTTGTTATCAGGTGCTCTCTATAGCCTGGAATTTACGGTAGGTGTCTTCAGGGCACCCTAATCAACAAATGCAGCTAAAGATTCTATTTTTGTCTAGTAAAAGAACAAAAAACCTTTCTATTACTAAGAGCTTCTTTTAAAAACCCATTACAATTTAAAGGTCAATACTACAAAAAAGAAAACACAACACGACTAAGGATGCCAGTAAATCCACACAAATCCAAAACTGCTGACATGAATATTTACTGTCTGACATATGACATGTTTAGATCACATGAAGATCCCTGAAGCACTATCGAGCAAGTAGATTTGTTAGAAAAGCAAAGTAAATACAAGCAGAAAAAAGAGTGGCATTACATTTTTTTCCATTATAAGAATCTGTTTCTAACATTTCTAACATTTTAAATGCAAGGTTTTCTGTGAGTTAAAGAGGCAACAAGAAGAAGAAAGTGAGGAAATCTGATAAAGATCTGCAATGCTCTGTCTTTTCTGTACCCTCTCTATAAGTGTCTTCTTTCTGACATGACCTTGTTTGAATTTTACTGAAGTACCTAAAGCTCAGATTCTTCATATCAATCTAAAGGACAGAACAGTATTTTTTGTTTCTTATTGACCAAATAAAATTGTTTTGCTCCATTATACAAATCAATTCTTTAAAAATCCTACAATAGGATTTCCTGGATTCCCTTTTTTTAATTGGTTTCTCACAGTTGAAGTTAAAGGTTAAAGTCCCATCAGTTGTCATACACCTGGCTGTGTGAAATTTGCCCTCTGCATTTACCCTGCCCCTTCAGAGAGTAGGAACATTCAACCTCCCATTAATGTTGAGTATCAAGCAGGAAGGTACAATTTTGATAGTATTTGATATGACTCTGCTGCACATTTAAACCCACAATCTCCTAGTCTCAGGACAGACACTCTTCCTCTAAGCCATTGAGCTGGTAAGTAATGTTTCTATGATAAACATTACAGACCTTTCTCATCTTTAAGAGGAACTGATCGGTTTTTGCCCCACTTTGTGTATATAACATTTTTTCTGGTGCTATTTTTTAAGTTGAGCATAATGCTTCATCATCTTTTTTTTGTTTTTGTTTTTGGTTCATTTTAGCACAAAAGCATGTCAGACAGTTGAGTGGAAACTTGTTCTCTTATCGTTGTCGACTGTTACTCACGCTGGAAACTGATCTGTTTCCATCAACAGAAAAAAGGCACAGAGGAGGTTTCCAACCTGAGCTCTTTCTGAACCAGAACTTTCCCTGTTTCACAGATAATTTAAAGCCTGTCTAGATTCTTGTGGAAGAAGTGCAGAGACTCCCTACTGACAAGAACAAAGGTGTGAAAAATAGCAATCTGCACTATTGGAATTATTTACCCACTAGAAACAGTCCAGAAGCCCTGAAACAGTGACACCACAGTTTCCTTTCATGTGCCTTGATGCCACATACTTCCTATCTATTTTCTGCTGTCCAATTGAAGGATTTTTTAGATGAAAATGGCAACCTTGAGGTTTTCCAGTCTGGCTTTAAATCTCTCCACAGCACCGAGTCAGCTCTGCTCAGGGTGTTTAACGACATCCTCTTAGCTACAGATGCTGGGGACCATGTGGTTCTGGTTCTACTGGATCTTACGGCTGCCTTCGACACACTGTATCACAACATCTTGATCTCCCGGTTACAGCAACTTGTAGGCATCCGTGGCACTGCTCTGCAGTGGTTCAGGTCATATCTAGAAGATAGAACATTTTGTGTAAACCTCAATAATGTTCAATCTTCCTCTGCTCCTCTACTGTATGGGGTCCCGCAGGGTTCAGTCCTTGGGCCTTTGCTTTTCTCCCTTTACTTACTCCCCCTGGGTTCCATTCTTAGAAAGCATAACTGTGCTTTTCATTGCTATGCAGATGATACCCAGATGTACGTGCCAATAACAAAGAAGGACGCCCACTCCATCAGCCCTTTAATTAAGTGCTTGGAGGAATTGAAAATCTGGATGGCTCTGAATTTTCTCCACCTCAATGAGGAAAAGACAGAGGTGATTGTCTTCAGTCCCAGTGGCAACAGTGAGTCACACCCAATAGCTCTGGGCTCTCTCACTCAATCGGTGAAATCCACAGTCACAAACTTAGGAGTGAAGATGGACACTGGTTTTAATTTGGACAGGCAGATCAGTTCAGTGGTGAGATCCAGCTTCTTTCAGTTAAGGCAGCTTGCCAAAGTCAAATAGTTTTTATCAAGAAAGCACTTTGAGACAGTAATCCACGCCTTTGTTACAACTCGGCTGGATTATTGTAACTCTCTTTACTTTGGTGCCCCTCACTCATCCTTGTCCCGTCTCCAGCTGGTGCAGAACGCTGCTGCACGCTTGTTAACTGGAACGTGGAAGAGAGAGCATATTACACCAGTTCTGGCTTCTCTCCACTGGCTGCCTGTCCATTTTAGAGTTCGTTTTAAAATTCTTTTATTTGTTTTTAAGTCTTTAAATGGTCTGGCTCCGCCCTACCTCTCTGAGCTGCTACACCTGCATTCCCCTTCCCGCTCACTTAGATCAGCTGACCAGCTGCTCCTAGATGTGCCAAGGACACGGCGGAGACTCAGAGGGGATAGAGCATTTTAATCAACTCTAAACTAGAGTCAAAAGTCAAATATAAAGTTCCCTCTTTTCTGTAGCTTTTCACTTCGCTCCATAAATATCCTTTCATTTGCAAACCATTAAAAACTTAATGGTATCAGCCTTTGTTTGGAGAAAATTGCAACTTGAAGTATTGCACAAAAGGCTAAGAATTGTTAAAAACATGGGCACTAAAGGAAAGAGCTGAGCATAAAATCACAGTTCACTATACATTTCTCTGTATAGGTTCTGTAAACTTGCATGCATATTAAAAAGAAAAGAGCAACGCAAAAACAAAATTGCACAAAGACAGAAATGTGCAAATACACTTTTGGAGACAAAGCAGTGCCTCACAGAACCGGTCAGACAGCTGCCCCTGGGATCCTTTTTGTCATCTCTTATTTCAAGTTCAAAAGCAGTTTTCTAATCGCTTCCTTGAACAATATTTTTAGGCATGCAAGTGTTAGAAACACCCACCCATGAAACCATAACCTTACAACTTACACACAACAGTTTTCAGCTGCCTTTGTTACCCAAAGTTAGGCGTTATAGTTGAGTGAGAGAAACAAACCTTCCATAGAAGTTAGAAAGAGACCAACTGTGTCAAACAGATCACCTATTGTTCATCAGTAATGACAGGCTCCTATAAACATTCTTTGTAACACAGAATCATTTAAAGAGTAAATAAAGAACAAACTGGTTTGTTGACACATTAGGAAACATTCCTAAAAAAACATTTTACAGATGAACAATTACAACTCAGCAATGTGTCAGTAATCTGCAGAAAAGTCTAAACTCTTTGCACTGCAGTAGAAAGAGACATGCTTTTGAGTTTGTACCAAAAATGTAGCAGTAATGGTGAATTGTCAGAATGACTGTCAGAGTCATCACAACAAAGTTTTCCTGCATCCACAGATTTTTTCTTGAATTGGAAATTTACCATAAAACAATAAAACCAATTGTGTAACCTAGGGTTGGGTCCATATTCCTTTCTTATTCTTTCCTATATAGGGCATTTACCATTTTCTAGTGCTGTCCGAATCTACTATTTGTCATGTCTCGTCAGTCCAATGTTAATATATTTCACCTGTGTTGTCTCGTGTTGCACTTCCTGGTTTATTTTAAAACACTAACTCTTCTCTCGTTTCAGCCCTTGTTACTTCCTGCCCTGGGGGTATTCCAGAAAGCAGGTTATGCTAGCTCCCACGGTAAGTTTGAGGCTAAGGAAGTTGATAACCTCAGCTTTCCGTTCCAGAAATGGAGGTATGTTTCAGGATATGTCAAGTTGTCATGCCAACTCATGCTCTGAACATAACCTGGTCTGGAGCAGGTTAAGTTGAAGGTTAGTTTGTTTACAGAGAGGTGAAGCAGCATGGAGTGTCCATTTGGAAATTAATTACTGGATGAAGAAGCTCAGATAATCCTTTTTCCACCGTGAGAGGGTGATAAGACCACATATGGATGTTGGAAAGATAAACTTTATACTTTGATCTAACTTAATTATTTACTTTAGTTAAGATAAATCATTTTTTGTTAAGTCAGCTTAAAAATAACACAAAGTTTTCAGACAGTTATTTTACTTTCATTCAAATTAATTCAATTAAGTAGGTGCAACTGTTAGATCGGCACCGCAAGGGATTGTGGGATACCATTCCCTTTACCTGTCTGGACGGATTTGGGTTTTAGTGTGGCTTTTTGACCAAATGTGTTTAGTTGATTTTCTGTGTTTTGCCGTGTTTTGCCGAGTTATTTGTCCTACTATGCTTGCGTCTCTGCACCATGAGTGAGAGGGAGGAAGAGGATGATGAGTTTATATAGCACCCCTTCTCATCAATAATTTAATGACTATGTTGGAAAATTCCTTAATCAATATATTTACTCTGTACATGTTGTTTCGTTCTTTTTATTGTTATACAAATGAGTATATCTGCAGCTCAAACTTAAACATATGAGAGTTCAAGAAATATAATTAATTAAGATGGAAAAAATATTAATTGAATTGGAGTAATATGACATTTAGTTAGATCAATATAATTTGAGTTTTATAAACAATTATATAGTTATATAGACGTAGGAAATTAGGTTAAATAAATTTAACTCAATTACTTGTTACCAATAGAAGTAATTCATTTAAGTTGGCAAAATTGGATAAGTTATACATATATATATATATATAGATAGATAGATAGATAGATAGATTTAATAGATAGATAATAGATAGATAATAGATAGATAGATAGATAGATAGATAGATAGATAGATAGATAGATAGATAGATAGATAGGATAGATAGAGAGATATATAGATATAGATAGATATATGTATAGATATATATATGCAGTATATATGCGCTTACAAGGAAAATGGAAATAAGATCAGAAACTTCAGCGCTACTTTGTTCTCTACTACAAGCAGAAACTCTTTCTTTGATGATGCAGCCAGAGCATTTTTTTGATGGCCGAGGACCTTCATACACTCATTATTAATCTCAGATCTGGCCTCACTAAAGTATAGCCCCTTTTTTCCACGTTGTTTCCATGGTAGTGACTCCAGAAATCGGCGCATCTACTGAGATCACTGAGTAAACTGGTTATGCACGCATTAACTCCAGGGTTACCAAGTCGAATGTAATTACACTAACTCATATCTGGTCTTTTGGAACCGACATACCCAGAGTAAGCAAGTTCAGGCGGATTTCAGCCAGAGTTAAGGGTTAAAGTCAGGCTAGTTTAAACATGCTTCCCGGAATACCCCCTGGTGTGTTTCTGCAGGTGTGACTGTCTAATCCTCCCTGATTGGTTCCACATGTGATTCCCTCCCTCGTGTCTTAAGTAGTCAGTCTCCTTTATCCTGTGCCAGTGTGTTCGATCTTATCATGTACTCACAGCAGAAGCATTGTCTGAAATTAAAGCTCTAAACTCTGCATCTGAGTCCAGCTCTGAGTGCTGTCCTGACACTATTCCACAATTTAGTGCCCTAGAAATTTCCCATATGTCTATCCAAAAAACCATTGTGCATTGATGCTCTCTAGATTGGCGAATATAGACCACAATGCATTGCGTTTGATTAATATTTTTGAAAAAAATGTTTTTGTTATTCTTTTTTCTAAACTGTCGTAGGTTCTTAAAGGAAGAATCCATCTGATCCTTGGGAAACGTAGACCTTTGCGTTGTCGAATCTTTTTGTGGCTGGCCATCTGTTCTCACTCCTGACACCAAATAAACAAAGTTAACAACAAAAAAGGTGAGTTTGAATCCTTTATGCTTGCAATTAAACATTTGCATAACTAATTATAATAAAAGAAAAAGAAAAGAAAAAGTGTTGAAAGGCACACACGAAGAGTCAGAGTCATACTTGGCAGTGGGGCGTGTGGATGTGTCCTGCAGGTCTCCAGGGTCGAACAGCTGGGAGCCTTTCAGTCCCAGTTCTTCACAGCCACGCAGAAAGGCAGTGAGGTTGTCCTGTTCAAAAATAACACACACTAAATAAGTATAAACCAAAGAACAAAACCCTGATTTAAACTCCACACAAACACATCTGTGGTACACAAACATAGCATGAGCTGCATCTACTCTGACTGACACATTACATCCCTTTGTCTCAACTCTGCTGCTACTTTGTAAATTCAAAATGACTTTCAAATAAAGAACTGTAGAAACACTTAACCTGAATGCACAAAGACTGGGACTTCTGGTAAGAAAACGTACACACACTACAAAGATGACCATGAATCGGAGTGTTTTGTATGTTTCCTCCACAAGCAAACTCTGAACATGAACCAAAAACCTGGATATCAGCTCAACAAAACAACAGCTTCACTTCCAGTCCAGCTTCTGCCTTTGCAGGGTTCAGGTCCTTCCTTCCTCCTGTTTAGCTCCCGTGATCCACCTGCTTTTTCTTACCTCTCCTTTTAGTTCCTTTTCTTTCAACACTACAGTCTTCCTCCCGTCTTCCCTCCACTCTTTGTTAAATGCAACCTGAACCAAGTTCTCCCCTCTAGTTCCCAGGTTCTCAGTCTTTGTTTCTCAGTCCCTATCTTTCACAGGGACAAAAGCCCTTCCCTCTCGTTCCCTCTTAGGGTGTCACCATTTCCTCTTCACTAAAATTGTCACAAAGGTTCACCCTCTCTGACATCCTTCATATGAGCAAAATGTGCAATATCTTCATGAACATAACATTTTTGTGTATTTTACTGAACAAAATGAGACAAAAGGTCCATTGCTGTGCACATTGCAAGTGTACAGAAACAAACACCTGAAACTCTTTTTCACTATTGGCAAAACACCATCTCCAAACCCCCCTGCAGCTTCCTGAGTTGCAGTTGGAACAGATGGTGAGGCAACCCCACCCTTAGATAAACACTAAGTCACTCCCACAGCCTCTCTTTTCATGAAGCATTGAAAGTGTAATAAACCTCGCAAAATCAAACACGTCTAAGATGTTTTAGAGTGACTGCAATGGCAGCAATATAAAGCCCTCAATCCAAACAATTCAAGTGTTTCAGTCACTTTCATGGCCACAGATGTAAAAAGATATGGAGAGTACATTTACCAACATTTGTAAAAAGATGGGGCGCTCTCAGGTGAACTCCTACAGGTCTGCAAACTTTCCACACAGTCATTTTTTGCAGAGTCCAGATCTACAGACCTTGAGACTTTTTTGTGCGTTCAGATTAGCACAGTGCTTAGTGTGCAGAGAGGTCATGCAGGGATCAGGTTCCATGGCTGAGCAGCATTTAATTCTGCTTTTCACCAAATCAGGGGTTCTCAAAGTGCAGCCCGGGGGCCAATGGCGGCCTGCGGGAAGATTTTTTGTGGCCCTCAATAAAAGAGAGGTTCCTTTGAGGAAAAAAGTTGTGTTGGTGAGAAGAAAAGGCGTTTTCAAGCTAAGTGAACAATTGCTTACTTTGTCGTACCTCATGGGCTGGATAAAGTCATCTGTCTGATTTGCAAGCATGTAAATGCAATGTTCAAAGGATTCAATATAAATCGTCACCATGTTACAAATCATAAAAATTATGACAAATTTACCGGCGAGAAGCGCAACATTAAGCTCCAACAACTACAACGGGGCTATGCTGCACACCAGATGTTTACAAAAATGGCTAAATCTAGTTAAGCTGTGACAGAAGCTAGTTACGTTGTGGCTTTGGAAATGGCCCAGCAAGGCCTTAAGTGACGGGGAGTTTGTAAAAAGAATTTATGCTGAAAGGAGCTGACATTGTTTGTCCAGAGCAAAAGAAAAAGTTTGAACAAATAAGTCTGTCAAATGATACAAATATTAGACAAGTAGAAGATCTGAACAGCAACCTCCAGGAAAACATCTGGAGGGCCTGGTTAACTGTACAAATAACACTTGGTCATTAAAGTTATAAAAACAACTTTTTTTCCCCAAAAATTGGCCCCCAGTCTAATGTCGAGTTCTTAATTTTGACCCTCCGCTAAAAAAAAAATTGGTAACGCTTTCTTTTACAGTACAGTACTTAGAGTTTACTTGAGTGGTATTTACATGGTACTTATAGTGTAACTACTAGGTACTTACAGGGTATTTACATGGTACTTTTATGGAATTTATTGGGTACTTGCAGGGTATTTATAAGGTACTTTTTAAAGGAACTTACTGGGTACTTTTTGTGTCTTCTCTGTACTTACATGGTACTTGCTGTGTATTTATGTGGTACTATTTGGTTCATACTTATGTGGTACATACTGGGTATTTATAATAACTTACCTAATAGATACATTAAATTACCATGTAAGTACCTTGTAAGTACCCAGTAGTTACGGTACACTATAAGTACCATGTAAATACCACTTAAGTACACTTTATGTACTGTACTGTAAAAGAAAATGTTACCAAAAACTTTGAGAACCCCTGCACTAAATATTTGTTTTCACATTTGTTTTGTTTAATGGGACTTTAGTGCAAATAAATATAGTATTCTAAATTTCGGACGTGCTTTTCAATGAATCTAAAAGGCTGGAACTTCCAAACCTCCAAGAAATTGAACAAAAATGACAGAAATTTTAAAGTGTCAGCAACAATCTTAAAGTTGTAACACAGTAACCTCAAAGGGGTAAAAGGATTTCCATAAATATTTGAGAAAAACTCCTTATCAAGTTAGCTTCCAAGTCAGAAAGTGGTACATAAAATTAATGTTCTCCCAACAGAAGAGCTCTTCATAAAGTTTAAAAGTGAAAAGAAGGAGTAAAGAGGACTGAGGACTCTAGGTGATATGAAACCAACCACTTTACTAAGCAAAGTTCTCAGTCCTCCATGAACTACAGCTTCATAATATATAAAAAAACAAGACCTGGCAGGCTATAAGGTAGTATTAGCTAAGGGGACAAGAGAGTGGCTGTCTGGAATACTGTGCTTTTGAAAGAGGGGAATGTAAACGTGGGTTGGTTCTGCAGGTCACTGCCACAGGAAACGGGTGTTTGACACAAAGAAGTCACTAACAGTGAAAGGTTTTTCTAAAATGGTTGCGAGCTTAAAAACTAGCTTGGAGATGAGATAACATGGAGAAAGAAGTGTGGTTTCAGTGTATGAGCTTCATCCATCCACCTTCTTCCATTCATCCAGGACCACGTCATGGGGGCAGCAGCCTAAACAAAGATGCTCAGATGTAGTCTCTCCAGCATGTCCTGGGTCTTCCCCGGGCCTCCGCTCAGTGGGACATACCCGAAAGACCTCTCCAGGGAGGTGTCTAGGAGGCATCTGGACCAGATGCCTCCTAGACACCTCAACTGGTTCCTCTGGATGTGGAGGAGCGGCTGCTCAACTCCAACCTCTCTCCAGCTGACCGAGCTTCTCACCCCATTTCTAAGGGAGCGCCCAGCCACCCTACGGAGGAAGCTCATTTCAGCCGCTTGTATTCGGGACCTTGTTCTTTCAGTCATGACCCAGAGCTCATGACCATAAGTGAGTACTGGAACAAAGATCAACCGATAAATCAAGAGCTTTGCTTTCTGGCTCAGCTTTCTCTTCACCACAACGAACCAATACAGCGATTGCATAAAGGCAGACGCCTGACGAATCCGCCTGCAGCAGCAGAGACAATGGAGGTGGAAAACATAATCTACTCTGACTCAGTGGTCCCCAGCCTCCCTCAGTACCAGTTTGAAGCTCTCCTGGATGTGGGGTTTAAAGACCTCCTTGACGGACGGCTCAGTCAGACTTTCCCAACAGATACTAACAGTACTTTTGGATATGCCAAGTCTCTAGGCCTCCTTCCCTGCCAGCGACTCCAACTCATCAGTAGGTTGTGATCAGAGGACAGCTCCTTCCCTCTCTTCCCCCAAAGTTTTCAAGATCGCCTGAAACAGCAACAGAGTCGATCATCATCCTGAAATCCCCCAGGAGGACAATGGAGTCCCACATAGGTGCACTTTCCAGTACCCCTCTGAGAAACAGCAAGAAGGCCGGATAATCTGAACTGCTGTTCAGCCCGTAAGCTGAAACCGCAGTCAGACCTGTTCCATACCTGAAGGGAAACAACGCTCTCATCCACTAGGGTGAACTCCAACACTTTAAACACTGCTGCTGAGCTGAGGGCTCACGAGTAAGCCCATAGTGGCCTGCCGCCTCTCACCATGTGCAACTCCATAACGGTAGAGAGTCCAAACCCTCTGGAAGGACTGATTTCCAGAGCCCAGGCTGTGCGTGGAGGTGAGCCCTACTATATCTAGCCGGTACCTCTCAACCTCCTGCACACTCTCAGGCTCCCTCCGTCCCAGAGAGGTGACGTTCCAAGTCCCAAAAGCCAAGCTCCATGGCTGGAGTTTGGGCCGGCGACGCAACCGCCTTTGACTGCCACCCACACCACGTTACACCCGACACTTTTGAGCTGTGGGCCCACAGGACAGCGATCCCACATTGTACCTTTTCCCCGAGACCCAACCGGGGTCCGTGGGAAAAGCCCCGGCCACCAGGCGCTCAATGCTGGCACCGTACATGGGCAAAATCCCCAGGCAGCTTAGCTTGCCGTCAACACAGAGACGGTGTCTCAGATCATACCATTAGAATTTTTCATAGAAAATGTTAAAGAAGACAACCCAAATGACCATAGTTTAATTAACAGCGTTCTTCCAAAGGACTATGAAATTCCCTGATGTAACTGTCATGTATATGTTGTTTACATTTGAGTTTTGGTTCTCATTACTGACCACTTGTGGTGAACTGAAAAATTGACTGTGTCATGCGCTGTTCATGCATTGGATAACAAGGAGCCAGGTGGGGCAGCATCAGCTTAGGAGACAGAAAGCAGAGAACAAGCAGGAAGAGGATGAAACAGAGCAAAGACTTGAAAATGGAATAGCAACTCCTTAAAATATGATCAGAGGGCACACGGTAATATTGTTTCATAGTATTCTAATTCTTTATGTAAACATGTATTCTGAAAAGTGTAATTTGCCTTTTTTCTCTCTAGATAATTCATTCGGTAACTCAAACACAAACTACCAAGAGATCAGCAGTCAGAGTCTGGCTTTTCTGATCAGAGTAAAGAGCTTAGGGAGCAGCTTTACCTGCAGAAGATTTGGTTGTTCTTGCTTTAAAACAGAAGACAGGCTTGGTTGCATCATCTCGGGCTCACATATCTTTTCTCTGTACAGCTCACAAAGATTTTCTATAAGGCATGCAGTTGATTTCTCTCAGATGCAAACATGGAAACAGTAGCACAAACACCTAAGGTCTTCTTTTTGCCAAACCACTTTCAAGGGATAAAGCATTGTAAGCATAACTCACTATTAGGCTGGATTCCCCAAAAAGCTCCTTCTTATATCCGGAAGAGTAAAACTGACTAAATGTTTACAGAGGAAAAGTTCATTGACTCAGTTTTTGGGTAAAGAGGATCTAATTAGAGTCCATTATGCTTAACAAAGGGCTCTCATTAAAACAAAATGTTTACTGACATTTTTACTGTTGTTAAACATTTGATACACAAAAAAACTCTTTAATTTTCATAGAAACCTTGAGTGTGTGTCGATTTATATAACATTTAACCTGATCATTCTATAGAAACATTTGATAGGCTGTTGATAAGAACACTAAACCATACATGCAGAACAGCATCAAGACTCCAAACACAAAACAGCCACAACCCCACAGAGACTCGTTTTCCCATTAGCCTCCAAACAGGAAGGGGAAGGGGGAGTAGGCTGTGTTTTATTGTGATTGTCCAGATAGCAGAGCTCTTGTTTAAATGATTCTCACCTCTGTAATCAAAGCCAAGAGGAAGAAAAAAAAAATCGGTGCTGAGAAACAGGAACTTCCAAGACAGAATTATGAAATCTTAAAGGTCACATTGTTCAGGAATAAATTCCCTCAGTGTTTTTTTCTTAACCAGTTGAGGTGTTTATAGATGTCCACAGAGTACCATGTGGTGTTCATGGGCTCTTTGAGCCAAGTCATAATTCTTATGTCATAATGCTGACACCAGATTTACAGAACATTCGGGACCATTAGGTTTCCTCTTTGGGAAAAAAAGACTATTACATGCAAGAGTGACAACTGTTCAAAAGTAAAGTTTAAAAAACTTGTGTGACACAAAACCTAAAAGTGATTCAGTATGTCTCCTTTTCTGCACGCCTGTCATCAGTAATTCACAGTGGCAGACAACTTGACTGGAGTCTAACAATCCCAAGAAAAGCGACACATGGATTTGGCCTTTCTTGCCCACAAAGTCAGAAAGAACTTAGTCTTTGTTATGGCCCGCAGCAGCAGTCACTGACTACAAGGACCATATGAATAGGGAAATACTCAGAAATGCAGTTTTAATCTTAATTTTCTTTATACTGTATATGCCCTTCATTATGAGAAAAATGCAAAAAGACCATCAAAAACATGTTTTCATTGGAGTCGGTCTTTAAGTCTTAATCAACAGGACTGTGATTACATGAAATCTTTCCACCTTTATCCACCTTTGTCATGGTAGGGAGAACACCTCAATGTGAGGGTGGGGTCATCTAAGATAGCACAAGGGTTACAACAACATTTCATTTTGACGAAAACCCTTTTTGTCACACCCTTCTATTACTCTGGAGATCTAAAATCAAAGAAAATATAAGTACAGCAGATTAAAAGTGAAGTAAGCTTCAGAGCGATCAGCTTTGGCAGAAAGGACCACAACGTGTGAGTAGTGGTCCTGAAAGGCCATTTCCCTGAGATCAAGGTCTTCTGTTGTTATGAAAGTGTTCATATGTATTGCAATTCACTAAATGAAATACATTAGTCGCAGCCCATGAGACTTGAGTCAGCCCACGAGACGAGTCGCGGCTGACAGACGTGAGTCAGGGGAGTCACTGAGAGTAGGTAGAAGCTGTTTACAGTGTCAGCCCCTGCTGGACTTTCCTACGGGACAAACACTTTCCCCCAGGTAAGATATTTATCGAGAACAACATTAAAAAAAGAAAAAAAAGATGGTATCCATGTAACCCTAAAATGAGGAACGACAGAACACTGCAGAGAAGTCCACATTTGCAAAATTCTTCATTTGTGATTTTACACCAACTTCTTATAGTCAGTATATTTCAGGATGAGATGGTATTTTCCCCTACAGCTGTTGCTGCTGTCCAACCTTGGCTAAAGCATGTATTCCCAGCAGTTGATGTTGTAGGGCACTACCCTGCAATTGCTGTGTGACTTGCTCTGCTACCTCTGCTTCTATGTCGGTTAATGTTTAATGTCACTTTACAATCACTGACGTATTCAAATTTGGTTATAACATCAACCAAAACTGTTCACATTTCAATCGTTTTGAACAAGGCCTTTCCATGAATTGAGGAGGAGTGAGTTGCTATGAGTCTTAGCTGAGAGGTGTGAAGCATGAGGTTACAAATCTTACCAGACCAGCTATGGGTGTTGGAAGCCTGTTGATCTTCTTAACTAGTCCAGGCTTAATGCAGCTCAACAACCTAAGAAACACACAAAAGAAAATATAGAAGAATGAACACAAACTTGGAAACAATGTAACAATAATGTAAAAGCTGTTATTCCCTGTCAAAAAAAAAAAAAGAATAAACACAAGTACAAAATACATATTTTTAGGTCACCGTTGTAATTCTAAAGCATGACTGGCAAAACAAAAACCTGCAGCCAGTACAAAACAAGAAAAGAGAAAATTTCCCTTAGGAGTAAAGTCAGAGCCTGAAAACAAAAATGGAAGCAGTCTTGAACAGGTTGAAGCATTAGCAGTTCCTATTTTGCATCACAGATGCCAAAATATGAACAGAGTTATGTCACGATTTTCACGAGCAATCAGATTTTTCTTAGAACTACACATCTTACAGACTATACTTATTTGCCATGAAGCATGAGCCTTCACTTCTCCTTTTCATCCTCCCCAAAGTCTCTACTTTCATCTTTTGTGAGTGTTTTCATGATGGGAAGTAAAGAGCAGGCTTTGACAAGGGAAAACCCCAATCCTGCATGCTAGGTGTTAGATATCAGTCGTCATTTGACTTCCTGGACATTCTAACTGGCCTTTTCAAATCAAGTTCTGTAATTCCCCAAGCCCAGCTCATGTTTGCCTACTGCAGTTAGAGCTTTTTTTAAATAACTTAAGAGTAACAGAAGGAAAACAGCTACACATAGTTTACATTATATTTGGAGACTCTGGGGAATAAGGATATAGTAATAGGGATAAAGTAACAAATATTCTCAAAAAATAAATTCACAAATTGCTTCCCTACCCCTCTTGCCCCTCTTGCTCCTCGCTATTGCTCCAATTGTAGGGGAAATGTTTGCCCCTGGGGCCACTCCTCGTCTATTCTTCAAAAGACACACTGGTTTGTTCCAGCTAGCTGAAGATGGAACATCTTTCTGTAGAAGCTATACTGTTATATTTGATCATTTATTAAATACTTTTAATCGTATAACTTGTTTTCTCTTTATTTGTTGAGCTTGGTCTTCTCCTGAATTAAGGACTGGGGCGCAAAAGTATGGACTTTATTCATAGGTAAAGTTATGACTAAAGTGCAAACTGTGTGCGAGTGTGTGAAACGACGTGGAGCATCCTCGGTGTTGCTGTGTCTATGTTGGTCCACATCCATACTTGTGCGCCCATGCAGTGAGAGCTACGTGGTTGCAAAATTATTCAAAAAACAAATACAGACCCTTTACAAAAATTAGAATATCATGGAATAGTGTATTCATCTCCATGACTCCATTAAAAAAAAGTAAAAAGTTTAATAGAAAATAGATTCAGGGCCCATTTTTAAATTGATGTAAAGTAGTTTTTTATTTCCATTATTGGCATTCCAGCTCATTAAATCGACAAAAGCAGGATTTTAGAAAATAAAAATACTATCAAGAAGTCACCTTTTACTTTCCAGTTTTTGCAAAAGAATAAAGACAGAGATTATAATCACATCAAATCAATCACAATAAAGTATTTTCAAAAGGATATGTCCATATTTGCCTTTCTATCTGCCATGACGCGTCGCGGCCCCCAGGCTAACACTCTCTGTGGAGCTAACTGTGATCGGCTAAACGCTTTCATTTTCAATGCGCGATATGCACATCCATCGTTGCAAAAGTTTGGATGTTTGTTTTCGTAGGTGAAACAGACACGCTGCTGAGGCCGGCTTTAGGTTGATGTCATAAAATGGGCGGCATCCATAAGGAGCAAAAGGCGGAGCCTCAGAGATCGAGTCATGTTGAAAATGAAAATTAAACACTCTTCCTGATCTGACACAAACTGTCTCCTTTATAACAAGTTGAAGTCCTTCTTTGTGGAGCTCACAGCAGAAAGCTGCAATCCAGATGAATAAAGCAGAAGATGACGCTGCTGCTGGACGGAAACTTTACTTTGTGGTTTGAGGACCTGCAGCAGAAACGACTGCAGATCACTTTTCTCATAGATCCTTTAATGCAGAGACTGAATGCCTGAGATCCCCGCTTGTCCCTGATGAGGCAGCAAGCGAACAGAGATAATTGAGCTGAAATCTCTCTGAAAGAAGGCCCTGTTATGTTTTGGAGAACGGAAAACTACCCGTGTGTAAAAGAGCTGCTCTCAAGCTGCTGTCGATGTTCTCCTAAATATATGTCTGCCACGTAAAGGAACCGATAAGAGAAGCTACAACTGAATATAAACCTGATCTGCAGAGGATCACTAGAGACAAGAGAAATCCCCCTGAGATCATCATCCATCACTGCAGCAAGGTAAGACATTCTGAGATGGAGTTTGGAAAACACACCTGACTGAGCATGCTGGTGTAAATATTTTAATATTCCATCAATGATCAGTTTTTCATGCAAAAAGTCAATCATTCGTTTTTAAATGAAAAAGAAAAGTTATAAAAGTACACTTTTTTTTACTGAATGTTAAAATTAAATTTATTCCACACACATCTGAAATGTATTACTCAGACACCAGAAGGATGCTGTGTCCAGATGTTTGTGTATTTGTTGGTGTAAGTGTCATTCAAAGAGGAATGTTGAGATACAAAGAATTACCAGTTAAATACTGATGGATGAATGGTGAAATATTCCATTTTTATCATCATAAATCAGATTTCAGAGGAGTCAGTGCCTCCCATCATCATCTTCACCGCACGTCACTAGTAACCGAGCAGTTGGACAGGTGTGCCTGATAAAGTAGACAGTAAGTGTAAATGCCATTTTTTGTGAAGAGAAATCTGCATCCAAAGTCTGAAAATTGATCAGGCAACCAGACAATGAAAACTACTGACCTGTGATCTATTAAACAGCTTTGTCCTCCAATAAAAAATGCAAAGTGCATTTCTTTAATAACAGCAGGGATAGGCTCTAGCATCTCTTTGACCCCAAATGTGAAAAAAGCGAGTCTAAAGAATTGATAGACGTATGCATGTATGGATGGTTTTCATTAACACCTGCCACATTTGAGACTTATTTTTAAAGAGGTTTTGTTTAATTTGAGTATATGCTTAAATTGATATCAAAGTAGCAGTTGTGAGGGTTCTGTGGTTTGTTTGGTTCTTGGTTATGTTCTGAGTCACACTGTTTCCCAGTCCATCATTTTGGGTCCTCAACCACCAGTTCCTGACAGAAAATACATTTCCATTTGAAGTAATTTAGTATTTTTGTTGTATGAAAAGCAAGGGCATTGCTTTAGTAAAACATTATTATGGATGGTGCCAAACCAACTATAATAAATGGACCTTTGACTCTCTTAAACATTTCTTTGTAGTCTTTTATGATTTGCATTCAGGTCCTCCTGGTCGAGATCAGTCTCGTCATCTAAAGGGTTGCTCAAAATGCAGCTCCACCTGCTCCCTGCTCTCAATTCAGATCAAAATGTCATCTGCAAACATCAAGGTCCACAGAGATTCCTGTCTAACCTCATCTTTCAGTCTGTCCATCACAACAGAACTCAAAGCTGATCCTTGGTGCAGTCGCACCTCCACCTCTAACTCCTGTCACACCCACAGAACATCTCACCACTGTCTTCCAGCTCTCACACATGTTTTGCACAACTCCAATTCCCTCCTACAGAGGGACATAACAACTGAGAACATTCCACATCACATCTTCAAACTACAGACTCCGACTCATCCCCCTTATTTGACCCTCTCTTCACCTCCAGAACATTATTTAACTCCTCGTTCAGGATCGGCCCTTCTACATTTCTCTTTCCATCCACACCATGATAAAAGAGCTTGAATCTTTTCTAAATATTTAAGTTCCCTTTCCATCTGATGTCTTGAACACACAGAATATCCAGCTATCTTAATAAATACCAATCACGCTCCAATATTTTAGTGCAGGAAGAGTCCATAGCTGGAGGTCATATTTGGAGTGGAGTTAAATCCCTTCCTGGCTCTCTGTGATGTACTATGATTATGAAAAGGGACTGATGAAAGTGGGGTTACAGTATGACTTCAGTAACACATGCAGTGTGTCATATTTGTAGTTAGAAAGTTTAGGTGGACCAGGTAATGCAATTAGATAGACAGGCAACGAACTGGAAAGTAGCATGACTGACAACTCTCTAGCAATGAAACTGGGGAGGTGGCTGGTTCAAGTAGTGTGAGGAGCAGGTGCTTAATAGGAATTTGATTGCCAGGTGGGGCAGAACCTCCACAAGATAGAGATGGAAAGGAATAAATGAATGAACAGGATGCAATGTTAAAATTTCAGAAAGTGGATGACTGTGCAATTGAAGTTCCTATTGAGGTCACATGTGGGAAAAGGCTAAAAACTGGGGGTATAAAAGGAAATAGATGTTTAAATAAGCCTTACTCGCACAAAAAGATCCCATTCTCCAAATTCCCTCGGAAATCCTTGTCTCCGAAAGATCTCCCTGTGGCAGCCTGTAAGTAAAAACAAGAGGATTTGTAAAGGAGGGCAGACTGTATAGTTTGGTTCATTTCAAATTATGACCCACAGAATCAAACCTGACAGCCCAAAACTCCTGTAACGATCTAATCTTTGCCTTTCAGCTCCCTTTAGGAGTCACCCCCAGCAAATCTTCCATCTCTATCGAACTCTCTCCTCTTCATCCTTCTTACTCAAACCAACCACCATGTCCTCCTTCTTTACTTGCATGAATCTTCCCATTGGTCTTCCTCTAGGCCAGGAGCGTCTTCACTTTTTGCAAAGAGGGCCAGATTTGGTGAGGTGAAATTGTGTGACAGCCAGCCACTTGGCCTGCATTCTTGAACTAGTTTAATAAGGTTAAATGTAAATGAGGGCTGTATGGTGGCGCAGTGGTTAGCGCTCTTGCCGCACAGCAAGAAGGCCCCTCAAGTCCCAGCTGGGGGACACCAATGGGGGAACTTTTCTGCGTAGGTTCTCTCCAGGGACTCGCCTTCCTCCTACCGTTGAAAAACATCCTTCATAGGTTGATTGGTTACTTTAAATCAGCCTTTCTGAAAGAGTGGTCCACGTGGATCAGTGGTTTAGGACTATGGAGTGATATTTCTGCCACCACGTTGCACACAAAACGTTCTAAGTTTTTTGCTCAAAAATTGTTTTTTTTTGCTTTCCAAAACATTTTTTTGCTTTCAAAAATGTTTTTTGCTTTTCCAGAACACATTTTTTTGCGTGCATTGTGTCAAATCTCGCTTTTGTCTTCTCTTTGATTTTGCTAACTACTTTGAGCATTACCAGTAAACAAAGCCCCTTTTTTGTCACATTAAAGCAACTTTCCTTCGTTCTGTCATGCTGCCTCATCATCCCAGTTTGTTGTTCCTGGAAAGAATCAGTGTCCCCCCCCACTCTTTATTTTTGAAGCACCAGTCAGGCTCCTGAACCGTTTAAAAGTAATGGAGAAGCTACATTAAGAAATGTTGAAAATAAACAGCATTTTATTTCCCCAATAGAAAGTTTTAACTTACCAAAATAAAAGCACTATGAATTTGTTTTGGTAAACGCAACTTATATATGAGATACAATTGCAGTGCTTAACATTGTTTTCATTAAACCAAATTTGACCATTTTATTACAGTGGAAGACATTAAAATTCAGGTTGAGTTTTTTAAAGTCATATTTAAAGAAACAGAAAACATGTTTCGGTGAAATATCGGCATACGTATCGTATCGCAGGGTGCGTATCAGGATACGTATCGTATCGCCAGACTCTTGCCAATACACACCCCTAGTTTGACGTGACCAAGCTGCCATCAAACAGCTGCTGATTGGGCCAGATTCTAACCAATCAAGTGTCTCTGTCTCATATTGACGGTACTCCGAGGCAGACATGGACTTTGTGTCGGTTCTGTTCGTACTGGTTTCTGCCGTTTTCAACCATTCTGGCCCGTTTCTCTCAGAGTAAAACCCAGACGGAGCAGCAAAGCAGCTAAAATCAAACAGAGTTTAGTATTTATTCATGTCAGTCACTTTTTAAGATTTGTATCTAAACTATTGTTTTATTTTAGTCAAAAATGGTTGAAATATTAAGAGAAAATAGCATTTTTATGACTAATATTTTTTAACTTTGGACAAACGCTTACAAGTTCTAAAACATAAATGATAATAAAGGTCAAAAAATGCCTCTTCTGTGTTATGTACATTGAGTTTACTGTGGTGAGCCATCATTCTTTTGCTTATTATTGCTGTTCATCTGATCCCAAACACGTGTGCAGCATTAAATAATATGTGCTGTAAATCTTTTATTGTTTTGTCTTAACAAACAGATCTTAAAGAAAATCACTTTTCACTAATAATTTGCTCTGCAGGATTCACAGATCACACACAGACCTGTTGATTTAATGTCAGCAAATAAACATGACAGTTTCAGGAGATCCTCAGCCATAAATTCAAAAATCTGCCTTAATAAAAATGAACGAATGCTAAAAAAAAAAAGTATGAATTATTGTTAAAATTATATTTTAAAAAACGAAAACGTCTTCATCCAAAAATACAAAAATGAGGGTAAAAAGAGCTGGTTCAGCCTCTGAGCCTCTGCAGCAGACACCATGTTAGATTCATATGGCAATGTGATTGGTTGGAATCTGGACCAATCAGCAGCTGTTTAATGGTAGCTTTGTCACGTCAAACCAAAACTTAACTCAGCAAAGATAGGTGAAAAGTGAGATGACACACAACGCATGTGAATTTCTTTTTGGCGATGCCAGTCGCAGTCAGATCACGCTAAGTCGCGCTCAAAGTTGTCAGCAAAATCAAAGAGAAGACAAAAGCGAGATTTGACACAACGCACGCAAAAACATGTGTTTTACAAACGCAAAAAAGGTTTTTGAAAGCAAAAAAAAGTTTTTGAAAGCAAAAAAACAATTTTTGAGCAAAAAAATTAGAAAGTTTTGTGTTCAACTTAGAAAGTTTTGTGTGCAACGTGGTGGCAGAAATATAACTCCATATAGGACAGGTTCGCTTGAACGAAACTCAGATGAAACATCTGACACAACTGTAAAGGTGCTAAGAGTGGATGAAAATTCGAGTAGTTTCGTTAACAACGCTATGGAGGTCCAGGAAGATGTCGCTAACGTCATAGCGAATTCATCAAAAGAGACCCCGCCGCAAAGCTGTGAAACACGCCACCAGCGTGAAAAATCCACCGCTAAGGTGAAACGAAAATATCACAGCGACTACATACAGTTTGGGTTTTTTTGGACTGGAGAGGAGGAGGATCCCAAACCACACTGTGTTTTGTGCTATGAAACGTTAGCTAACGAGGCTATGAAACCTGCAATACTAAAGAGGGATCTGGAAACTAAGCACAAGGAGTACCAGGGGAAACCTATTGGATTTTTTTAAAGAAAACGCGATAAACTGAAGAAACATATGATGAAAGAGACCTCCCAGTTTTTTGCACCTGGAGAAAATGCGAAGGCTACAGAGGCGTCATACAAGGTACCCCTGTTGATTGCTAAAGCAGGAAAACCTCATTCAATTGATGAGACTTTAGTTAAGCCAACTGCAAAGGCTAACATATTGTTTGGGGGAAAAGCCGGCGACGAAATTAACAGGATTCCTCTCTCCAATAATGCCGTCCAGCGGCGCATAAAAGATATGGGTCAAAGTGTCGACCATCAGTTGGTGAGACGTTTACGCAAAAGTCAGTTTTTCTCACTACAATTGGATGAATCTATCGACCTGGGGAATGAAGCAAATCTGTTGTGTTTTGTGAGATATATTTATGCCGGTGGATTGCATGATGAGTTTCTCTTTTGTCGTTCCTTACCAACCAACACAACAGGAGAAGCAATTTTTCATTCACTCAATGATTTCATTGTGAAGAATAACTTGGACTGGTCAAGATGTGTCGGGATTTGCACCGACGGTGCAACCGCAATGACTGGAAAACAAAAGGCCTCGTAGTGCGCATTCGCGCAGTAGCGCCATCTGCAGCAGCAACAGGCTGTTGCATCCACCGTGAACAACTGGCTGTGAAAAAAATGCCACAGTGCCTAAAATCAGTACTGGATGAGAGTGTGAAAATAGCTAACAAGATCAAAGCAAAACCACTCAACTCGCGTCTTTTTAAAGCTGTGTGTGAAAGAATGGGAAGTGAACACACAAAACTCCTTTTTCACACTGAAGTTCGCTGGTTGTCGCGTGGAAAAGTCCTCACCCGTCTGTTTGAACTGAGAGATGATTCCTGCACCATAGTGATGAACTGTACTTGGCTGATATTTTCAGGACTCTCAATACTTTGAATGTGGCACTGCAAGGGAAGACTGTCACCATCTTCAATGTCCAGGACTAAATTAAAGCTACACGCCTCAAGATGGAATTGTGGTGTGGCCGTCTCGAGCGCAGAGAATTCAACAGCTTTCCAACACTCGCTGATTTTCTCCTTGCTGCTGGGGAAGATGTGGATGGGAGCACAGTTGCACCTACACTCACAGCTAGGAATATATTTCCCAGAATTAGATGCAAGCTTTGATTGGATCAGAAATCCATTTGGGGACAAAACGCACATTGAGCAATTCACTTCCAAGCTTTCACCAAGAGAGGTTGACAGCCTTGTGGACATTGCATCAGATGGGACACTGAAGACAACTTTCCGGGAGAAAAGTTGGACTGACTTTTGGCTCCACATCCAACCTGAGCATCCCCAGCTGGCTGACTCTGCTCTGAAACTGTTGATGCAATTTCCAACTATTTTCCACACTTGTTGGCCTGAAAATAAAGCAGCGCAACCGAATCAGTGTGGACTACGATATGAGACTGAAACTCTCCAGTTTGGAGCCAGACATTGCTTCACTCATGGCCCAGAAAAAGCAGCAGCATTCTTCCCATTAAGATGGCAAAAAAAGACAGTGAGTGAGTAGAGACTTTGATATTGGTAAAGCTGTTGTATTGGGAGCAGTTCAGAAATCAGGTGGTGTGTGAGTGTTTGTGTTATGGGTTAAGTGGTCCTTGGTCTGAAAAAGTTTGAGAAACACTGCTCTAGATTGACCATAGGTCTGAATGTGAGTGTGCATGGGTGTGTAATTTGTGGCCTTGCAACAGACTGGAGATGTCCAGGAATTTTTTATTTGAAAAAGGGGCATCTGATCATTCGGTCAGCCATCTTCAAGGGAATTAAAAAAGGCTAATTAATTAGTTTGTTATATAGTTTAAAAAAGTTGAAGAGGTAAGTACTTGAAACTGAACAATTTGATAGTTTAGTGAGTTGAATAGATGAAGGGGTTGGAGAGCTAGGGATGTCCAAAAAGTGAACGGAAGGTAAACAGGAACCCTATTGTGTAAATGCTCCACAGCATTCACACAATGAGCTCCTGCTGCGCTGCAAAAAAAATGTTTTAAGAAACAACACAGGATTTTTGATTTTGGCTGAAACCTGCAAAATCAGAATACAAGACCACTGAGAACGCTTTTTATAAATGAAAGAATATATAGTTGGAGAGGGACTTTAAATGTCACTCTTTTCATAGAGGAAAACCTCTGAAATGAGTCCTGTAAACAAATACAGACTCAGTTCCTGTTTTTTGTGACTAAAAGCTTGCTCTGTGTACAACTTCTTAACTTATCTTTGCCTAGCAACATGTTATCAGCAGAGTTTAGATGAGCAGTTCAGTGCGGTGTCTGACAGTCTGTGTGCTGATGTCAGTCTGAAGAGAGGTTGGATTTGCAGAGTTCCTGGGATTTAGGAACAGTCAAGGTCTAATCAAATGATTGGCCAAAAAACCTATTTTTAATTTGTGGTTCACAGAAGTATGTAATACTAAAAAATTGTGTTAATTATTACATTTAAGTAAAAATCTTAAGCTTATTGTTATGTCTTCTGAAATGCCTGCAGGTTCTCT
Source organism: Oryzias sinensis (assembly GCA_037389245.1). NCBI lineage: Eukaryota > Metazoa > Chordata > Actinopteri > Beloniformes > Adrianichthyidae > Oryzias > Oryzias sinensis. The sequence goes on along the minus strand of CM074496.1, from coordinate 991,541 downwards.
TTTTGTGTTTTTCTTCTCTTTCTTCCAGAAATGATCAATTGCATAACATTAAACAGGGAATCCATAACTATAAAGGTTTTATGGTTAGATTGTCCTATGCACACACTAATACGCCAAGATATTTTTATGAAATTGGTCATTTAGAGTTCCTGGGCTTCTGCTCTCCAACTCCCACCCTGCATTAGCTCTTTTGGTCCATGCCAGCACACAGAGGAAAGACTCAACAGTCACAATGAAAGCTTCACTATGCTGGCAGTGTTGACGGCTTGTGAAAGGGTCTGGATGACTGATTGTAGGCAGATCCCACTCCTGACCTTTGGCTGAACTTGTGAAGCCCCATGAGTTGGGGGGCCCGGGTCAGATAGATCTTCAAATGAACCGTCAGATTTTTTTTGTGTATTTGTTCATGTCTGCAGAGCAGGTTATAAAACTAAAAACTTTCAGTTTGCTATCCAGTTATGTTCTAGAACTGGAAGTCATCAACCCAGGGCATCCTAGGGCATGGGTGCCACAGTTGGCACGCAGAGGGAAAGACAGTGGCTTTACCTTTTGGTTTCAAATATAGTTGCAAAAGATTTCAACTTTGACCTATTTTTCTTGTGCAATATTCTTAAGAAAGCACTTTTGAGTTAATGCAAAAATATATTTTTAAAGCTATCTTGCATGCTGTTTGTGAACTAAATAATATTTCAGATGTATTGGAAATGTTTTTGTATTTCTTTGTATTAGAGTTTGCATTATAGTTGGTGATGGCACAGTTGTGAAGGAGAACATTTTGAATTGGCACTTCATGTCATAAATGTTGTTGACCTCGGTTTGAGAACAATATTTAGGCAGTAAGAGTGTGTTGGTCAGCTCTTGTCAGTAAGAAAATAAACTCTATGTTTCTTTTCTCTTTTCTTCTCACTCATGTCAATAACTTTCCATCACAATGGCCCTGTTGTTTACTGTTGCTGTTGCTCTAGTAGGTAGTGCCAGAAGCATTTAGAGATTAAGTTCTTGCCAGGATGAATTAACAGATTATTGGCTGTACAGGAGAAGTGTTTACGTGTGCTCTTTGACCTGGATGCCTGTGGATGGATTTGGTGGGGATTACACAATACACTTCCTATAGTAAAACTCTTCAAACTGTTTTGACTACAGTTACCACGCGACCAGACAACAGTTGTAGGTAAGGAGTACATCTTTGTTTTCTTCTCAACAGCCCCTCAGTTCAATGCACTTCAACAGGATGGTCACACTTTGTCTCTAAGTTTGGAAGTCAATAGGGTTTCACTGACATTAGCCAGGGAAATCAACACATGTCTGTAAATCCCTTAATTAAATATAGATTGCTGTGCAATACAAGGATTTTGAATGTGACAATGTGCCTTCTTTCATTATTTTAAATGTGTTCTCCATCATGATAAAAAGGCTACAAGGACATGTTACAAACACCAAAAACACCATTTTCCTTGGAGTGGGTGTTTAAGACGGATCATTCAATGGTAGAGTGAAGTTTTTTTTAAACAACTAAGAGGCTTGAAGCTTAAAAGGATCACCACCAAAGGCCAGTAGAGTGAAGGAAAGAGCATTACGTAATAGGGAATGTCTCAGGTACTGACAGCTGAACTGTCAGAAAACTCAGTGCTGGAGAATGACAGTCTAATCCCACAACTGTAAATTAATGAAGATCAGTCAGATGACAACATCTTATTCAAGCTCAGTCTTCTGTGACAACAAACAGGTTTCTCATCATATTTTTTTAAAGTAAAAACTGACATATAAACGATCCTAACTCCTGAAGCAGATCGTCGGCTGGATGATCTGTAAGCATGCTAACTTTGATCAACATTTGACAACACAGTAAAAAATAAGTTCAGGGATCAGAAAAAAGATTAAGCGTGGATCAAGACCAAAGCGAAGTAGTCCTGTTATAAAGACCATTTTATAAAAACAAGAGGATTTTCTTTTTCGTTTTAAGGGCACTTTTCCAAACACTTTAATATGTATGTACATTTGTGTCATCCTCACTGATGGCAGTTACCATGACTAAGGCTGCTTTGTCTAACTCTCACTGAGCATACAGTCGGATAACTTCACCTTTAACAGTTTTTAAATGTCTTAACAGTCTTGCGCCTTCTAATTCATCAGATCTTTTAGTAAAGTATGAACCCTCGCGGTCCCGGAGATCCTCTGGCACTGGTCTTTTAATCATTCTGATTGTAAAAACTAAAACCTATGGAGAGGCTGCGTTTCAGCACTATGGCCCCCGTTTATGGAACAGTCTGCCAGAGGACCTGAGAGTCGCAGAGAGCATTGATGCTTTTAAGAAAAGGCTAAAGACCCATCTTTTTAACCTGGCTTTTAGCTCATTCTTTATTACTTTTATTTGTTTATTTAGTTATTTATTTATATGTATTAATTTATTTGTCCATTTGATCTTGTTTATTAACTTGAACTAGATTTTTAATGCGTTATTTTAATTTACCTTATTTCAATGTTTTATTGTTTTTAATCAATATGTTTACTTTTTCATTCTCATTTTTATTTCCATTTTATTTCCGGGGCTTCCTCAGACGGAACCCCTCCCTCTGGGTCGGCTGCTGTTCAGCCTCTGCGGCTCTAGATGGGAACCTGCATCACTGCTTAGCATTTGGCTGTCCATGCAGCTGTTCACAGAGAGGAAGGTTCCTATTACCAGCATTTCCAAAATCTTGTTTTTCTGCTCAGCCTATTTCTCATCGTCTTTCCCCATCAGTTAGGGCAGTGGTTCCCAAACTGGGGGGGCGCGGGGTATTGCAGAGTTTAGAAACAAAGGATTTGTATGTTTGTAAAGCAATGTAAAGCACTTTGTGTTATACTTTTATATGAAAAGTGCTTTATAAATAAAGTTTTGATTTGATAACAAGCCTTCTGACGGCTCTGATGCAGACACAACTTCCTACTTCTAGTGGGGAAGCATAAGTGACTTCCCTGTACAAAGAGTATACATCTCAGAAAAAGCTGGCCAGTTTTAATACTTCAAAAAAAAAATAACACAGTCTATCTCTTACATGGCTTTGAAGATTAAAAGAAGTGTTGTTGATTCTTTTTATACATTCTGTTTCTCCTAGTTGAAGTATTCCTAAAATGAAGATTTAATACCTTCTATTCTGGATGAAAAACTTGCAATATAAAAAATATGATTCTACTGCAGTGTATTTAGACAGTGGCTGCTTTATGGCATAGTGGAAAGTACTGTCACCTCACAGGGAGAAGGCCCTGGTTCAAATCCCAGCTGGGTCCCTTCCATGTAGAGTACACATGTTCTCCCCATGCGTGAGAGTACCCCAGGAAGCACAGCTTCCTTCCCAATGCAAGCATATGCTTCATAGGTTAATTAGTGACTCTGAATTGTCCCTGGACGTGCATGTGAGTGTGTGATTGTCTCAGTGTGGCCTTGCAACAAACAGGAGTCTTGTTTAAGATGTACTCTGCCTTCGCCCAACAGAAGCTACGACAAGCTCCAGCAACCCCCGACCCCAAAGGGATTCAACAGGTTAAAAAAAATAAATGGATGGAGAAATGAAAAAAAAACAAAGAATTAAATTACAAACACCATGTTTGTAACAAGTAGGTTCATAGTTTTTATTTTAACAAGAGCTCTATTGTCACCCCAGTGAAAGGTCCAACTACCAGCACTGAATGCATTTTAGGTTAGAAGTGGGATGTCAATGGTTCAAAACCAAAGGAAACAATAAACAAACCCTACAGAAAGAACTCACATGGAATTGTTCTTTCCTTGAGGCAGAATGTTTGCTAATCTTAGGGGGAATCTTCTCTCAAGTGCTCATCTGACAAATTCCTCTTTCAGCTATGTACCTGTTCACACATGTCCTTTCCTTCTTATTTTACAAAGCTTTGTTCTCAGCTAGATTAATCAGGAGCTCCTCAGACAACAATGGGGTCTGCTGCTTCTGAAAGCCTCAGATACTCTTTGGCTGGGAATGTGTTCATGAAGAACCTGAACGCCAGATTTATTGTTATGTGGTTTCCACAACAACCCCAGTGTTTGCAGGGTATACATACATCACCATGTTCACAATAATTGACAGGATTTTATCTGCTTGTGTGAAAACAACAAACTCTGGGTTAAAGCCAGCAAGAAAAGGAGATAATCAACTTCTGTTTTACGATAGAAAGGCAACAGGAACTCAAAGAACCACTGGTTGTCTGAGGCACCATACTATAAAGCTGGAATCACCTCAGACTCATTTCTTGAACATGACAATGAGTTCTCTGGACTCAAATGGCCTCCACAGTCACCAGATCTCAACCCAATAAAGAACCTTTGTGAATGTGGTGGAACGGGAGATTGGCTTCATGGATGTTCAGCCGACAAATCTGCAGCAACTGTGTGATGCTGTCATGTCAATATGGACCAAACTCTCTGAGGAATGATTCCAGAACCTTGTTAAATCTATGCCACCAAGGATTAGGGCCATTCTGAAAGTATCTGTTAGTGCACGAGTTAGATAGAGCAGGTTCCAATTCAAATGAGTTCATAATTTTAGAGCCTGACTGGATCAAAAACTGTTCTGACCTTAACCAAACCCAATAACTTAGTAGCCAGGCCTTCTCATCCCACAGCAGCGTTTAACCCAGGAGAAGGCAAGCTTTTGGGCTCGTGGGCAGTTCTAAAATTTAACAGAAGGGTCGGGCCGGGAGCAGATGTGTAAAGTGTTTTTGTAATCCACCTCAATAAATAATAAGGAACTTGGACAAAAACATGTTTTAACTGTAACTAATTGCACCAATGGGTTGATGTCCCTTAGGGAAAACTTCAAACTTTCTTGTTCGATTCGGAAAACACACGAACGGCAGAAAAACAGAAAATCATCCAACACCACATAAATGCAGAATAACTTTCTGCACCTAAAAAAGGTCAGTTTCTTTGTAGTGCACCATTTTAACCGCCAATTTTAACCGCACCTTAGACATTTAGGGCCCCTTGGTTGGACGGGTGAGGGGACATCACTGTGAGTAATCAGGAGATGTCCCCTCAGTGCCCTACCCGCCAATTTTAACTGCACCCCCTTAGTACACACACCCTTTACTCCTCCAAAATACATTCCAACATATACACACATACATGCACACACACACACACCCTCACAAACACACACGCATTTCGCAAGGAAGGTGGGACCTTGGACCATCTGTCCCCTACCCCATCCCTGGTAGGGGGTACTGGGCCCTTGGCAACGGTGGCCGCGTCCCCTGGGTGCTGGTTTTCTGGGCCCGGCAGTGCTCTTTCCACACAGGGAGAGGGATCCCTGAGCCTTCTGGCAAGGCCAAGAGCCATGGATCGCATCACACCTGAGCCGGGGGTGTCCATGTCCCTGTGGTGTGGGTTCTGGTCTTTGCCCCCTGAGTGCCGGGCCTCGCCAAATTTCCAACTGGATGGGCCATGTTCACTACATCTCTTATGGACCCCCTCTTCTCCTAGTGCCCTCCTCCTGGGTGGGGGCGGCTGGCCCCTGCCTTACTCCTTCCTGGACCCACCGTGGGCCGGGTGGGTGGCTGCCTGGAGCGCGGAGCGGGTCTCCCTTGGGGGGGTCCTGGCCCGTACCTGGGGTGGGGCGGGAGGATGCCCAGACCTCATAGGTGGTGATGAGGTGCTCGCCTGGGGCTGCGGGCATTATTCTCGGGTGGGGCCCGGCATTGGGCCCTCCTGGCGCGGTGGGGGGGCTGCTCTCCTGGTTGGGCCGGGGCTGCACTCTCTGTCCCTCCGTGCCTCCCTACTCTCTGGCTCTGGGGGCCTCTTTCCTCCTTTCCTTTTCCGTCCAGTCCAACACAAAAAATCCTCAAATATGATTCAAATGAATAAAGTTTGGCCTTAATCACAAAAGGGGTTTATTCAGACACACCTCTGATTTGTCAGAAAATTCAGAAGCCCTGTTGGTAAAGTTAAATATGTCCAACACAAGAGGCCTTCAGCTCTCATCTGTCTACCCAGCTGTTGGACAGGACAAGTTAAAAAAACAAACAAAAACAAAATTAACAAGTATGATTTCCCACAGAGGCACTTAGGAATCTTCTCTTCAAAGCTGTTGAAGTGTTGACCAAAATACAAATACAAACTAAACCTTTTATTATCATAACCATAAAAGAACAACATTTACAAAATTGTCCCACATTGACATGATAAGTATGAGAATTGATAAGTCAAAGATTTATTGTCAGTTTGTTAGTTGGGAACCGTTTCTATGATCAGTCATGTTAAATGCTATTTCAGACTCATGGCATCTACTTTGTTTCATTTAGACCCGTCTCACATTCCTGCTCCATGACTGTCAGTCAGGTTTCACTTGCTTCCTCTATAATCAGAAAGAGTCCAGCTCCCCAGTGAAGCAGCTCTGAAATGAGGAGACCAGCTCAGCCTACACGACCCAATTAAAAAAACTCCCCTTGACAGTCAAGAAACATCAGTCTGTCCTCTACATCTGCCTAAAATCCTCCTGGATAAAAGGAGAAGCCTGAACAGAGCACAACTAAGCAAGAACAAGCAGAAAGGGAAAAATAGTACACTAGTTATTCAAATGAATCATGAAGCAGAATAGTCCTGCAGATTTGCAAGACTGTTTAATTTGAACTTGTGGCTCTCAACACTACAAACAGCAATCCATAAACGGAGTTAAATAAGAGAAATCAACAGTGACCCCCTTAATGAATGAGAACAATCAATGGAATGATGGCAGATTTGATGGCAGAGCAGGTCACCTAGCAATGTGAGAGCAGGCCCAGTTCCTCCAAAGACTGAAACACCTGAGAGCGGCTTGACAGTAACTAAAAACTGAAGTGAAAAAAGTGCATGTGAACTAGCCAATGTTGCAGTAAAAATGGGCCTTACACGAAAAACAAAGTGGTAGCAAATTTTCACGAGTGTTATCTGATCATAAAAAATGATCCCACTCCAATCAAATGTTGATCTGTTGTAAAAGGGTTCCCAGGTGTCTTTCAATTATGATTTCGTAGTAATTAGCCAAAATCAAAAATTCTGTCATTTTCTAGGACATGGTTTCTGCAGAGTAGCAGTAAGTCATTGGAAATTCACCTGAGTTGTGGGCGGGACTTTTGGTGCAGAGTAAGCCTGCCGCCACATCTCATCATCCCTCTGTTTACATGTTGTCCCGCTAGCTCACAGCCCGTAACACCCCCAACCCAACACTACCGGTACAGCATAAATGGCAATCAATATTGGAGCTATACAGCTGGACAGCTTTGAGCCAGATGCCAGGTCAGGTGAGGAAAACGAAGATGTACACGGATCTATTCATCTCCAAGTGGAAAATGGTAAATGGGGAAACGTACAGTGCCTTGTGAAAGTATTTGGCCCCTTGAACTTTTTAACCTTTTGCCACATTTCAGGCTGCATACATAAAGATATAAAACAATAATTTTTTGTGAAGAATCAACAACAAGTTGAACACAATCATGAAGTGGAATGAAATGTATTGGATATGTCAAACTTTTCACACAAATAAAAAACTGAAAATGTATTCAGCCCCCATAAGTTAATACTTTGTAGCTCCACCTTTTGCTGTGATTCCAGCTGTAAGTCTCTTGGGGTTTGTCTCTATCAGTTTTGCACATCAAGAGACCGACATTTGTACCCATTCCTCCTTGAAAACAGCTGGAGGTCAGTGAGGTTGGATGGAGAGCATTTGTGAACAGCAGTTTTCAGTTCTTTCCACAGATTCTCGATGGATTCATGTCTGGACTTTGACTTGGCCATTCTAACAGTTGGATATGTTTATCTGTGAACCATCCATTGTAGATTTTCTTTATGTTTTGGATCATTGTCTTGTTGGAAGACAAATCTTCGACCCAGTCTCAGGTCTTTTGCAGACTCCATCAGGTTTTCTTCCAGAATGCTCCTGGATTTGGCTCCATCCATCTTCCCATCAATTCTAACCATCCTCCCTGTCCCTGCTCAAGAAAAGCAGGCCCAAACCATGATGGGGCCACCACCATGTTTGACTGTGGGGATGGTGTGATAGGGTGATGAGCCTTGTTCTTCATGATGCTCTCTGCACTTTAAACGGACCTCTGAGATGATCACAGAGCAGGTGCATTTATACGGAGACTTGATCACATCCAGGTGGATTCTATTCATCATCAGTCATTTAGGTCAACATTGGATCATTCAGAGAACCTCATTGAACATCTGGAGAGAGTTTATTGCACTGAAAGGAAAGGGGCGGAATAATTTTGCATGCCAAATCTTTCAGTTTTTTATTTGTTAAACAAGTTTGAAATATCCAATAAATGTTGTTCCACTTCATGACTGTTTCCCACTTGTTGATTCTTCACAGAAAAATATTGTTTTATATCTTTATGTTTGAAGCCTGAAATGTGACAAAAGGTTGAAAAGTTCAAATATCCAGCAACTTGCTGCTTTTTGAATTTACCCTCCCTTCTATAATCACCCCCCTCACCCCCCCCCCCTCAACATCCCTCTCTCTTTTTTTTAATCCTCTCCTTTTTTTATCCGGTCCAACAAAAACTGTTACAAATATAATCAAATAAAGCTTAGCCATATTTACAAAAGGGGTTTATTCAAATATACAACTGGTGTGTCAGAAGATTTATAACCCATGTTGTAACAGGAAGTTCTACGTTCTACTGCATTTGAATATATTTGGTTGTAAAATAAAGTCCTTGTAGACATTGCCAGATAAGGTTAACCTTTCATCACTTTTGAATTCCACCAGTCACACATTACACTCTTGCTGCTATTCTGACTATAAAGCTCATTTGAAGGGCTGCTGCAGTCTCCAGTATGTAACTTTACCTAGAAATAAACAGCAACTGATATTACAGCACAAACCTTAATGCCTGTCAATTATATTTGTCTAATTTTTAGTCAAGACTAAGCGGTTATAGTACTTTTTTCTAAAAACAAGCAATTTGATCATATTAAAACACTGCCTGTTTACTAACTGAGCCTGTTAACATGCTCACAAAATATCAGATATGTAGGAGGGGGAACATCACAGTACACATCGGCTTTTTGGGGAAAAATACATATTTATCGGATATCTTGTTATCAAATAGCTGTTGTTACTGGATTATGTAGTCTGCTTGAAAATCAGATAAGGATTAGATGTTTGGTATACATGTCTATGGCCTTACTGTATCTTACATTTAGCCAAAACAGTAGTTTAATGCCTGTATAGGTAAGTGCCAAAAAACATGCCCAATTAAGTCACTTAATAAATAAAAGAAACCACCAATAATGTAAGTTGTGACAGAAGTTAAAATGCATGGCAGTGCGCCTGATATTCTGACCAGACTTGGTCAGGATGTAACTGATGCTAGTGTCAGTATTTGGAGGGTTCATTTGATGGACTGCATAACCAGAAAGTGGCACCAGCAAATGACCGTTTCATTAACAATGTAAGCTGCCATTAAAACACATCCAAACGAAAGTAAAAGAGTTGGAGCTACAGTATACAGAGGCGGTCTAAGATTTGTTACCAGGGAAGTTACAAATGTCACTCTTGTCCTCTGGAAACTACCAAGGGTGCAAATTCAGACAGACAGTGAGTCTTGTGAGATTTGCACTTGCATCATTCTTAGTATTACTTCAATGATTTAAAACACACTAAAAGGAGTTTAAAGTATGCTCTACAATCAAATCCACTAGAAATTACAAAGGAGCCAAGTAGAGCTGTGCCATGCAGTTCCATATCAATCAGTGAAGCCAGGCTGCCCATGTGAGGAACAAAATAGATATAAAAAAAATGTCAATGAAAATGGAGGGTTTTACTGTTTACTTGTTTTTTTAAGAAGCTGTGTAAGCATTTGGTGCACTTTAGACATTTAGGGCCCCTTGTAAGTTACTCTTAAAGTCTGTTGAGAAAGGGCGACTATGAAAATCGTGTCACAAAATGAATGTTATTGCTCCTAGCTGTCAGATGGAGGTTGGGCTCATTAATCTGGCCTTTTATGTTCCCACCGCTGTCTTTCACTAATGCATCTGTGTCAACAGCAGCTATTCTCCCTGCTTCAATAGGAAAGAAAGTCTGCATGAGCTGAGATTAAGGAGATCCCATACAGCATTAGTATAGTCTACATCCTATTTTAAGGCTTTTTTCTTTTGTGAGAAAAACCAAAGTAGTTGGATGCTGTGTTAAATCAGCAAGGGGAAAAAAAAAGACATTTGCCAAATTAATAATAAAAAAATTGATATGTAGTAAGCAATTTAACCATTCGAACTATTTATTCTTCATAAAAGAAACAGAAATAATGGAAAAAAATCAAAATAGATTTGCCAACTATGTCTAAATAACAAGAAACCTGTAATTTAAATGAAATATACTGAAAATACATCATTCTTGTTTTTGTCTGGTAAACAGGGCCGGATATAGCCAGCCCCTGTTGGGGGTGCAGACTAAGGGACGGTGTCTGCACTAGCGTTGGCGGCCTTTTGAATGAACAGTCCTGAGAAAAACAATCATGTGAATTTGTGTTACCAGTCAGGTCCAGACAAGATAAAGGCTAATGTTCTTCCAGTTTAAGTTCATCCAAGTTAAATATTGTTAGCATGTATTAACCTAATCCTAACCCTTCTTCCAGGTCCCTCGGCCAATAATAAAGCACAGATTAAAAAACTATAAGCGAATATGCGCATAATAGTAATCATTACAATAACAAAAGCCCGTTTAGAAGATCATCTCACTCTATGTTGGAGCTTTGTTTGTTTACAACGGAACTCATCATTTCTTCTTTAACAATCGCCAAACCACAGCTTGCCTAGACTAGACCAATCCCTATCATACACGTCATCGGACCAACGTACAGCCAATCAAATAGTGTAACGTCAACATTAGTCGCAGGCCCCACGAACACTTATTGCAGGCCAAACAGTTTTGGTACCTACACCGGCACTGGTAGCTTTGTTGCTACTGCTAGCGCTAACTTTGGCATCCTGAAACTCGATTTTCGGTTTACTTCAAACCAGAACAAAGAGAGCGATAGATAGAGGACAAGAATGAGTTGAAATAACGTGTGATCAAATCATTTTAGCGATAAACAGCAGACCAAAAACTACTGACAGGCTCAGCTGTTCTCTGATGGGACTGTGAGCGACCAAGTAAACGAGCAGCAGGAGTGAAGCGAGAGGCCACTCCCTCTCTTGCATCTACCAATCAGCACCAGCAGCTACTTTGAGTCAGAGCCAGAGAGAGCAGAAAGCGCTTTGTTTCTCTTTAAATAACTTTGAAACTTCACGTTTGGGGGGCCATCCTGGCATGCCTAGATCCAGGCCTGCTGGTATAATATCAAAATTCTTCACAGAGCGGCAGAGGCTCAAATAGTTGAACAGGTCAGCAAACCAAAGGTCCCCCCAGTCAACCGTTGTTGTGTCCTCGGGCAAGACACTTCCCTCTCCCTGCCTCCAGTGTTGCTCCACTGGTGTGTGAATGTCCCAGTGATGGTCAGAGGGACCATAGGCGTGAACTGGCAGCCACGCCTCTGTCAGGGCAGCTGTGGTACATCAGTAGTTACCATCACCAAGTATGAAGGAATAATGGACACATTGGAAGAACTTTGAGCGTCTGAAAAAGTGCAGAAAATCTAATCCTGATAGAGGTGTAGGGGTGGGATTATATAAATGGCCTTCTTCCAACTACTATCCAAGCAATAAATCAAGCTCTACTTGACTTTAGTTAATAATCACTATATGTAATGAATCTAATGTGACTTAAGGATGTTTCTGTTTTTTTATTTTGTTATCTTTGCATTTTATTATATTTGTAATGAGTTCGAAAAAATCTGTGTGATTTTTCTTGAATTGCATACAATTGATGCTTGAAATAAACCAAATCAATTAATCAGTCAATCAACCACACAATCAATTCACAATGATTTGAATAAAAAAATGAACAGAAATGCAATATTGAGATAATTTTTAAATATTTTCTAATACAAAAAACACAATTTTCATCTGAGTGGGCCTTTAAATAACTCCCTCCTCCATCATGGGATTATAGAGCTGAAGAGTTTAGCTTGCAATCTTGCTAATATATAGTGGAGCACCACTGCTTCAACTTGTATCAAAAATATGATGTAGACAGGTGGTTATCTGAAGAACACACTCCTAAAACAAGAACAACATTGAAGATTACTCCAATTGTTTCATGGGCACGACATCACTTTTTTTCAGGCTTGTCAGTGATGGAGTGCGTGTTCTTCTCCAACAGCCAAACATGCCATGGCATGGGAAGAAAAGAGGCATGAGGCATGCTAACACAAGAACAAAGACGTATCATCAAGAGTTATCATTTCATCTGGCCTCCAGCACAGCAGAAATGTGCTCACATAAACAAGTCAACTCCTGATAGGTTCTTTTAGGATTTTCCACAAAAAAAGTAGAAAAGTAGATCAGTAAAGGTCATATAACACTTTAAAATGAAAGTTTTACTGTTGCCCTGTTTTAGTTTGAGAAAACGGGGGAAATTTCATATTCAAGAAGAAAAAAATAGTTGTATTTAAAACAAAATGTATCATATTCACAACAGACATGTTAAACGTAAAACTAAATGTTGTATTCATATTTTTCTACATTTCTAGATTCTTCATATCTTTATGAATGTTTCTTTTTAACAGATTGCTTACCCCACACAAAACTGTCTTCAATCAGCAGTAGGAGAGAAGACAGCCACAAAATGCCATAGGATGTGCATTCATGTCTGTACCCGCCTGGCAAATCAATCAACCTATCTAGCCCTCATCAAAAGCCCTGATGGATTCCTCTCAAGATCAGAGACACTTAAGAACCATGGAGATTGTGGGAGGAAGCCACAATAAAGACATGAGTACAGATGTGAACTGTGGTTTAAAAAAAGTAGATTTGTCCACATCCTCATGGTGGCGTATCACTATTTCTTTGTGTACTTTACTGCTCACAGATATCTGCAAACATCTAATCATCTCAAGTGAAACAGTTCATCTCTTGTCTTAGGAAAACTTTGTAACAGTGTTCGACCTTTGCAACTCCACTTGACATAATGTGGAAAGTAACATGTTCTTCAACAATATTTTTGATCCTGTTATGGACAGTGGAGACCAAGGAAAACAGTTAAGATTACTTCAGGAAACAGCAAATTACAAGGTCTTTCTGCATTAACACACATTCAAAACAAGCAATAAAGCCAGTTTATACTTAACAGCGATCAGCCATCGCAACAATCGTGACCACAATCACCCGGTCTAGTTCGTACTTATGTTGGCTGGTTTTGCTTGTGGCTGTCCGCGATAACTGCTATGAACCTCTGAGTGGCAGTTATCCTTGACGTGATTATCTCCACAGTTTGTTTTTAACATGAGGGGCATCTTGATCAAATTGCTGCGTGGGCGGATGCGCAGGTACACGATGAGGCAGAGGTGTGTGGAGTGTTTGTCCACTAAACAGAAGCGGGCGACACAGAGGTGAGACAAAGAAGTCCAATTCTCCAACTTGCTCTATTTTCGTCTTCTAGGTCCTCTGCTCTCTCTGTGTGTAAAGTTATGTTTTCCTCATTGGCAGTGTTAAAAAGACATTTTTCTGAACTGCAATTGACCCATTGTTTGCTCATCACTTTCTTTAATCCAGTGGTCTCCAACCTTTTTCGGACCAAGGACTGGTTTAATTTCAGACAATATTTTCCCAGACCAGTCTGAACGGGCCACATTTTGTGCTCTAGCTTCTGAACAGATGCCTGCCTAATTCACCCTTGCTGTTGGAAAATGTATAAATGTCTCTCTTACAAGTTTTCACAAATCAAAAACAAATTCCACGAATCAGCAACTTGATTTTTGATTTTATTGATTTATTTCAAGCATTGTAGTCAAAGCAATAAAGAATTTACACATATTTATCAAACTCATTACAGAAATGATGAAATTCATAGATTAAAAATCATATATGCTCAATTAAATACAGTGATCATTAACTGAGGTATAAGTAGAGTTTGATTTTATTGCTTGAAAAGGAGTGGGAAGAAGCAAGTTTACATAATCCCACCCCTACCTACACCTTCTGTGTTCTTTTGAATATTCATTCAGCTGCAATGTTGACTGGTGAGTCAAAACTTTGCCTTTGGCCACTGGGGTTGGGACTTGGATCATCAAAGTGCTCTTCTGAGTGAATGTAGTGTTTCACTTTTATGAGATGCTCAAACTAGCAGTAGCTCTGCAAACAGCTGCTGCATTGTTCTACAAACATTTTTACAGCTTGTATTTACAGGTGTATGTGTCAATTTCCAAAGGCGATGTTATTTTATGTTAACAAAACAATAAAATAGGTTTTGTTAAACATATTCTGTCACTGGTAATTTTTTTAGAAAGTAAAAAGAGGGGGAAAAAAAATTTGATGGGCTGCACGGTGGTGCAGTGGTTAGCGCTCTTGCCTCACAACAAGAAGGTCCCCAGTTCAAGTCCCGGCTGGGGGACATGAAAAAACAAACAAAAACAACATCAATGGGGGACCTTTCTGTGTGGAGTTTGCACGTTCTCCCCGTGCGTGCGTGGGTTTTTTCCAGGATCTCCGGCTTCCTCCCACCATCCAAAAACATGCTTCATAGGTTAATTGGCAAATCTAAATTGTACATGGGTATGACTGTGAGAGTGAATGGATGTGTGATTGTGGACATTCTACCCTGCGACAGACTGTCGACCTATCCAGGGTGTCCCCTGCCTACGCCCACAATTGGCCGGGATAGGCTCCAGCAGCCCCGTGACGCCGAAAGGGATAAAATGGTATAGAAAATGAATGAATGAATGAAAAAAAATGAAGATCTAATCTAGTATGAAAAACATCTAAGATTTTATTTTTGGCCATATCACAAAGCTCAAGCTGTAGCTTCTGACTGTTTTATTTTTAAGAAATGTCGTACTGAAGCAACGTTAAAAGGACTGATTTGAGACACCATGACTGAAAATAACTAAACATGCCCTGATATTTTTGTGCAGCGCCAAAATCCCAAACAGACTGCTTCAGCACAAAGAAAGACATGGACATCAGTGATCTCTCCATCTACAGGTGTGTGTCTTCATGATAACAGCACAAGAGTATCTCATCAAATGAAATGCTACTGTAACAAACTCTAATCTTTATGTAAACCATTCTATCACACTGTCTTTAACAAGTTTTTTTTAAAGCAATACAGAAAGAAATTCAGTTTTTCACGAAAAACAACAAACCAATCAAAACACACAAGACTGTCAACAACAGCCTCAGGTTCTGACTTTGACAATGACGTTTGCTGGAATTCAGACTGAGGTTTCATGCTAGTGTTTATTCATGAGCAACAGGTCAATCGTCATTACTCTAAGGTGACTGAAAGTGTTTGCACAACAGATTTTCTTTCTAAAGAGGTACAGAAAAAAGAAGAGCAGCACCGAGCCCCGTCAGCTCTCACGTTCACCAGTTCTGGGTCACACTGGCTTTTTAAAGATGTGATCTGATTTTCCACAGGGACCTGAGCTGCTTAACATGTTTTATTTGTGTCTGACACTCATGGAAGAGCTGTCCTGTTATTCAAGTCAAATAAATGTGCAGAGCAGTAAAAAGGTATCAACAGAAGCAGCTGTTTCAAACAAGCTTCATTTAAACTACAAATGTTTAGTACTTGACTCTCAGGCATTATGACAGCCAAGACAGAGTACTGGAACCCAGTTAGAAATGTTATGCAGTTATGCATAACCAAGTCCATCTATATTATTACCAATTTCAACATAAAGGAGAACACCTCTAGTCTGTTTCAGCAGAATTCTGATACTTGTTTCTTTTTCAGCAGTTGCCCAGTCCAGTTTTTCCTTCAGGTACTGCAAATTAGATCCAAACCTCCGCTGCTCTTCTCTCACTTTCAGTGACATAATTCATTTTCTTCTCCAACATCTTCTCTAAAGTTTCCCATCAAGGATCACATCCGGCGTGAGCTTTTCCTGCTGATCCTTCAGGACCTCTCAAACTGGAACCTTGACAGTCGAAGCAGCACACTTCAAGAAACAGCTCAGCAGAACAGTGATCAGTGTGTGTGCTTATGACTAAGGAGTCAGAGTCCAGAAACCGGAGAGACCGCTCAACATAGCTTCACTGACTTTTTCAATTTGCCCTTCTAACCCTCTGCAGCTCTCACAGAAGAAAAACAGGAAACAGAAGGGCTTTGAAACCAATCCCAGTTGAAACCAGGATTGTGTAATGCTGCATAATAGCTAGTGTGAGGATCTACAGACATCTGACTTTCAATCAACAGCCGACAGCTTGGCTGGAGGTTCACTGTGGTTGGGAAAGAGGTGAAGAGTCACAGTAGGTCTTGAAATGACTGCCACACTCACTACATGAGACGTAGCCTTGATAAGCTTACAGCTTGAGCTAATATCCTATTCAGCACAAGTCAGTCAAATGTTGGTTTATTTGTCAATTTTGGAATATATCAGTCATGCTTCCACAGGGGCCGGGACCCTGGATCACCCACCTGACAACACCTGCCAACAAACTTAAAGGAAAACCAAACCAAACCAGTCCTGATGCAAACAGGCTGTAAATGATTAGATGACAAATTTAAAAAAAGGTTTGTCTGCGTTCAACCAACACACAGGTATGATCGTGGTCATGTTCTTTTAAGGCTGACATTAGTCAGCTCCCTGCAAGATGATGAACACAGTGTGCCTGTCTGTGTGTGTGTGTGGGGGGGGGGGGTCTCCCCAAACAAAACCTTGTTTGTGAGATTATTGTCCACCAAGCTTGCAAACATGCAAAAATCCATTCCACATGATGCATTCTTTGTTATCAGACATGCAACAGGCCTCACTGCAGCCACACTCTTTACAATGGCCCTCACCAGCACCACAAATAACTCACAGCGTTCCTGCAAACGTTTGTGTAAAAGTCTGAAAAAACCTCCTTGATAATGATCGTTTTAGTTTCAGAGAGCAGATTTTCTGAAAGATAAGTGCGACACCGTGTCGAGGATGACTGTAGAGCAATGCTGCCTAGAGTCAATGTGACCGCTCAACTGCAACTTTGTCAGGTTAGTTCTCCTGCCAACACGTGACGAAGCGGTCCTTTAAGAGAGTAACCTGACAAACTAAGACCACTAAACACACGCGGAATACCTGCGCGCGTGCTCAGCGACCCACCTCGATCCATTTCTGCGCCTCCTGAAAAGCGGACCCCGCCGCAGACTTCAGGGGATGCTGCTGGGACAGCCCCGCGTCTGCCACCGGACTGGCCATGGACGAAGGAAGCCTGCCGAAATGTCTCAGGGCGGTTCCGGGCAGTGGCGTCCGTCCGCCGGCTCCCCGGGCTGAAGAAAAGTGCTGCAGCAGCGGACGGGCCCGCGCACAGCGGCTGCTCTCCGGCGTCACGGCTCCGTTTGGGCTGCAGCCACCGGCGTCAAGTTCAGGAGCGTTACCATGCAGCTTCCGGCCAGGGCGTCGTTCCAACTTTACAAACCCACAACCTCCTCTGCGGCTCCCACAGCAGCAGAAAGGCACAACCCTACGTGTTTAATTGGTGTGTAACAACAATATACATTACAATTTGTGGATGACAATTCATAGTTGATATTAGTTCATTTCAAACGATCCTATTCTGACCCAAAGTGGATCCAGATCATCTTCATCCAAACTTCCAGCAGTGAGACTCAGACAGAAATTCCTGCTACTGAACAGTGAAGTTTTCCAGATTCTTGGATTTCATCCAGATCATCAAGTTAAATGAAATCTGTGTCCAAACAAACAAGTAAACTAGAATGAATGTCAAATCCATTCACATGTTAGTTTCCTAAAGTTCACCACTGTTGTTTTTCCACATCCAAAGAATCCAAAGGGAACATTCTTAGAACATTCTAGACACTGGATGGTCACATGACTTTATTCAAAGTCTGTCCACACATTGGACTGAAATGATGTATGATCAGTTTTTGATGACATCACATGTGTGTTTTCTGCATGTGATAGTAAAATAAACCTATTTTACTTCGGTCCAAATGGGTATTTTTAAAGATCAATTAATGAGCAAATTATTTGTTTCAAACTGAAATGAATTGATGTGTTTTTAATCGATTCAATATGTTTGAAGAAAAAAAATCATTAATCTTTGCACCCCTACAACATATCTACATTATCTAATGTAAGCTCTTATTTTGGAAGGAGAACTTCCGGCATGGGGCTGTTTCATTCTTAGCTTGACATGTCAGGACTGCAGCGAGAACCCATGCTGCAGTCCTGACTCCCAAAATACACAGAGCGGCGCAGCTCTGCCGGCGGCCAACGAGGGCAGCGGATCTCTGGGGATTCCACACCCACTGTCACAAGTGGAGCAACAAGCGCAGAGACAGGAAATCAGTTCTACAATTTGTTCAAGTATTTACAAATACTTTTATTATAACTCAAATAAACTATTTTTATTCACATTTCAATTTATTTTTGGTTTTCTAGATTACACATATGGATAAAAAAGGCAATTGTTCTTCAAAATGTGTTCATTGTGAAACACCAGACAACTTACCCAAGGCCCAGTGTATTCCCCCCTTTCAAACAGAAAGAAAATAGAAAACAAAATCACATCACAACAGCAGAAAGCACAAAAGAGTCTGCTCTAAGAGCAGGGATGGCACTTTGGCCTGATTTGGTTCACCTCTGTGATTGATAACTTTAAACTTGTGTTATCCAATAAAGTTTTATTCTTACTGTCTTCAGGTGGTTTCTAACCTATTCTCAATGGTGGTGGGGCATTATGGTTTCCCCATTGCTGCCGAGTGCCGCCACCAGAAAACTAAAAATCAAAGAAACACAGGACTCTCCTACATAGGAAACAGAGACCAGTGCTTTAAGAAAATATACTACTCTTTATTACAAAAAAATGTTATTAAAATACATAAGCTAAAGAGACACAGCAAAAAAACTAAACACAAAGACCCAACCACCATTTCGATCCAGCCAAGCCCACACAGTCAACCGGCGCATTTTCCGTTCCGGAACAGGCTCAATGCCACGCCCCTTGCGTCCAGTGGCAGCAACTAACCCCAATCCAAGGTGCAGGAACACTGAGCTCTGGCTGTGTTCAGGACGCCAGGATGCTGAAAAGAGAGATCCGCACTGACTGCTCATAATCCAGCTCCATCACGCCATTCCAGCGCGTGGATGGACAGCATTCAGCGTATGAGGCACACGGAGCCAATGGGAGTCCCAGCACTGGCAATGCTCCTCAGCAATGGTGCACCAAGAAGGCTGCGGGTCGGGGAGAGGAGGGACATGATCAAACAGCGACAAAAACAAGAAGAAACAGAAAGAAAACAGCGGCACATAAAAATAAATGTAGATTAACGCAAATAAACAAACATAACCAATAAAACAGACATACACACATACCTGCTCCCGCAGCATAGGAGGACAACCAACAGGAGCTGTATGTGCAGCCAAAACCACCTGTGACCTGGCTGGGTCAATCAGGGCCTGACACTGCACATGGCAATCATTACCATTGCTGAGGGGCATTTGCAACTACCCTCAGAAATAAAGCCCCCCGCTGGGCAGCCTAAGGCTGCGCTTAGCCTGTCCAACCTGGAACCGCAGGCTGACGCTGAACTTGGGCAAATTCTGAACTGATAGCGAGCCCTCTGCTTATGAAGCTGTTGGTGTGGCCCTCTGTCTGCCACACTGGGGTCCTCTACCAGATGCCTGAGAGCTTTAGAATCCTGCATTTTATCTTTGCTGTTCCTACCACTGCACTTTGCTGGACTGAGATGTCTGAGGATTTAGTGACAAAACCAATTGATGACTGCGGAATAATTAATTGTTTTTTATTTTCTATTTGAACTTGACAAGCTTCTCCTTATTCTATCAATTAAGCTTCTTGTAAGGGAGTAAATGGAGAAGGGAGGAACAAGACACAAGATGGTGTGTCGGATAAAACACAGTGAAAAAAAAAGATGTGACTCTAATTGGAAGGTGTTCCAGATTTATTCCATCGCTGATTAGTGTTTTTGAAGTTTGTAAATAACAAACAGCGATCAGATAGGCCACCCCATCAGGAGGCTGTCAGGTGTCACAGGGTTGATGTCCGCCACCTCCACAGAGACCTAGTTAAGAGGTTTGAAATTAAGGATGGACTCCACTTCAAGGAGAAGGAGAAACATCTCCTTGTAGACTGGTTGGGCTCCAATAGAGGTGTATAGAGGACACATTTCCCACTCCCACACCCTACCGAAGTGAGGAGCCACTAGTGGGTTAAGGTGGAACCTAATCCTCTTAAGAGCAAACCACTGCTGTAGAGAAAGTCCTATGCTTGTGCTTGAGTTCACGTGCGCAACCTTAGAAGTTACTCCGCCGATTGGACCACGTCTGGGGATGACTCTCCTTAGAACCATGGGGTAGGTATACACATCCATGCTCCTCAAAAGATCTAGTAATTCTCCGCAACTCACCGAAGACCCACTCTGGACCTGGATGTTGGAGGTCTTGGTCGTACTCCTTGATCAGTAGCAGGGTAACCGAGTGTGTCAGGCCTAGGACAATTGGGTGCAACGCTGAGTCACTAAGGTCCTCTAAATGAGGCAGCTTACATACTCTTATTAGGCTTGAGGACTGGTCCAGCTCAGAGAGAGGGTGAGTAAGTGGCTGCTTGGCAAGACTGAATTCCCTTCTGCTGACAGCTTGTAGTCCTCTGGGGAAGTCTCTTGTTGTACCTACTGTAGGACGAGTTTCTCCACTTGACTATACTCTTAGGCGCTCGGAGGAGAATCTAAAGGGCTCGATGCATGGAGGTTCAGGGCTTTAGCCTCCATGCACTCCTGCCAGGTCTTATAGTTAGGTATAATTTTGTCTGGTAGATAAAGTAACTGCCATACCACAGAAGGTAGTCTTCCGAAGCTCTGTAGAGTATTCCTCTGGCTCTAAACTAGGTATCTCCGGCCAAGTGTCTGGGTCTTGGAGATGGAAAGGTGGTCGTTGTGACCACCTATTAGGCTCTTGTCAGGCTATCTGCCGGTCTGTTGACTGAATCCACATAGCACCAGGTGGAGTGGGACCATGACACCGTCTGAGTCACTGTCAGGGTGAGTTCCTTCTCTAGGACAGGAGCTAGTTGGGCTGCTGTGTTTGAACCACTTGTGAACGTGCAAAATTGAAGGACAGCTGTATCTCACCATTGCTGTCTTGAGTTTGCAGGTAGGCCACACCCCCATAGGTATCCGTAAAGATTTGGACTAGGTGCATGGTACCTCCTTAGGTGGTACTTACAGGCACATAAAAGAACGTGTGAGAGACAGCAGAGGTAAAAACCTAAGCTCGGCTTCCCAACTAGTCCAGGCTTGCATTATTTTAGAAGGCAGGTTGCAGTCCTCTCAGCCATGAGGTTTGTCCCATAACCGTCGAATGATGAGCTTTGCTTGGGTGGAGTAAGGCTGCAGATAACCTGAGGGATTGTACTACTATGCTGGGACTTCGTGAATATTCTTGAGTGTTGGTGTCTCATGGGTCACATGCCTTTGTTTGGACTTCAAACAACCCTATTGGCAACAGTGGTTGCCATAGAAATGTTGATTCAGACCGACTCTGACCAATCACTGCCTCCTGATGTCATCTGGCTCCAAATGGCAACTGAATTGACTTCCTTTTGTTGGAGCTAGAAGTAAGGCTCTTTCAATGGATGAGATCACAGTTCTCTTATACATTTAATAATCATCACGTGATCTGTAACAGTTAAGATAAGATAAGATAAGATAAGATAAGATAAGATAAGATAAGATAAGATAAGATAAGATATTCTTTATTGATCCCACATTGGGGAAATTCAATTGTCACACCAGTTCCAAAAAGCATAGAAAAGTGACAGCAATGTGCAAAAGTGAGGGGTGTTCCAAAATGTGCAGGTATACAAATACAAAAATGTGCAAAAATAGAAAAAGTAAAAAGTAAGTAAGAACTTATGTACACTATTACGACATAACAAATGTTATGCCTAATAGTAAAATTAAATAAATAAAGTAAAAACACAGAATATACAGATGAGCTATGGATGTATGATTACCGGTTTGTACATGCATATTTAAACTGTGGCATTGTACAATCTCACAGCTGTTGGGATGAATGACCTGCAGAACCGTTCCTTCCTGCATGGGGGGTGTAACAGTCTGCCACTGAAAGAGCTGTTCAGTGCCTCCACTGTCTGATGTAGTGGGTGAGAGGTGTTGTCCATGATGGATGTTAACTTGGCCAACATCCTCCTTTCACCCACTTCCTCCACAAAGTCCAGTGGACAGCCCAGGACAGAACTGGCCCTCCTGACCAGCTTGTTAAGTCTCTTCCTGTCCCGGTCTGTGCTGCCTGCCCCCCAACAGGCCACGGCGTAGTGGATAACAGAGGCTACCACAGAGTCATAAAATGTCCTTAAGAGAGGCCTGCACACTAGAGCCCTGCGCGGGACTATTTTCTTCATCCCGCTCCCGCCCGCTCCCGCTGAATTTTTGACCAATCCCGCCCGCTCCCGCAACGTATGCGTTACACTCCCGCCCGCTCCCGCACTATGTATGTCCACTCCCGCCCGCACCCGCAAAACTCATAGAATTTAGTCCCGCACAGTAATAGAGATGCATTGATTTTGTATCGTCCCCCGTCCCGCAGGAAAAAAACACGTATTTTTATTGATATTATTAAAGAGATTCATGACCTCCTCCAGCCTCATCTTTTCATGCATTCCTCTTTTGTGTTATGTGCAACTTAATTATTAAATATATTTTCACAAATCCTGTTCGGTTAAAAGTCTGCGTGTGTGCGCGCGCAGACAGACGGCCTGAAGCGCGCTCTTAGTAAGAGGCGGGGCGGGGCGCACCCGCGACATCAGGTTACATGACAGAGCCCATTGGGCGTCTCTACTTGGTGCGTTCACGGAGCTTCAGTACATAAGAAACCAACAGCTGCACAGCCTAACGTAGTCCGCTAATATATATTCATGAAATATTCATGCCAGCACTGATCCCGCGGGGTTTTTTTCTGCCGCCCGCTCCCGCCCGCAGGACAGTCCAAACCGCCCAATCCCGCGAGATTTGGGTTGGGTCCCGCGGGACCCGGCGGGACCCGATCCCAATGCAGCCCTCTACTGCACACTCCAAAGGACCTCAGTCTCCTCAGAAGGTGGAGGCCACTTTGGCCCTCCTTATGAGGTATAAAGGGTGAAGAGGAACGGTGACAGCACCGTCCCCTGAGGAGCACCAGTGCTGGAAACCACCACCTCCGACACACCGTTGTGTAGCCTCACATACTGTGGTCTGTTGGTGAGGTAGTTGGTCGTCCATGCAGTCAGTCGTCCGTCCACTCCAGCCCCTTCCAGCTTCTCTCTCAGCAGAGCTGGCCGGATGGTGTTGAAGGCGCTGGAGAAGTCAAAGAACATGACCCTCACAGCGGTTCCGGCGTCCTCCAGATGAGTCAACGCCCGGTGCAGCAGGTAGATGACAGCGTCCTCCACCCCGATGTTCGGCCTGTAGGTAAACTGCAGCGGGTCCGTTGCGGTGCTGACCACTGAGCGGAGATGGCTGAGGATGAGCCTCTCCATGGTCTTCATCAGGTGGGAGGTCAGAGCTACTGGTCTGTAATGGTTCGGCTCCTTAGCGTGTGCCATCTTAGGAACCGGAACCACACAGGAGGTCTTCCACAGGGCTGGGATCGTCTCCAGACTCAGGCTCAGGTTGAAGATGTAAGTGACCACCTCGCAGAGCTGGTCAGCACAGTCCCTGAGCAGTCCGGGTGTGATGCCGTCTGGACCTGCAGCTTTCCTGGTCTTAAGTCGCCTCAGTTCTCTCCTCACCTGATCAGAAGTGAGGCAAAGGGGGGTGGAGGTGTGGGGCAGAGATGGTACGGCTGTGGATGGGGGTGGTGTGCAGTGATAAGAGTGATTGGGGGTGGGGGTTGGTTTAGCTGCTGGGCTGGAGATGTGTGAAGTGGAGGGGGGAGGGCTGGAGTCAAACCTGTTGAAGAACAGATTTAACTCGTTGGCCAAGCCCTGGTCTTCATCAGAAGTCACCGTGTCTGCTCTCTGTCTGTGAACACTGATGGTCTTTAGTCCTCTCCACACACCTCGAACGTTGTTGTTCTCCAGCCGCTCCTCCAGCTTCCTCTTGTAGCTGTTCTTGGCCTGTCTGATCTTGTATTGCAGATCAGCTCAGGGGTCATCCCGGGGCTTGCTGTTGGAGAAACACCGCACCCTCCGAGTTGGTACAGTGTTCTCCACACAGAAGCTGATGTAGTCAGTGATGCAGTGGGTCAGGCTGTCGATGTCATCTCCATAGGGCTGCAGAGTGTCTCCCAGTCCGTGGTCTGGAAACAGTCTCTCAGTCTCTCCCTGGCCTCGTCAGTCCACGCTCTCACTGACTTCTTCTTCTTCTTGGGTGGCTCTCTTTTTGCCCTGGGTTTGTATTCAGGAACCAGATGCACCAGGTTGTGATCAGAGCGGCCGAGTGGGGGGAGGGGGTTGGAGTCATATGCGTCCTTAACGTTCGCATACATTAAGTCCAGCGTGTTGTTCTCCCTAGTGTGGCACTTAACATACTGAGTTAAAGTGGGGAGAATGGAGGAGAGCGAGGCATGGTTGAAGTCCCCGCTGATGAGAAGCAGCGCCTGCGGGTGCCGGGTCTTTATGTGCGTCACCGCTCCGTGGAGTCGCTCGCAGGCTGCGTCCGCGTCGGCCGATGGAGGGATGTACACGTTAAAAACTATAACATGAGAAAACTCCCCCGGGATGTAATACGGCCGAATGCCCACAGCGAGAACCTCGATGTCACGGAAGCAAAGCTGTTCCTTCACAGAGACGTGGGCTGGGTTGCACCATCTCTCGTTAATAAACACCGCCAGTCCTCCTCCCTTCTTTTACCACTGTCTCTCAAGCTCCTGTCCGCCCGAACCAGTTTGAATCCATCCAGTGCGACCACGGAGTCCGGTGTCGATTCATTCAGCCACGTCTCACTGAAACACATGAGGCTACACTCCCTGTATTCCTGCTGTAACCGGGTCAGCGCTGTCAGCTCGTCCATCTTGTTGGAGAGGGAATGGACGTTTCCCATAATGATGGATGGAACGTATGGTTGGTACCTCCATCTCCTCTCCCGTAACCTATGTCCTGCTCTGCAGCCTTTCCGTTTCCTCCGTATTTCAGGTGGAACCTCAGGTCTTTCGGTGTAGAAAGGTGCAGGGCCGCGCAGAGCTAACAGTTGATCCCTGGAGTAAACAATGGAGCCATGTGCGAAGCTGAGGGGGGCCCGCCGACACACTCCCAAACAAGTTAAAAAACAATGAAAATCATTCATTCATTCATTTTCTTAACCGCTTTTCCCTTTCAGGGTCACGGGGCTGCTGGAGCCTATCCCAGCCACTTGTGGGCGAAGGCAGTGGACACCTGGACAGGTCGCCAGTCTGTCGCAGGGTAGAATGTCCACAAACATACACCCATTCACTCTCACACTCACACCTATGGACAATTTAGAGTTGCCAATTAACCTATGAAGCATGTTTTTGAACGGGTGGAGGAAGCCTGAGTTCCCGGAGAAAACCCACGCATGCACGGGGAGAACATGCAAACTCCACAATGCAAAAAAAAGAACGCAAAAATAATAAAATTGGTCTCCTTATGTGCAGACTTGCAAAAGGCATTGACCACGTAAAAGAAAAGCCGTAGAGCGGGCCAAAATACAATAGAAAAGAAAAGAAAAGAGAGAGCTGCTGTAAATAGCTGGTGCTCCTGCAGCGCCATCTTGGAAGCGATACCTGATCCATTTCCGTACGCACGAAAAGTCTTTTAGGGCGTTCTCGTATGTTACTGATACTAACCTTGTAAATTATTTAGAATAATAAAAAAGTCTTTCATCAGATATAGTAACAATTTATTTGGGAGAAACTTTTGTCCAACAAAGGAACAGAAATGGTGGTCGAGGAGGCCAATAATAATACCAACATCTGTGTTAAAACATGGTGTTTATGATTATTTGAATATAATGAGCACAAAAGTTCAGCAACAAAGATCAGAGAACCTGTTTGCCAAATCCCTTCTGACAGATACTGGAGCCTTCAAGAGACACATAGCTGTAAATGACGGTCAAAATCTGTTTCTTCACCAGACAAAGAGAGGCTTTCAAGAAACATCAGTTGGTTTATTGTTTTGTTTCAAGCAATCAGAACTAAGAAAAAATAGTCAAACTTTTTATTGAAAGTTTATTGATTACCATCAGAAGACATTACATCAAATCCAGAAATCTTTATAACAGATCACACATGAGTCATATGTTGTTTTATGTTTGCTAATATTTCAATGTTTTCTTCTTTATCCATCACTGGACTTTTCTTCAGGGCCACACTCACAAATTGCTCTTTGCAGTAAATTGCATTATAAGATGCAGCTTTCAACTGACACCATGAACCACTCAGAAACGGGAGCTTTATTTATCACTGTTCTGAAATGCACCCGAGCAAAACAGAATCTAAGCCCACAAATTCAGATTTTTTTTGCAAAGGCTTCAACTAGTGATACACAGTGAGGATCAAACCGGCTCCATTTGTATTACATGTAGATGGAAGCAGATGAAATGTTGATCTTTGCTTGAAGTAGACCAAAGTAGATATACAAAGTGTCTAACTCAAGGCCCGGGGGTCAAATGTGGCCCCCCATGTCATTTTATGTGGCCCACGAGAGCATAAAAGTTTTTAATATTTTAGAATAAAAAATAAAAATCGGTGTGTATTTATTCATATCTTAGGGGAAATAAGAATTAAAATATGGGATTGGGCAAATAAACATTATGACTTAAACATTGTCCATATAACCTAACCTGACAGAATCAGTTTAAAAGGATTTATGCTAAAGTAACAAGCAATATGTTTTCTATGCAACTGTTATTGTCACTTTAAAAAGTTATAGTAAATAAATAATAAGTTATTTAACATCAAGGACTAGTTACATTTATTTTTCAGTACATTTAATTATATGAATAAGTCATATCTGGCCCTTTGAGGACAGACACTATGCTGATGTGGCCCTCAGTGAAAATGAGTTTGACCCCCCCTGAACAAGAGTCATTAGATATTTTACTTTATCCAGGAGAGAAAATATCCTTTTCCACATATGTGCCCCTTTCGCACCCTGAAGCCTGAAAAGAGACCTTTAAGGTAAAGACTTAATGATCTGACCATGACCGGAACTTTTTATTGATGCATCAAAATACTTCAGTTTCAAAATGACTTTAATTTAGCATCTACTTAAAGCCAAAACAAATGTGATTTTTTTTTCATTATTTCTAGATATTCAGGGGAATTAAGGAAAAAGTTTAAAAGGACCTACAAGAGAGAAAATAAAAGATGATCAACTAAAACAAAAGATTTAAAGAGATACCACTCCCCCAAATATGATGATGTGATCAATGTTCAATAGATTGCAAATATAGACCACTATGAAAAGTAATCAAGTTAAACAATTTCTGTGAAAAAAATGTATATTGTACATAAACCATCAACGTTGGCATAATCAGAACACAGAGGACTCCTAAATAGTTGTTGTAAAATGCTGGTATTGATTAGATTTGAACTTTGTGAAATCGGTGATGTCATGTATTTAAAAATAATAATAGTAGTGAGCATGGTGTCCAAATTGCTTTTAATATCCCGGTCACTAGATAGCTTTCAGTAGTTAGGGAGTAGGGAGGGAAATAGGAGGGAAACCTAGCCATGGAGAAACATAAAGCTGAAAGCAAGATGGTTAAATAGACAAAGGAAATATAACAGCAATGAAAACAGTTGTGGATGATGAACATAAACATGGAGTAAAAGGGTTATGGGAGAACTGAAAACAAAGCATTACCAAAAACACCACTTTAAAAAAAAACAAGCTGAAATAGTGATCACAAACCTAAAAGACATATAAGAGCTGTTTTTAGTTGTAAAATGATCAAAAAGAGTACATAAACATGTAACTTCTCTCAAAGACAACACAAACCAAGAAAAAATGCTTTCCCGTTTAGTCATGTATGTTTAGAGATTGGCCAACATTTTCACTAAATTTATATAAAGGACTTTTGAATAAACAACTTACCTTAACTTCACCATGTATTGACTGTGATTCAGTCTTATCAATGAAAAAAAGAAAATGACCAAAAACAAAACAGCACCAAAGAGAGGGGGAGAAGGGGAGTTAAGAAAATCTGGAAGGGGGGGCAATCATAAAAGAGTATACATTGACCACTTGGTGGCGATGTCTGCCTGTAAATATAAAATGAAGGATCTTCTTTCTCCTTAACATCCCTGGACCTCAGGAGAGCACACCCTTAAAGCCTGAATATTGTTTTTGTTGTTTTTTGGGAAGGTTTTTGTCACAGTGTAATTTGAAGGCCTCCAACACAAAGAACCTTCACTGCTGTGTAAAAACACCAACCAGATTCCATTATAAAACTGTCTGGTTAAGCAGCCTGTTCCACATCCAGTCTCAACACAGATTTTTTCAGCCGCCGGAATATACTTTACATTTTTCTGTAATTCTATTTATTTATTTACTATTTTTGTTCTCTCCAACAGCTGAGCAGACAGAGGGGAGCTGAAGGCTTCTTGGGTTGGACATGTTTTACTGTTACAACAGGGGGTTGTGGATCTTCTAACACACTAGGTGTGTATTTTTATAAACCCCTTTTGTAATTTAGACTAGATTTTATTTATATTTATTACATTTGTCTCCTTTTTTGTTGGAGGAAAGAGGAAAGAAGGGAGGGATGCTGAGGAGGAAAACAGATAACAGAGGATAACAGAACCAAAGAGAGGGGGAGAAGTTTACAATCATAAAGCAACAATATGCTGGAGGATTATCGTCAGTAGTCTGGTTAAATGTTAGTCAAAAGGGGCGGGGCTTGTCCACACATACTCAAGTGTTACAAACAACATGTACTCAACACAACTACAGTTCACACACATATGCATACAAACCAACACATATAAAGCATTTTATTCTATCACACATACTATTTGTGCAAAGGTGAGCTGACAAATGTGTTCAGGTGGGTGTTAATGTTCTACTGAGGTGGATAATGGAATGCAGAAAGAGGGAGAGTGCCCGGCCTTCCCCACACAAGACCCCCGCCAGCCGGTAGCGGTACCCAGGGCCCCCCAACACAGGCATGGTATAGCAGACAGAATCTGCCCACCCCGCAGTCCAGGCTAGCAGGGCCGCTCTACAGCTCCCAATGCCAAAGAGCAGGGAGGCAGAGGAGCACAGAGAGTGCAGGCCCCAGCCCAGACAGGAGGATAGCCAAGTTGGGCCAAGTACATCACTGCTAACCGTCCGCAGTTCAGTTAGGTGTCAGATGGTTAAATAACATTTGGGCTTTTTCTTTGAAGATGAAAGTATCTCCCAGGGAGAACCCTGAAAACTGAACCTGCATAGGGTCAAGCGCTGCCAGTGCCCTCAAAATGTTTTTTGTTGTAATTGTTAAATGCTGAGACATAATGAACTGCTTCAGAGTACAAAACATTTTAGACAGAGACAACAAAAAACTTTGTTTTTCCCTGGGAGCCTGTTAGTTCATGTGCTAAATAGTGTGTCAGAGAGTTGACATAGTGTGGAACTTCCTTCAACTTTATTCAAATTTGTACATACCACAAAAAATGGTCCTGTGACAGACCAGTAACCTGTCCAGGGTTTACCTTGCCTTCACCCAAGAATAGCTTGGATAGGCTCCAGCAGCCTTCTTGACCCCAAAAGGGTTTAGAAAAGAGATGAACGGATGGATAGATTCCAAAGTGTTTTCATTTTCTTTTTGTGCGCTTCCTCTGTGTACACTTCCAGCCACAGCAACAGCTGACCTTGAAGGTCTTTCCTCTCAACAATGCTGCTGTTTATCTCTGCTGTTCTATAAATACAATATGAGGGCCTGGCAGATCCCATGAGGCTGTGCTTTAATTGAGACCTTGCACAGATGACCGCTAACCTTCCCATTCCTCATGCTGGATAATTGGTCACACCTCACAGCAGACAACTACAGTCCACAGGAACAACAGAAACATGATTGGCAGACTTTCATTACTAAAATAATACAAATAAGATTTGTAATAAATATCAAGAATTGCTGTGAACTGTGAGCTGTGATTTGGTTTTCTATGCACCAATATCTGTTGTGTGGACAATAGATATTGGTGCGCTTCGGTATGGTTTCGGGTTGTCCAGGCAAATCAGGTGAGTGTTTCCACTCAAGCATCACGATGGATTTAATGCTGTTTGAGAGAAAACTGCGGGCGGAGAAGAGAAAAAACAGCCGCTTTCCTGGGGCTTTTCTTTGTCACAATGATCTTCGGCCAACAAACGGGTTTTAACAGTAGCTCCGCCCTAACCGTTCCATTCCATTTGGACCTACAACCAATAGGGGCCCGAAAATGGTACGATTCAGCTCGACTTGATGGGTTCATTTATAATGGAAACGCTCAGAATGACAGACTAAAACGTACCGTACCGCTCAGCGGAAACGAGGCTTTTGTTTCTTAATTTCTCAGAAAAGAGAAAATTTTGTCAAAACATGCATGTGTAAAACAGAACATCTGTTTGGGTTTTTTTCAATTTATTTTAGAGGCACACAGGCTCTACGGGAAGTAAAATTTAGCTAAATAAATAACCTTTAAATAACATAGAGAAAGATGTTGCTGCAGCAGCAGGAAAGCATTTGCATGTAAAGAGAATATGAAACAGTTTGAATTAAAAACTATTTATACTGTGAAAGGCTGTCCTCTCCACCAAACTGCAGTATGTATTTTCTCCAAAATGTTCTACTTGCCTTGCCTGTCATAAAATAAAATATCAAAATAAGTGCATCCCTCTTGGTCTCTGATTTGTTTTGGGAACTGCTTGATGCTCAAACCCTCCACCTTGGCTGCATTTAGCTTCCTTCTTCTCACCATTTCCACCCACAGAGGAGGTAACATAATGACATGCTCCCAGTTTTATTTCCTGCCTCCTTGAATGAGGGATGATTGTGATGAGTATGTCAGTGTGTGAGTGTGTGTGTGTGAACTCTGAGGTGACTGGGATGTAATATCCCCAGGGGAGGGCAGCACACATCCAAGAGAACAAAAACTCATCCAGCTTTGCCTTCCCCTGACAGCTGAGATTGCTGAAGGGGGGAGGAGGAGGGTTGTAATAATGAATTCAATTAAATGTGAGTGTGCCTTTCAGTGGCAAGGATCTGAGGAGAAACATGTATATAAGAGAGGGGGCTGGGGTTACCAGGAAAATGTTAAAGGGTCTATATCATGGATAATCAACATTTTGAGCTTTTAAGTGTATTATAATGTTAATTCCTCTCAACAACCCCAAAGCAGTATTTTGATCCGTTCACGCATTTCTGAGTATTCCTCTGAAAACCTGCGCTCTGGGCACCAACCCCTCCCAATCCATAAAAAAGAGTGAGTTCTTACATTCATACGTATGAAAGTGAGAACAGCCCCTTCCATGGAGAGTCTGTGCTGCCAGCAGTGCCTCAAGGCTAACACACACACACACACACACTTTCTTTACGGAGATAGTGGTGTTTGATAAATTGCTTTCCTTCTATGAACAATATGCACATCCATCTTAGCAAATTTTTGGATGTTGTTTGTTTTCGTTGGCGGAACGCAGAACCTTGCTGAGGCAGACTCTAGGATGCCGTCATGGAATCTGCAGTCAACTCCGCCTAACTTGGATGTTCCAAATATGGGGAAAAGAGGCAGGACCATTTTCTTCCAGTTTTGTTTTTATCAGCACCCATGTTAACGGCTAACTTCTTTAGGGAAAGTCTCCAGCTCGGCAACACGGTTGTCATGGTTTCAGTTGGTTGTATCTTGTTTTTCGTTTTATTTCTTGTTCTGTCTTGTTTGGTTCTGTTTCCTGTTTTATTTTGAAATGTTTCCTGTCTTGTCATGTTCTTGAGTTTTACTTCCTTGTCCCTATCTGTCCTGATCGTGTTCACCTGTGTCTTGTCTGCCCTGTCTGTATATAAGTCTTGTCTCTGCCCTTCTCCTGTGTTGGTCCATTATTCCTGTCTTGGTGTTCATGTCATGCCGTATAGTTCCATGTTCCTCGCCCCGCTCTCGTTTCATGTTTCACGCCACGCCAATGTAAGTTTTGTTTTGTTCTGACATCCTGCTCTGCAGCGCTTTTTGTTTGTTTTTGTGAATTAAATCCGTTAGACTCTGATCCTCATGCCTCCGCCTCTGCATCTGGGTCCAACCGGCTCTTGAGCCACCCTCCACCGTGACAACGGTGGTGGACTTATATTTACAAAATGATCCTTTTTCAGCAGGTACTTTGTGTTTTACAGGTAATATGTTTTATGAGTCATGGCACAACCCGAGGCAAACGTGTTTGCTTGTGCTGCTCTAGAGTGCCGGCTTTTTTTGCGTATTTTGTGAGTTTACTGCACTGCACATGCAGGACTGGCATACAACAGCCAGACACTGCTTAACCCTTGTGCTATCTTAGATGACCCCACCCTTCCATTGACGTGTTCTCCCTACCATGACAAAGGTGGATAAAGGTGGAAAGATTTCATGTAATCCATGGACACCAGTGAAGATCACAAATCATTGAAGAAAAAAGGTTCAGAGCACTGTCTAGTGGGTCTAGATGACCCAACTCCCAACATTAAAGTGCCTAGGATGGCACAAGGGTTAAAATTGCAGACCTGCACTATTTTGGATTTAAAGGATTGATACTTCAGGACCTGCAATTCATCGTGCGTTTTAATGACCACGGCCACCACGACCAACGGGATGCCCCCGGCGCGCCAGCCTCCTGCAAGCCAGCTGACCCGAGGAGAGTGCTTCAGAAACGGCGCCGCAAGAGAGGCAAGAGGGGAGGGCTCCACGCTCTGCTAAAAGCCTGTGCAACTCAACCACCGCTACCCAGCCTCCTGCAAGGCAACATGCGGTCTCTGGACAACAACATGGAAAAACTAAGAGCTAGGATGACGACACAGCGGGAAATAAGAGAGTGCTGGGCTCTGATTTTTACTGAAATGTGGCCCTCAGAAAATGTCCCAGATTCCGTTCTTCAGCTACGGACGCACTCCATTCATCGGGGAGACCTGACAGCAGCCTCCGGTAAGGCGAAAGGGGGCGACGTATGTGTGTTTATCAACAACCCGTGGTGTGAGGATGTACGGATTGTTCACCAGCACTGTTTGCCTGATGTAGAGTTTTTGATGCTAAAGTGCCATCCCTATTACCTGCCAAGGGAGTTTACAGCCGTGTTTTTGCTGCCGTCTATATTCCCCCACGAACCAACTCTGCAGCGACTCTCGCCGACCTCCATGACGTCATCAGCACTCTAGATACGGCTCACCCTGATGCTGGTTTTATTGCTGCGGGCGACTTTAATCAGTGCAATCTTCAGACCGTATTTCCCAGATTTTAACCAGCATGTAGACATTCCCACTCGTGACTAAAACATCTTGGATCATGTTTACACCAACATAAAGTGTGAATACAGGGCCGCACCCCGCCCTCACTTTGGACACTCGGGCCACATCTTTTTGTTTCTGTACCCAGCCAACAGACAAAGACTCAAACAATCTAATCCAGTCACCAAACAGGTTGAGCTCTGGACACCTGAGACTGAGAACACATTGCAGGACTGTTTTATGACTACAGACTGGGATGTGTTTAAAGCTGCAGCCACTCTGGAGGACTCTTCTTCTTCTGTCAGCATACAGGATTATGCTGACTATGTGACTGCATACATCAGCACTTGTGAGAAGAACATCGTGCCCACCATCCAGGTCAGGAAGATTCCTAACCAGAAGCCCTGGATAAATGGCCATGTCACATGCTGTGTCCCCGCTCCACTGCCTTTACATCTGGCAATGAGTCAGAGTATAACCGGGGGCTGGGTGGGTGGCTGCCTGGAGTGTGGGGCAGGTTTCCCTTGGGGGCCCTGGGTTGTAGCTGGGGTTTGGGGGTGCTCAGAACTCCTGGGTGGTAGTGGGCTGCTTGTCTGGGGCTGGGAGTGCTCTCCTGGGGCGGGGACCCATGTTAGGCCCTCTGGGCACTGTGGGGGGGCTATTCTTCCTGTTGGGCTGGAGCTTGCACTCTCTGTCCCCCTATGCCTCCGTGCTCTCTGGCTTTGGGGGCCCCTGTGGCGATCCTGCTGGGCCTGGCCTGGGTGCCGGATGTGATTGCCCCGTGGGCGATTTTTCTTTATCTGCTATACCATGCAGGGGTTGGGTGGTTCGTGGCTACCACTGCTGCTTCGGCGGGGGCCTTGGTGTGGGGATGACAGGACACTCTCCATCCTTCTTTTTACATTCCATCAACCACCTTAGAAGAACATTAACACTCGCTCGAGCACAGGTGTCGTCTCACCTCTGCACAAATACTTTGAGTGACTGAATGAAATGTTTCACGTGTTAAGTCTGAATGCATAAGTATGCGTGTGTGACCATTAGTTGTATTATGTACATATTGACATGTTTGTATGTGAACATTATTGAGCCAACATGTGTGTTTGTAACATTTTTGTGTGTGTGTGGACATTAATGATTGTAAACTTTCAGCAACTTGTTGCTTTATGATTTTACCCCCCCCCTCTTCCAGGGCGGACAGGCAATGAACCAAAACTGTTAAAGACGAATTATTTTACCTAACCCTACAACTACATGTTTGAATAGCGTAGCTGATGGCCTTTATCCAGATGGAGCTGGGGGACGGCTGGGGCTGCGAGACAAGTCAGAGGCGAGGCCACCAAGTGCAGGAGCAGGAGCAGAGACGGGCCAATGGGAGTCTGGGATCCCTCCCACGCTGGGAAAGAGGGACATCACATGAATCGCACTGCACCAAACCGAGGTATGTAGAACTACTTTAAACCTGGAAAAGGTCTTAGCAGCCCAGACAATTACAGACCAATAGCACTCACATCACATGTCTGCAAAATAATAGAGAGAATGATAACTGAGAGACTGACTTATTACCTGGAAAGTAAAAATTATAGAAAAAGTCCAGGGACAATGGACCCTGTAGTCTGCCTAGAAGAAGACATTAGAACAGCCCAAGTAAATAAGGAATATTTGGTTGCAGTATTTTTTTACATAGAAAAGGCATACAACATGGTTTGGAAAGAGGGTTTCTTGATAAAAGGTGGTAGGGTAGAACTTGCTGGAGGTATTTATAAATGCATTAAAG
Organism: Oryzias sinensis; assembly: GCA_037389245.1. NCBI lineage: Eukaryota > Metazoa > Chordata > Actinopteri > Beloniformes > Adrianichthyidae > Oryzias > Oryzias sinensis. The sequence continues at coordinate 956,357 of CM074496.1, read as the reverse complement.
GATTTTTATTTGATAGGTATGTTCAAGTCTGAATAGAACAGTTGTTTCTAATAGATATTTAGTAGATAAAGGGAACCCTGCAAGGAAGTGTTGTTAGCAATTTGCTGTTTTTAAATTATGATTAACAATGTCTATAATTTCATCGCACATGAATCTGGGTAGGAATTATTTGCAGATGATGGAGCCTTGTGGAAGAAGGGATGGAATATTCATTTTGTGGAGAGAAAGGTGCAAGCGGCTACTACGGAGGTGGAAAAGTGGCCCTAGGATTAGAGCTGTAACCCTTGTGCTATCCTAGGCACTTTACCACTGGGAGTTGGGTCATCTAGACCCACTAGACAGTGCTCTGAACCTTTTGGAGTAATGTTTGATACGAAGTTGAAATGGAGATAGAACATACATTGCATCATAGGGAGATGTAAGTGTTGGGTTAAAACAACCTGCAACATGTTTTAACCCTTCGAGCCGGATACCAACATACCTGAGGATTTCAGCGAGCGTGGTGGGCTCCGGGAGACTGTGGCCACAGCTGACTCCTTGGTGAGTCAACCCTTTGTTGGAACTGGTGTCCATCCCGTTGGCTGGAGTCCAAAAGGTTGACGGTATACCGAAGGAGAAAGACAACGGAAAGGACGGCGGAGTCCTGTGAAATTCCGTACTATATGGTTGGACGGCGGAGTCCGTTAAATTCCGTGTTTAAAAAGAAAGTTAAAGCCCTGAGAATTCTAGACACTATCAGGCAAGGACAGCGGGTTCCTCGAAATCCCTTGTTAAACAAGATAATGCATATATGTATGTATAGATATGAATTAAAAATCCCAGTAACATAATTTGAGCTGTAAGGATTAAAGATAATTAAAAAGCCGGCATTTATAAGTAAAATAAATAGTGAATGTTAATGTGATTTTTTGTGCTAATCGCAGTATTTGTTGCTGTGTGTTGTTGTTGTGTTATGCAAATCGCTGAATTTACAGCTTGTGTTTTTGAACTGCTAAACAAACAAGTGATTTTTGAAAAATGGGAAAGGCACAGAGTAAAGTCCAAAAGAAAGTTTGCAGAGCAAGGATTGGAAGTATGTGGAAAGTCTGGATCCTACAAGAATCGAGCATTTGGATAAATGGATAAAAGACTATGGATTTAATGGAAGGTTAAACACTCAGAGAATAATTGCATTGCAGGATGCGATTAAAGAAAAGACAGGAAAAGATCAGAAGAAAATGGAGAAAGCAGGATTTGAGTCTACTGAATTTTGGCTGAGAGAGGCAGAAAAAAGGAAGAGAGGACAGAGCCGCTTCAGAGAACAAGAGAGAGCAGAAGGAGGGGGAAATTGTTGTTTCACAGAAGTGGATGACAAAACAGGCCCATGGCGCGTGCACGAGCCTGCAGGAAGGAGGATGAGAACGTGCAGGAAGGAGGAGCGACTTCTCCACACAGAGCAGATGTAAACACCTCTCTTCAACCTCAATTAGTAAAGGATCCCCCACCTTATGATGGGGAATCTTATCAAACAGGAATGTTGACTAGATTACAGAGAGGCATGGCCGGCCCTCCCTATACGCAAATTACGCAGACGCGCAGGGCCCCTGTCACCACCAGGGCCCCGAAGTGGCAAAAAAGACCCAAATCTGGCAACCCATTTCATAGCACATCCGTACCAACGTGCACTCTAAATGTTGTGCAACAGAATGTTTCCTGCACTTTAATGACCCCCCCCCCTTCAACACACCTGAATCAATCTGGCAACCCAAATAATGACGTTACGCCACTCTTAGCAATGATTGGTCAACAACATTGCGTCTTAGCCTGGCACAGTGTGCATTCACGAGCGCATTTTGTTTCAACAAAAGTTGGGAAAAAGAAAAAAAACAAGTGCATTTTGTCACACTGATCAAAGCGACAACAGGAGAACTTCATGCCAAAGAGGCTTCATCCATCAGACGCTGAAAAAAGGAAAAAGATGAACTTCAATCAATCACCAGATAAGTTTGGAGGATGTTGGGGCCATATTTTTACATTATCCAGCCTTTCTGTGCAGCTGCGCGATTTTTACGTAAAATACTAATCGATTCAAGGTCAAGTTTGCACATAAACGACCCTGTTTGTCGTAATTTCTAATGGAAAACTCGAAAAAAATTCTGATACCCAAGTTACCAGGATGAGGTCGGACATGACCTTCCAAAATGGTGGAGAAAAGTAAAAAATGATGATGGTATGGTGGCTAGTAAATATTTTGACTCACGTTATTGTTTAATGGTTTTACTAACACATTAGTGCGCTCTGCATTTTCTGGTTTATTATTTCAGTATAAAAACTGCTGTTAATCTGTTATAGCAGGTCAGGTATTCTGACTTTTTCAACAATGTGTGTGTCTTAAGTTAAAATCTCTGGAACGTGTATCACCTGGTTCGTATGAGAGAAGGGGACAAATGGAAGACTGCATTTAACACCCCTCTTGGGCATCTGGAGTATTTGGTAATGCCCTTTGGGCTCACGAACGCCCCTGCAGTCTTCCAACACCTAGTAAACGTTGTTCTTCGCAATTTTCTTGACAAGTTTGTCTTCGTCTATCTCGATGACATTCTCATTTACTCCCCCAATCCTGAACTTCACACCCTCCATGTACGTCAGGTTCTCGAACGTCTCCTCGAATGTCAACTCTTTGTAAAAGCCGAAAAATGCGAATTTCATGTCTCCACTGTCTCCTTTATCGGTTGCATTATTGAAGCTGGCAACATCCGTCCACCAGTTTTTATCGTAGGTTCATTAGGAACTACAGCAGTCTCGCCGCCCCTCTTACCAGACTCACTTCTGTCAACCAACCGTTTATTTAGAGTCCGGAGGCTCAAACTGCTTTTGATAATCTAGAGAGAATGTTCGTCACCGCTCCCATTCTCATACAGCCCAACCCGCAACGTAAATTTATTGTTGAGGTTGATGCCTCTGATTCTGGGGTTGGAGCCGTCCTATCCCAAAGTGAAGACTCTACTGGCAAACTCAAGCCATGCGCCTTCTTTTCACGTAAACTGTCTCCCGCGGAACGAAATTATGACGTGGGTAACCGCAAACTCTTTGCCATGAAGCTCGCGTTAGAGGAGATTGGCTTGAGGGAGCTAAGCAGCCTTTTATAGTATGGACTAACCATAGGAATCTCTCTTACCTCCGCACTGCTAAACGCCTAAATTCTCGTCAGGCCCGTTGGTGCCTTTTCTTCGATCGGTTCACTTTCACCATCACCTATCGTCCAGGAGGTGTAATGTCCAGCCTGATGCTCTCTCACGCATATTCAACACCCACGACCAACAGGAAGCCGCTCCCATCATTCCACCCACCTGTGTCATCAGTAATCTCACCTGGGATAAATACAGTTGCCTTTGCACTAACATTAAAATAAATATAAAATAAATAAATAAATAAATCACTATTTAGAAAGAATTTTTTTTTGTGAGGTTACATAAAATTGCATGTTAATAAACTAAAGGGAAAACAACGACCAGGGTAAAATTTCAAATAATGTAGTTGAAAATTATTGATAAAAACTAACTTAACTATTATTGCATGTTATAGAAAATACAGCTGCAACTTCCAGCTTTTTCTGCCACAATTATCCCAAAAATGCTCGTGAGATTGCAGAGGGTCTGTACATCAATACAGACTATGAGTTTCTCCTTTTTTTAATTTTTGGATGCTGGTGTGCCGCGTGATCTTTGTCAAGGAGAAAGTATGCTTGGCTCAAAAAATGTTGAAAAACACTGCTTTAGTGTTCCACAAGGTAATAATAAATATATGGATAAAGTTTACTCTGAAAGGCTTATGAAAAACATGATTTAGGCCCTTTAATGTATGTGAGGATCACATTTGTGTGAGAAAGATTCCAGACTTACAGTACAGTGTAGTAAAAATCATTTGTATTGCACAACCTCTTTGTCAACAGTAATGCATGATTCTGCTCTGAGGCTGCAACACTTTTCAGCGCCCAGAGGGGAGCACCTGTCCGCTGTGAATTTCGAAGGTTGTGGCAATTTTATCCTCGCCCCCATTGCCTCCCCCCTGCGACAGAGAAAAGAACACAAGGTAATGGCTATTAAGAAAGTTGTGCTCCATTTCTGGGCTCCCATGAAGCACTTCCAAAGTTGCCCTTGGAAATGTGTTAAAAGTCAACTCACAGCATGTTAAACACTCTTGTTGATGCCTTTGGTGCCACTCAGTATTCACACCAGAAATATTGACATTCAGAGCATAGCTGGTACTGACTTCATTGTACACTTTTTCACTGTGCACGCTGCCTCATGCTGTGCTTTGTCTGGTGAAATGGTAAAAATGAGAGCAAAACCATTCATTCCCAGGCAGGTTTAGCTTGTGTTGTTCTTAAGTCTGAGCAGCTCACCACTCCATGAGCTGAAAAAAAAAGGCCAACGTCTCCTTTGACAGATGATGATTCGTGCTAGTGTCATGGCAAAAATTTGTTTGTGTCTGCTGTACATCCAAGTATTGTTCACATAAGTCTCTGTGTTTTTGAATGACTTATCATATGAGTTGGTTTGTGTTTATTCGCATAATTATGATTTAAAGGAAACAGTGTCATTGCGAAATGGTGCAGACCAGAATTCTGGGCTTCCGCGTCCAGAACACCCGTGATCGCATGTCGCTAAGCAAGTTTTAAAGTCCAGTCGAGAGCTCTACGTACGTTCATTGATCGCGCGCTAACAGTTCAATTGGCTGAACATTTTCACGTTCAATCACAACGATATATTACTGTGACCAATCAGGGACTCAGATCTGGGTTTTTTTTTTAAATTAATTTTAGTAATATTAATTTAGTTCTATTAATTTTAGTAATTAATAGAAACAAAGCTTTAAAAAACAAACGTCTCTAGCAAGATTTCCACTGTTTTGATTTTCCGCACTGAGTGTCCTATTGTAGGTGGCGGACGAGTGCCAACAAACGGTAAATAAACAAATGAAGGAGAATCTTCTCCCAGTCGCTAACTGCATTTCTGGCCCTTTATTAAAATCGAAATGACAAAAAAAAAAATAATAAAAAAAGAAACATGTCAACAATACCAACTCAGCGCTGACGATATTTAATATTTAATTAGCCAACGTAAGCATCTGATTAGTCAGTTTATAACTTGAATATCTTGCGCTACAGCAAAAGATATCATATAAAAAAGGACTAGCAAGAACATGCCAGAAAAATGTATCAGATCAAGAATTGTTATTATGACAAATACAATAACTGAGTAATAGCTGTTTATTTTTCTATAGAAGTCTATGATGGTGGCTTTTTGGGACCAGCAGGTACTTCCTGTTTGGAATGCAAAGGAGGAGGGGTTGTTTAATCCAGTTTCATTTACTGTCAATGGGTGCATGGAGCAATGTTGGTGAAGCAAGGAACTCAAAGACTACAGTCTTGAAGTTTTACACTATTTTGAGCTTTATTAACAGCTGTTAATAAAGTATCAGGTGTTCTAAGCTTCTGACAAGAAAACTTGTAACTTCTTGGGGGAAAATAGAGACCTTGTCAGAACATTCCAGTTTTTTCTTTTTAACTTTTTTGCATGTTGGAGAAATCAAACTGAAAAGAATTACTTACTAAAAGAAAGAAATTGGGTAAGGAGAACTCTTAGCATAGGGACAATGATAAAGCATTGCGCCAAGTACCTAGTCCAGGGGTCGGGAACCTATGGCTCGCGAGCCATATATGGCTCTTCTGATGGTCACATGTGGCTCGCTGACAAATCTTTAATTATACTTTTTTTTTTTTCATTAGACCAGTCCTCGTCTGGCGCGATGCGATGCGAGAGGCGCGCAGTAGTAGCGGTGCTTGGAGAACAAAATCTACGCCAGCACTATCAGTTTACTATTATCTATCATTTCACAGAGTTTGTACCAGCCGGAAACCTGTGAATTGCAGTGCCTAAAACTGCGTGCTCCCGTCTCTGAGAAAGAGCGCGCAGTTGCGGGGACGGGATGTGTGAGGAAGAAAGCAGAGGGTGGGGGAGGGGGTTGTGGGGACAGGCAGCAGGTGAACCGCTCAGGGATTGAAAAAACGTAAAACCCGCTACCCGTCACTCACTGCAGCGTGAGTGTGTGTTTGGCTCCCCGTCTGCATGTGAGCAGTCTGTCTAACATCTACAGAAAATTAAGACCTACGATCCCGTTTAAAGTCTGAACGCCTGCATAAAACAGAAACTCACCACGTATCAACCAGACTAGACCATCAGCAAAACTACCACGAGAAATACTCATCATTTATTAGCAACAGCATAACAATGTTATTAAAAAGAATCCACAGACTTATTGTACTTTAAAAATGTTGAAATTAAATCAAATGCACACATTCACTTGAACATTTAGCTTTAAACATTGTTGCGGTCTGAGTTTAACTGGGCAGCTGTTAGGTCGCGTTATAAGTTCTGGAGTTCATTAAACGCATCAAGCAGAGGATTGGCCCTCAGTTCTGTTGCTCAGGCGGTTGTTAGGTAGTTTGGACCAATGGGATTCAGCTATGGGCCGAATAAGGGAAATGGGAGGGCTGGAGCGGCAGTGAGCGAATATAAAGTTGGGAGAAGCGCTCTCATCTCGGCGGGAGAGATTCAGGAGTTGCTGAATTAATTGTACGGCGTTTGTTGCGGTCTACATTAAACCAGAATAAAGTCTCCGTGCCTCAGTGTGGGAAAGGGATGCTACATTATTGTATGGCTCTTTCGTAATTACATTTAAAAATATGGGGCGTTTATGGCTCTCTTGGCCAAAAAGGTTCCCGACCCCTGACCTAGACCCTTATCATTTAAGGTAGATTGATTGTCCAATTAACATCTGGAACAGTAGAAATAGTTTGTCTTTTTGGGCAGCAAATGTTGTGTGAAATTGTTACTTTTTTCTGTTGTATATAGCAAAATAATAATGACAATGGGTTGGATAGGACAATTTAATCATCACTCGTTGGTTAAAGACGCTATATCGCTCATATATGATATGAGTGTTAAAGTAACGTTCAGACGCAAGTGCGTGCTCCACCTCATCTCTTGGGAATGGGTGTGAGCAGGATGAAATAGTTTTCAGTGAAGCGCTGTGGACGTTCGTTTGTTTGGGGGACAGTGGCGGAGGACATTTTAGATGTTGAACTCTGCAGGCGGATGTATTTAAGTTGAAGAAGACGTTTGTTAGGTCAATGAAGTTTATTTTGTATTGCTAAAAGCTTTGATGAACTTGAAAATGATGCTTTTTTAAATGTTGCTAACAATAAAAAGCCTTAGAGTTTCTAAGGAACAAATTGTTGACTTCATTAGTGGTTGGTGAACGGGCAGATGTAATGTCTGCGACTGAACGGGTAGAAGACTGACTCAGGAGCGGACGTTTGACAGTATCTTTTGCATTAAACGTCTTGGTATAATGTTAATGTGTGAAAGACCAGGGTTTTATTTCTGAAGCTTTCAATTAAACTCTGTTTCATACTCCGTTTAAAAGTACTGAAGCTTCACAGTTAACATGTAAATAAACAGCACCTTCTTTCCTAAATGAACATTTATGTTGGTGTATATTATTTCAGAATCATGACTTTTGTACTTGGCATGCGTTATTATTGGTAAATCATATCATTTTGTTCTGTTCATTGGGTGACTTTCATTTTGTTTGAATTGTGGACAGCGGAAGGATATAAGTGTTTTAATAAACATTTGGTGAAGATAAGACAGTATTATCTGAGCTTCTTCATCCACTAAATAATCTTCAAATGGACATGCCATGCTCTGTTACCTCTTTGAAACCAACTAATCTTCAACTAAACCTGCTCCAGACCAGGTTGTGTTCAAAGCACAAGTTGGTATGGCAACTTAACATACCCAGACAAACTATTTCTACTGTTCCAGATGTTAATTGGACAATCAATCTACCTTTAATGATAAGGGTCTAGGTACTTGGCGCAATGCTTTATCATTGTCCCTATGCTAAGAGTTCTCCTTACCCAATTTCTTTCTTTTAGTAAGTAATTCTTTTCAGTTTGATTTCTCCAACATGCAAAAAGTTAAAAAGAAAAAACTGGAATGTTCTGACAATTCAATTCAATTTTATTTGTATAGCCCAAAATCACAACAACAGTCGTCTCGAACTCAAAAGGCTCATGAATACATAGAGTTCAATAGGAAAATACTAAAATGAACTATCAAACTGACTAAGCTATACTGGCATCCCAGTCCTTAGACCCCCCTTCGCGGTAAGGAAAAACACCTAAAAAAACGGATTCCGGAAAAACGAAGAAACTTCAGGGGTGCGCACATGAAGGAGGGATCCTCCCCCAGGACGGACAGGCGATTTACCAGAACTCTTAGAGAAGAATTAACTTATCTAACCCTACAACTACATATATAAAGTCCAGCAGACGAGCTTCATCCAGCCGTGGTTGGGGGGACAGTCAGGGGCGCGAGTCGAGCCGGAGACAGGATCCACAGCCAGGTGTAGGAGCGGGAGCAGAGACGAGGTACTCGGTCAGGAACAGGAGCACAGATGAGAAAACTGGAGTCTGGAAGCACTCCCACTCCCCAGGAGAGGAGAGGGAAAGAGGGACAATACATGAATACTGCACCAAACAGAGACATGGAGAACTAAATGATAAATTATGATCAAAAATAGAGAAGAGAAGGAGAGTAGAAGTAGAAGAGAAAAGAGGACAGAACCCCAGTGCACCATAGTTACCCAAGCTTCAACTTCTAGCAGCCTTTTAAAAGAAATAGTTATTAAGTTTAATTTAAACATATTAACATTAAATTAAATAATCTCTGAATACTAACTAGTCTGACAATAAGCCTGTCCAAAGAGGAATTTTTTCAGTCTAACTTTGAATGTAGAAACTGAATCGGCCTCTCTTACATGAGCTGGGAGTTTATTCCATAAAACAGGGGCTTGGTGGCTAAACGCTCTACCTCCAACCGTACTTTTACTAATTCTAGGAACCACAAGCAGTCCTGCATTTTGCGAGCGAAGTGTTCTCATTGGATGGTAAGGGACTATGAGGTCCTTAATATAGGACGGGGCCATTCCATGTAAGGCCTTATAGGTTAACAGGAGGATCTTGAACTTGATTCTAGAATCAACTGGGAGCCAATGGAGCGAAAATAACACAGGAGTGATGTGATCTCTTCTGCTAGTTCCTGCTAACAATCTAGCTGCTGCGTTCTGAACAAGCTGGAGACTTCTTAAGGAACTCTTAGGACACACTGCTAACAAGGAGTTACAGTAATCCAGCCTTGACGTAAAAAATGCATGGATGAGTTTTTCAGCATCACTCTTAGAAAGTATATTTCTGATCTTAGCAATATTCCGCAGGTGAAAAAAGGCAGTTCTACACGCCTGAGATATGTGAGCCTTAAATGATCACTCCTGGTCAAATAAAACCCCAAGGTTTCTAACTGTGGAATTGGGGGCTATACTTATGCCATCCAGGGAGACTATCTGAGCAGACAGAGCATCAGACAGGACCTAGTATAATGACCTCAGTTTTTTCTGGGTTCAAGAGGAGGTCATTAATTGTCATCCAGGTCTTGATGTCACTGATGCAAGCGTTCAGTTTCTCTATCTGGTCATTCTGGTCAGGCTTCATGGATAAATACAACTGCGTATCGTCAGCATAACAATGAAAATTAATGCTGTGTTTCCTGATTATGTTTCCTAGGGGTAGCATATAAAGTGTAAACAGGATCGGTCCTAAAACTGAGCCCTGAGGGACTCTGTAGTTAACTGGAGTGCACTGAGAGGAATGTCCATTTACATTAACGAACTGACATCTATTGGACAGATAGGATTTAAACCACTGGAGCGGGAGGGGGGAATATAAAGTTGGGACAAGCGCTCTCGTCTCGGCGGGAGAGATTCAGGAGTTGCTGAATTAATTGTACGGCGTTCGTTGCGGTCTACAGTAACCAGAATAAAGAACCATAAAAGAGGTTAAGTCTCAGTGCTTCAGTGTGGGAAAGGGACACTACATTATTGTATGGCTCTTTGGAAATTACATTTAAAAATATGTGGCGTTTATGGCTCTCTTGGCCAAAAAGGTTCCCGACCCCTGTTCTAATGTAAACTGGAAGGTAATCATAAAGTGATCAGAAATGATGGGGTTAAGAGGAAGGAAACTCAGCTGGCTGATCTCTATACCACGGGTTAAAACAAGGTCCAGGGTGTGCTTATGACAGTGAGTGGGTTCATTCACACTTTGGGTGAAACCAACATCATCTAATAAAGCTGCAAAAGAATTTCCTAGACAGGCACTGGGGTCATCAACATGAATATTAAAATCCCCTAATATTATAATTTGATCAGAATCTAAGACAATAGTCGATAGGAAGTCGGAAAACTCAGTTAAAGATTTTGAATATGGGCCGGGGGGGTGGGGGGTTAATAATTACGAATAAAACAGGTTTTCTAGTCTTCCTCTTTGGGTGATTTTTAGACAATAAGATGTTTTCAAAGGAGTTATAAACATGCTTTACTTTAGGGCTGAGAAGTACGCTAGACTGTGATATTACTGCCAAACCACCTCCTTTCCCTGAAATCCTGGATTTCTGATAGTTAGCATAAGTGGTGGTGGTGGTGGGGGGGTTGCTTCATTCAATCTAACATAGTCATCCTGTTGGAGCCAAGTTTCTGTTAAGGCTAAAAGACTAAGGTTGTTATCAGTGATTAACTCATTGACTAAGAGGGACTTGTATCTATTTTCCCCCAAGAAGTTACAAGTTTTCTTGTCAGAAGCTTAGAACACCTGATACTTTATTAACAGTTGTTAATAAAGCTCAAAATAGTGTAGAACTGCAAGACTGTAGTCTTCGAGTTCCTTGCTTCACCAATATTGCTTTTATTGTTGTGATTATTATTAAGGGCCTGCTCGCTCATATTTTTTTAAATCTGTGTGGTCAGTGCTTTTTTTCTTCGCTGCAAGGAGGACCCGAAAGACAGGTTAGCATCAGGCCAATATGTGCTAAAAACATTAGCCGTGGAGGTACTTCAAACTCGGAACTGGCAAGAGCAACTTGGATGTAAATATGTGGGAATTACATCATCCTTTATTTTGTTTTGGACACCACTGGAAACATACATTCATATGATGGTTTCTCAGATTGTAGCAGCAGATCCACCTTCGGTGATCGGGAGCTTCGGGCCGCAGAGATTCACGCTCCGCTATGTAAAGGCAGCTGCCGGTCCGAAGAAATAAAGCTTGGGGGGGAGGGGGGTGTGATAAACCGCGGTGCGTAAAAGTTGCTGTTGTACTGAGAAGCTGTGTAAGATCATCACAAGTTCACAACCGTCACAAAGCCATCTCCTCTGCCGCTAACACAAAGCTCCACTGCTCCTAGCATGTGTCTGTTAGCAGCCGGACACACGGGGATAGCACTGACGTCATCGCCCCGCCTCCCCTCTGGAAATGCTAAGTGGAATTGAATAATGCAACAATGTTCGCAGGGTGGATGTGAAAATGAAAATGCAATCCCCTCTTTGCATTTTCATTTTAATTATGACACAGTATAAGCGGTTTTTAAATAGAAATGAAAAAGCATTTTGAAGAATTGATTTTTCATTTTTTCATGAAATGCAGTTACATTTTGAAAATGAAAAAGCATTTCTGGTTTTGACTTTTATTTTTAATTATGCAACAGAATCCCTTCCATACTTTTGACTCCCCATAAAAAGCTGTAAAAATCTATGAATGTTCGATTGCAAAACATGTGTTACGGAGTGGGACTATGTGTGATCCACTGTTTGTTTTTATTTGTTTTGTCATATCGCGTTTTCAATGAAACTCTCAGGTGTAAAGCCTTTTTGTGTGGGGAGCTGTCGTCTGCACATGCTACTCAACGCATTCAAGTGTAATTTCATTGCTTGGCAGCTGGACAATTGGCTGAGAGCAATGCACACAGTATTCCACAATGCGCCTGCCAGGAGAGAGGATCACATTACAGTTACAAAGCCCAGTGCTTCTGTGCTCATCATTGGGTGGAAAACCTACCTGTTGTGGAGAGAGACAGTATGGCTGCTTCTGCTTCTGTACTCTCAAAAACATTTTTTTTTCTTCTTTTTTTTGTTTATTTGTCTTTGATGGCCCGGAATCTACCGTCACATCGATCAACGTAATCAGCGCCCATTGATCTAAAGTCTCACCCGAACATATCCAGCAGATAAATATTTCATGGAACAAATTGAAACACATTTTGTGATTCTTTTTTCCAGTTGAAACTGTCAGAGAAAATCCAAGTAAAAGAAACCTAACATTCCTTGGCATACACCTGATTTGTTGAGTGTTTAGAAAAGAAAAATAAATTATATAAAAAATAAATATGAAGTCCAAGTCCTTGTAGTTTTTATATGTAAAAAATATCCAAAAACACTTTTGTTCATCCATTTAGGTCTGAAAAAAGAAGTATTACTCTGGCAAAATTAACATAAACTCAAACAAAGTTAAAAGTACTTGGAAGGCTATAAACCAACTATTACAAAAAGGTGCTTTTCTAATTTTTGTATTTCTTCTGTCCTTATCGATGGTACAACTACATATGAAAGACCTGCTGATGGCTAAAAAAAAAAAAAAAACAGTTTTAAATGCCAAAATTCTTTTCTCCTCACATGTTAGTCATCGATTACTCATCAGGAGTGTTTTCTTCAGATCTAGTTTTTTTTTTAAATTTTTTATTTAATGTTCAATTTTTTTTTTTTTCAAAATTTGAAAAATTCGAACACAAAAACATATGAACAATTTTAGCAAAAACAACCCCCCCCCCCTTCAACTTAAGACTGCCATCCAAGTAAAAAAAAAAAAAAAAAAGCAAAAGCAAAAGGGACACAGGCATTTACTATATACAAGAACGTTGATTTTTCCTCTTGAGAAAAGCCAAGAAATAAAATGAAATAATTCCACAGGTGTTTCAGTCCACTGACCAGTTTGTTTATTAAGGAAGATTGCTTTCAATGAATGTTTTGTCCCTTGTAAAAGTAGATTATTTAAGTTGGTAACCTCTCATGAGGAAGTGTACTGAACACCTCTCTGTACCAAAGAGTGACAGTGGGAGGGGACTCCTCTATCCACTTTAGCAAGATACAGTTCCGAGCAATTGAGAGAAGATTCTCTAGATGCTTTTAATGTATAGTAGGAATCTGTAATTTTTCGAGGGAAGGCCCAGCAGGAAGACAACTAGATCCTTCTTGAGTTTTAATTTGAAGATCTCACTGATCACACACTGAATCTAGAAATGTTCCTACATTCCCAAAAACAGTGAAAATATGTTCCTCTCCTCAAATTACATATTAAACACAAAGGACATAAAATATTTAAATATTGAACTCAAATGTAAGGATTTCTTTTTTATTTGTCATTAGGGCTGGAATATAGATCTACATTTTTGACATACAAGGTCTTAAAAAGTCTTGAATTTAACTTGGAAAAACCTGAAAGAACCCTGTGTTGAGCATGGTGGTGAAACCGTCATGCTTTTGCGCTTTTTTTGCATAGTGGATGGGACAACTGATTTATATTAAACAAAGTATTAATGGGCTATGTATGTTTAGGTTTTTTGACCAAAACCTTCCATCAAGTGAGAACATTGAGGATGATATGTTCCTGGACCTTTAAGCATGACTATGACCCTAATAACATTGCAAGAGCAAACAAAGGAACAAACAAAATCTCTAGACCTCAATCCATAGAGAATCTGTGGAAGGGAGTCGAAAGGCTTTCTTGTCCAGCAACAACACCAAAACATCACAGCTCTTGAGAAGATCTGCAAGGAAGAATGGACCAAAATAGCAGCTACAATGTGTGCAAACCTGTTGAAGACCTACAGATAATGTTTAACTTCTTTCATTGTCAACCAGGTTTAATTTACAAATTATTGAAGTGAACTTTTGCTGTTGATCAAATACTTATTTTTGGACTTCCCAGAGTTATTTCATTCTGTCTCTTACAGTTGAAGTGCATCTATGATGAACTTTACAGGTTTTATCTTTTTAAGTAGAAGTATTTGCTAAATCTCTGACTGACCGTTTTTTGCCCCACCCCCCTGTTTACAATATCAACAGCACATCTAGTTTGAGCTTTCTTTATCAGTAATGAGTTACGGTTTGTTTGACCTCACACAAAGCGAGGAAGAGTTGTTTTCTTTTCATATTTTAATAAATTTCCTGGTAAAACATTTAGACAAAGTTGTACCCATAATCCTGACAATAAAATACTGGTAGTGACTGTAAAACACTGTTGTCACTTTGCTAATTATTAATGCCACTAATTTACAAGACTGAGTTCCTATAATCAGCAGTGAGAGGTTGCCAGAAACTAATTGGATTTATAAAATCCATTGTTTTTATCCAACCAACGCACAAGATTGGAAACACTTCACAAAGTTTGACACAAACACGATGAGGTAATTTAGAAGATTAATGGAGTCTTTTCTTGCTGCTTAATCCACACCAGCCACCTAAGGGAGAGTAAGTGAATTGATGTTCACTGAAGTGTGCTGGTTGTTGGTGGGATGGGAATTGAACCGCTGTGCACATCTTCTAGTGCACATGACTGACAAAACCATTTTACATTGAATACCAGACCAGAAATAATTCCATCTTCCTTCTTTCTCAGTCAAACAGTATCCTTTAGTTTGCTGTCAGTGATATTAACAGTGCATTTAGAATTATTATGCAAATTGTATTTTTTTGATTTTTCTAAACACTCAATGCAATCCACAGTCACTAACCATTAGGGTATATGTTTTTAACAGACCTCCTAAAGACAACTAATTTTTTTTCAAAAACAAAAACCTTCAGATGCACTGTGTACGCACAACAGAATTCCACAAGATTTGAACTGAAAATAGTCATTTGTTAAATTTGCTGCATTGGGAGGTCATATTTACTGAAATCTAAAGCTATTCCAATCAAAAACATATTTAAGTCAAGTTACATTTGAACATAGGACCCCTTATTTTGTAGCAGCTTCTCAATTCTTGCATCCATTGAACTTGTGAGTTTTTGGAGAGTTTCTGCTTAAATGTCTTTGTAGGATGTCAGAACAGCCTCCCAGAGCTGCTGTCTGGATGTGAACTGCCTCCCACTCTCACAGATATTTTGCTTGAGGATGCTCCAAAGGTTCTCAATAGGGTTGAGGTCAGGGGAGGACGGGGGCCACACCATCAGTTTATCTCATTTTATGCCCATAGCAGCCAATCATGCAGGAGTATTCTTTGTAGCATGAAGTGGTGTATTGTCAGGAAGAAAATGGTCATTTTCACACCTTCAGGGACCCTAAAGGGGTCGACCAGCTCTCTCTCCATGATTCTGGCCCAGAGCATGACTCTGCCACCTCCTTGCTGACGCCAAAGGGATGTTTGGACATGGTGGCCAACCACCCACTACAACATTCATGTGGACCATCCAGGGTTGCACGGCACTCATCCGTGAAAAAGACTGTTTGAAAATTAGTCTTCATGTTTGAGCCAACTGCAGTCATTTCTGCTTGTGAGTGTTGTTTAGGGGGGGCTGAATAGAAGGTTTTGATATGACAGCAAGCCTCTACACCTTGATGTTCATGGGATTCCAGAGATATCAGCAGCTTCAAACGCTTGCAGCTTTGTACTGATATTTTAGCAGCTGCTTCTTAAGCCGATGTTTGTCTGGCAGAAACCTTCCTCATTCTGCCTTCATCTGCATAAACCCGTCTGTGCTATGAATCAGATCCAAATCTCTTAATAGTGCGATGAACACGCTTACGTTTTTGTGAAATATCCAAGCCTTAATACCTTGTCAAAGACATTTAACTACTTCACACTTTTCAGCAGCAGAGAGGTCCTTTGTCTTTCCTACATTGCTTGAAAATGTTGGTCTGCCAAATAATGTGGAACCTTCCTCCTTAGTAGTTTTTCCTTTAATTGAACTCACCTGACAAGATAATGATCACAGGTGTCTGAGATTGATGTCAGGGATCCAAAGAACCCAGAGACCCAATATCATCCACAAGTTTAATTGAAAAACAAAGACTTTTATCTTTTTAAGAAGATCATTGTCAGCAAAGTAAGCTGGTAAATTTGGTTACTTTAGAACCTTCCACGTTGCTTTCATGTTCCCTCTCTGGTCTTTCAGTTTTTTTCATAATAATCTTTTTTAGCCTTTCTGATTAATAGTTGTTAGTTTTTTATTTTTAGCTGTCTTGCTTCTCAAAAAATCTTTATACACCCCCCCCCCCATGCATTGGTCAATCGTCTTGTCAGCAGGGCTTAGTGAGCTTTGATGTCTTTTGATGATGTTGCCTCACAGGACACAATGACTGGGGTTTTATACAGCAATTTATTCTGGTAAAAAGATAAAATGCCAGACTTGCACTTTAGACAACACAAAAACAGGTGGTTCTGTGGCAACTGGTTTTGGCAAAAGATTTATACAAAACTTTTGAATGGCAAGAAATAAAATACAGCAGTGGACTCTGACCACAGAGAAATGAACAAAAAAATCAAAATCACTCACAAGGCATCAAGTAATCACTGGGGAAAAAATCACAAATAAATCAGAGAAAAACTCACAGTTCTCACAGGGTACAAAGGTGTAATGGTGCCCTCAATACCACGACTCTCGTTCTCTAAACAATCCAAGTAACAATACAGTATGTTGAAAAGCCAAAAAAAAGTAATAAAAGGTTTTACATGGTATGCGCAAATTACCTTACAACATCACAAATAACTTCCTTTCTTGAAGAGCTTTTCATTCATGCGGATAAACAACGGAGTCAGAACGCTAAAACAGGAAGACAGGAAGCCTTGTGTTTCATCAAAATAAATGTTCAATGGTGACTCCCGCAACACTGCCCTCTACTGGCTAAAAACAACATTTGAAGTAATGGCACATGACAGCTACGTTGCAAAAACAGTCAATAGTCACACACAAAAACCGTTAAAATATTGTAGAACTATAACAAATAGACATGTAACCTGAAAGTCTTTCAGAACAACCAGAGGGAATTGGTTGGCCAACCACCACTCTACTACATTTTTAATAACCCAAATGAGCAGGGTTTTTTTATCCTGAGTTAAATATGTTAAAGAATATTTCATTTGGAACAATCACATTAGTTCCATAAGCCTCTGACCAGTCCTGTTGTAATAGTTTTTTTTCTAAATTCAATGACAATTTTTTTCTGTTCTTAATCTATAACGATCACACAGTTCCTCCCTCGTATCTCTGAATGGTTGCAAGTCAAAAATAGTAAAAATAGGCATGTGTTCACTGCAGTCGCACTTTGGGCAACGATTGTGTTGAAAACACAAAACAACACAAACAAAGACTAGTGTCTACAAGCGTCATTAAAGTATGCAGTCACATGCACCTTGAAGTGTCTCACCATCTCTTAAGTATCTTTTCAAAGATAATCTCATCAATTTGGTATATGTCTGCTAATCCTGCTTCCAAAAACCCATAGTCGATGTTGTCCTTAACAAGCTTGATTGCTGCAGGATACAGGAAGTCTGGAATCCTTTTACCATGCTTTATACATCACCATATAGCATGACTTATGACATCTGCCAGTGGCTTCAGCAACACATATTAATCAAGACTTCTGCAACTTCTGGTGTACTTTTTTCTGGTAGATCTCAGTCTGTAAACCTGAATATCAGTGGCTGCGGGGGGCATTGGTGTAAAGGTGAGCTGACACCTGTTCTCAGGTGAGTGTCTTTGTTCTACTGTGGTAGGTGATGGAATGTGAAAAGAGAGGGAGTACCGGTCACCTCCACTCCAAGTCCTCCACCAGCAGGATCAAGGGTTTGTGGAATTTTGTACTGGTAAATGTAATGTTTTTTTTAAATATTTGTTTTGCTTGTTTTATTGTCATTGTGATATTTAAAATGTTTTTGTGGTGAGTGATTTGTTGTGATTTTAACTCTAGGACTACCGTAATAATCCTATGTTGGTCCACAATTACCAAAAAAATAGTAGTGATTCCTTGTTTGAACAACTTACTAGGAAAAGGAAATGGTAAATGGCGTATACTTATATAGCGCTTTCTACCCTCTTTTGAAGGCCCAAAGCGCTTTACAGTCACAGTCCCATTCACCCATGCACACACACATTCACACACACATTCACACACACATTCACACACTGAAATGAGGGTTGGTACACGACACCCCAAGCCATGAACCATGGGACATCGTCATGTAAGAGTCTACCTTTTTTCCAATGACCATCTTTACAACCGTCTCACGGCAGCTTTATAATCCAATGTCTATTCCAGCATAAAGATAAGGACCAACAGGATTAAGGAATAGATTTGAAATATCTAATTTTGCTAAAACAACTGTATATGCTTTCCAAGAGGGAAGGACAGAATGTTATCACTATGGAGACTGCAGCTGGCCAATGGTTAGCATTTGCTGTCTGACTCTGTCCTGATCAATCATATCAGATGAGGATTGAAGATGGCAGCTTGATGTCTGCTACCTACTAATAATTTTCATTAAAGAAATCTAGGATGCAGGAATAGTGAATCTCTGTAGAGGTTAAATATCCTTACCAGGCTCAGGCTGATACTCTTGCTTTTGGTTGTACTTTGCACTTTTACTCATGTGCTTGCTTAGACACCAATTCCAAACAAACTATATTAGAATCTAGCAGCTGTCACTTTTATTAACAGGAAAGACAACTCTGAGCTAGAGCTGCATTTGAAAAAGTTTGATTTTACTTTTGAAAAAGTGCTGTGTTAGTGTTACAAAACTGGATCTTCATTAATATCCGCAGAAAACTGCATGCATCTGTGTTTTTTTAATGTCCTCCTGGTTTTATTGTTTGTGAAACACTTTCTGTTTGTGTTGTAGAGTAAGCCAAAAAGATAAAGTGTGTTGTATAATTTAATGGGAGGATAAAGCTGAGCCTTCAGGAAAATGTGCGACTCGCAGTTTTGGACAATCTAAACAATGGCCTTGAAAGTACTTGTCAATGTTGATCAGTCACATGGAGGGTTTCTCTGAGAACAACAGGAGAACAACAGGCTGTTAGATGGACAAGCCTGTCATCTGCTGCCTCCAGCTGCTCAGGTGAGGCTGGAGGTAAACTGCCCCGAGGGCACATCTGCCCTCACTGTCACTACAATTTCTTGTGCAGTTGTAATGTATTGACTATCACTCTTGGGCTCTCTGGACAAATTACACTGCCAGTCAAAGTCATTGTTGTACAAAACAGGACATTTTTAAAGAAGCAGACTATACTTTCTTTACCAGTAGTTTAATGTTGTTACATAAACACAGACTTTTACCTACCAGATGCTATTGTAGCACTTTATGGCAATTCAAGTTTGAAGTTGGTTTAATTTAATCTAAAAAGAAAATACAAGACTATAGAGGTTTGCAGAAGAATCAAGGAGCGTCTGCTGGAGATAGGGGCAGTAGTCACAGAAACTGCTGTGGTATCAAAATTTTTCTTTTCTTTTTTAACTTGTCCTGTCCAACAGCTGGGCAGACAGATGAGAGCTGAAGGCCTCTTGTGTTGGACATATTTTACTTTAACAACAGGGGTTATGAATCTCCTGACAAACCAGAGGTATGTCTGGATAAACCCCTTTTGTAATCGAGGCCAAACTTTATTCATTTTAATCATATTTGAAAATCTTTGGTGTTGGACCGGACGAAAAAGGAAAGGAGGGAAGAAGACCCCCCCAAGGGAGACCCGCTCCGCACTCCAGGCAGCCACCCACCCGGCCCACTGTTGGTCCAGAAGGGAGCAAGGCAGGGGCCAGCCACCTCCGCCCAGGAGGGGGGCACCCCGGGGAAAAGGGGGGCCCACAAAGGGTGTTGTAAAAATGGCCCGACCAGGCTCGGCCACAGTTGGAAATTTGGCAAGGCCCAGCACCTGGGGGCAAGGACCAGAACCCACTCCTCAGGGACACGAACACCCCCGGCTCAGGTGTAATGTGATCCCCGGCTTCTGGCCTTGCCAGAAAGCTCAGGGATCCCCCTCCCTGTGTGGAGAGAGGGCTGCGGGGCCCAAGAAACCAGCACCCAGGGGACATGGCCACCATTGCCAAGGGTCCTGTACCCCCTACCAGGGATGGGGTAAGGAACAGATGGTCCAAGATCCCACCTTCCTTGCTAAATGCGTGTGCGTGTGTGTTTGTGTGCATGTGTATGTGTTTATGTATATGTGTTGCAATGTATATTTTGAGGGGTGAAGGGTGTGTATATTAAGGGGGTGCAGTTAAAATTGGCAAAAAATTTCAAATGGTTTTTATTGCAAAAAGAAAAAATGACAGCAGAGAGAACAAAAGGATTTCATGAGTTCATCTTTCATTTGGATCATTATATAAAGGGGTGTCATTTCAGCAGAGGTGGTTATACCAACAGGTCTCTGAAGTTAAGCAATGCCCCGAGAAGAAGCCTATTTACAAAATAATAGCCATTAAAATGGCTTGTCCAATGTATGCGGCCTGCAGGTTGGACATGTCTTTAATAAGTATAGCACAAGGACAAAGATGACGACTCTGGCAGGAATCAGTTCAGAGATTGCGAAAAATCCAGTTTTCTTTTTGGTAGTCCTTTTTCTTCAATGATTTGTGATCTTCACTGGTGTCCATGGATTACATGAAATCTTTCCACCTTTATCCACCTTTGTCATGGTAGGGAGAACACGTCAATGCAAGGGGGGGGGTCATCTAAGATAGCACAAGGGTTAATAGTTTACGTGACTGAATGAAATGTTTCACATGTGTTGGTCTGAATGCACAAGTATGTGTATGTGAACATTAGTTGTATTGTGTACATGTTGACATGTTTGTACGTGAACATTTTTGGAGCCACAGGTATGTTTGTAACATTTGAGTGTGTGGACAGGCCCCGCCCCTTCTTAATTTGTAGTACCACTAAACCTGACTGTAATGAGTATAAACATCAAGCAACTTGTTGCTTTATGCAGCTTCATGGTTTTAGCCGCCCCCCTTCTATAATCACCCTCCTAACCCCTCCCTCTCTGAAATCCTGCTCTCTTCGTCCCTCTTTTCCTTTTCCGCCTGGTCCAACACAAACATTTTACAACTACGATTAAGATGAATAAAGTTTGGCTTAGATTATAAAAGGATTTATTCAGATATACACCTGGTGTGTTAGACGATTCATAACCCCTGTTGTAACAGTAAAATATGTCCAACACAAGAGGCTTCAGCTCTCATCTGTTGGCTTGGTAGTGACTGGAATAAGAAGAGTAGCCTTGGTAGGATGTTCATTTTAACCAAAATTATTCTATTTGTTAAGTCATAAGGGTAAGTTAACCACTTCTTAATATCCAGGTGGATGTTTAAGTTAAGATAGTTTTCTTTACATGGGAGAGGGATATTTAGGTAAAAAGACTCAGAGGTACTTATTTTTTTTTTTTTTACTGTCCCACTTAATGTTGTCAAGATTTACAGTTAAATTAATTGCGCTGTGATCTGACACGTCTGATATTCCAATTTTACAATCATTCACTCTATGATAATTTTCTTCCCCAATAAAAAATTAATATATTTTGGAATGTACAGAGTGAGGTACTGAGTAGTATGTGTAGTCTCTATCTGTCGCGTGAAGCTTTCTCCAAACATCTATCATCCCAATCTCCCTGAGCGTGGTATTAAGCATTTTAATTACTTTTTTATTGCTTCTGTTTTACACTTGTGTCGAGTTTGAAGTCAAGAATTGCAGTGAAATCGCCACCACATATACAAATTCCTTCAGCGTCTTTTGTTATTTCGCCAAATGTTGATTTATAGAAAGCCATGTCACCAAAGTCACAGTAACATTTTCAATACTTTCAATACTTACGAAAATGTATCGTCCTTCTTTGTCATTCACTTCAGATTTTTTCTCAAATTGAATTGATTTAGATTCAAGAATATTAACTCCCATTCTATGGCTTTGTCTGAATGAGCTACAAAAAATATTCCTATAACCAAAGTTTGAAAGTTTCTCATGCTCTTTGGCATTTACATGCGTTTCCTGTAGTAAAATTGTAAACATTGTCTTTTTTTAGCTAGGCCATTAACATTAAGAGACATTACTTTTAACGTTTGCCCACACATGGAGAAAGCTTCTTTGTTGGTTTGTTGCTGGTCATCCTAAATAAACAATAAATTAAACCAAAAGCAAGTGTGATTGGATCACACTAAGGAACATCAAAAGAAACAAAAAACCCAAATTAAATTGAGTCCCAAGAGTGGGTATTTTAAGTCCCCTGTCTTAAACCCCTTGTCAGGTTTGGGGGAGAGCCTCTCTGGTAAACGGGCCTGCAGCTATGTGGCATTTGCTAAACCATGTCTGAGTTCAGAGGTCCTTAGGTTCTGGTCATGGTCATGGTCTGTCACTGGCGGGGCTCCACTCCTGGGTCTGTCACAAACTCTGCTAGTTTTGTTCCTTGATCCAAGTTTGCGGATGACTGTTTGAGACTCACGAAGGCCGGCTTTACACTGCAGATCTTGATGCTCATATCCGATTTTCTGACTATATCCGATTTTTTTGACGACCCGCTTACATCATCTTTTAAAAGTGACCCGTATCTGATTTTTGCATTTACACTATACAATGCTGAAACTATCAAACATAGACGTTCTGAGGACTACGTAGCAGCATTTCCGCATTCCGCGGACCTCTTTCGGACTTTTGTGACTGTGGTTGTCATGGAGGCAAGGCGGCGACAGAAGGAGGCGTTTTCCTGGGCGCTCCTGAGGGGGATGCACGGGGGAGTAATAATGAGGGCTGGCCTGCTCGGCCGTCTTATGTGCTTTCTCTGAGTTTTGAATGAGGAAGTGTTTGCAGACGTTGTGCTGAACTAACAGTTTGATCCAAGTGTTGAACCTTTCCTGCGCGATGACTTCTCTTTTCTGATCGTAGTCAGAAACACACGGGAGATTTCCTCGGGGTTCACTTTTCCGTTCTGAACCCTCAGCCTCCAGAGTGGGCTAAGAGACTCCAAAACTTTTGGGGGAGACACTTTATTTTTAATTTACGGTTCTCCGACAGTCCCCCGCTCCGCGCTCACACCCCCGCGCTCACAGGAGAGAGGGGGGGGCTCTCTCTCCTTACACACACACACACACACGCAAGCACGCGTGCGCGCGCTCACACACACGCATGGTCCCCATCACACACGCCCCCCAAAGAAATAAACGGCCTCTAGCCTGCTGTTCCATAGCAACGGAGTCCCCCTTCATTAGTTACCGTTTGCGTCCCGACCGGGACCGGACCGGACATAACAGCGGTTTCCAACTACGGTCTGAAGCCTGAGGCTGAAAGGTAACAGCTGACAGCAAAATCAGCGCACAAAAAGCACCTTAATAAAGTCATGTAATCTCAGTTGGTGGTCTCCTGAGTTGCCGTCACTGACGTACGACTGGCATTTACTGGGGAATATCCGATTTGTCTGCTTACATGGCACACGCAAATGCACGTATCCGATTTGTTTCCGATTTATTTCCACATATGAGAGAGGCCTGTATCCGATCTGAGAAAAACGGAATCCATGCGCTTTTGTCCTGCTTACACGTTCACCGATCATATCCGATCTGTGCAAAAAGAGAGGAAAAAATCGGAATTGGGTCACTTGAACCTTGCAGTGTAAAGGCAGCCCAAGTTGACCAGCAACATCTGATTGCCTTCTACCAACTGCAGAATGCGCGTTTTGTGCTCATGGCTGTTTACATGAAGAACAGGTAAAATCAGCTGACTATTTCCACAGTGTTTGTATTTTTGTTTCTGGGTCGCTTTTCTTTTGCAGGTTAGCTGTGCCTCCCTCTCTAGACTCTGCTCCCTCAAGTCCTCTGGGAGTTGGTCAGCTGCCTGCACTTATATTATTTGGTTTTATGTAACCCTTGTGCTTTCCTAGGCACTTGAACATTGGGAGTTGGGTCATCTAGACCCACTAGACAGTGCTCTGAACCTTTTTTCTTTTGTCATGGTAGGGAGAACACGCCAATGTAAGGGTGGGGTCATCTATGATAGCACAAGGGTTATGAGGGTTGTTTTCTGGCTTTGGTGTCAGAATGTTTTTTGTATTTGATCTCCATGTTTCAACATGATTAAAAAACTTTAAATCTTTTGAACTTGTTAGAGTCTTTCTGCCCCTGGTCTTATCTCTGGTGATTATCCGTAACATAGTGAAATGCAACCAGTACCCTTTTTCAGTGAAACTGATGTTAAAAAGAAGAAAAAATAGGATTTAAGTGACGCTCAGACAAACAGATGAAGCACAACATGTATTAATCAGTCAGCCTTTTGCTTCCTTCCTACTGCACCATGACTGACATCTTCATTCAGAAAGGGAAGATGTCTAAACAGCATTCATCAGTAAGACACATTAATATTAGTTCTTCTTAAAAATCTATTGAAATATATCTGATGTGGCCTCAGCTATGAAACAGACATTGATTATACATAGGCCTAATCTATACAGCTACGCTTTGAAAAAACAAGAGGAATAAAAGCATAGAAGATGTGCTGGTAAAGCGGTTAGGAGAAGGGGACAGCTACATTGATGAAATGTCAGTGAAAAATCTGCATGACATGCATTTTTGGATTTGAAATGTGTGCATACTCAATTCGGATATTATGAGGAACAACAGTTGTCTGGTTTTGTCCTTATCAAAGGTATTTCATGGGCAAAAGCTGCATTAAATGATAAAAATGTACACAAAGAATAAAATAATTAAATTTAAAGACCATAACATTAATTGTTTCATTTAAATCAACATTCACAGAGAGTTTAAAGGGCCTATAATATGCAAAATCTATTTTTTGAGCTTTTAAGTTTATTATAATGTCCATCAAGGTTAAAAAACCCCAAAGTGGTATTTCGATTCGTTAATGCTTTTTCTTAAAAATCCTCTAAAAACCTGTGCTCTGAGCACCAGCCCTCCCAATCCATGAAAAGGAGTGGGTTCTCACATTGTGATGTAGACCAGTAAGAACAGCCCCTTCCAGGAAGAGTCTGTGCTGCCAGCCCCGCCCTCAAGCTAACACACACACCCACTTGAAGAAGGAACTTGAAGAAATGTTTGTATTTAATATTTTGTATGTCGTTTTTGTCTTTTCAAACTGGTGCTTCCAGTTACTACAGCTCCTTGTTAGCTTAATTGTCTTTGTTTAGCTATTTTCTTGTTGTTAGCCAGTTCAGTGGCCTTGTGGTTAGAGTGTTTGCCCTGTAACTGGAAGATCATGGGTTCAAATACAGGCCGAGTCATACCAAAGCCTTTAAAAATGGGACCCAATGAAGTGCCTCCCTGCTTGACACTCAGCATTAAAGGGTTGGATTGGGGGGTTAAATCCACCAGATGGTTCCCACGTGCAGCTGTATCTGCAGCTCACTGCTCCCCCATGGGATGGGTCAAATACAGAGAGCAAATTTCACAGATAGTATTTTGATGGACATGGCCTTTTTCTTGTACATGCAATGACTGCAGTGGCATGCCTGCTGCTCCTTTTGGACTTTCCATCATTTCGGGGTCTGAAGTAGACTCCAGGTACATGGTTTGCAGGTTGGCTGTTATCACTTGTCAAAACAAAAGGCAGACAGAGAAGCAACTGGAGATCACAGGAGAGGCTGAGGAGACTGGGATCCTTCAGAATTTGCAGGACTATTTAAGGGTTTTTATGATGCTGTTGTTGCATCTGTCCTCTTCTATGGAGGGAGCTGCTGGGGGGTGGATGCACTGACAGGAACAGGAAGAGTATCAACAAACTGGTGAACAGATCTGCCTCCATTATGGGATGTCCTCTACAGTCTGTGACTTTAGTGGGTGAGAAGAGGATGCAACAGATGCAAAAATCCATCATGGATAATCCTCATCACCTTCTACATGACACCATGGGTGCACTAAGCAGCTGCTTCAGTCAGAGACAGAAACACCTCGCTGCAGGAAGATTTTACAGACCTTTATTCTTTTCTCATATGTGACTACAATGCCTCAGTGACACTGGACAGTAATTATTTTTCTTATTAACTTTTAAGTATATTCTTAGTGTTATTTATTATCTATATGTTGCTTTAACCCTTGTGCTATCTTAGCTGACCCCACCCTTCCATTGACGTGTTCTTCCTACCATGACAAAGGTGGATAAAGGTGGAAAGATTTCATGTAATCCATGGACACCAGTGAAGATCACAAATCATTGAAGAAAAAAGGTTCAGAGCACTGTCTAGTGGGTCTAGATGACCCACCTCCCAATGGTAAAGTGCCTAGGATAGCACAAGGGTTGCATAGAGCTGTGGTAACAAGGTGATTTCCCCTTTTGTGGGAACAATAAAGTTCTATTCTAATCCATTTTTGCTGTTGTGATCTGCTGCTAATATGATGCACTCCATTGGACACTAGCTTCTAGCAGCTCTAAAAAGAACTGGACAAAAATCTAAAAATTGATTATTGTACACTGACAAACAGACCTCCACTGCCCTCATTGGGAACCAGAAGGCCCTGACCCCAGCCTCCAAACCACAACAGATGCCCAGGCACATCTCCCCCTAAGTCATGACGCTTTGCAATGGGACTGAATTCTGGGAGTGTAATGATGTCTTGATCATTTCTTGTTGTTATCACATGTGTGTTTTCTGTGATGCACTCGGTCATGTTAACATTTTAATAAAATAAGCCTACTTTACCTCAATCCAAATCGTATCTTGCAGCATCTGTTATAACTGATTTACTTCATTTTAAAACAATTTTTTAATGGTATTGCAGATTCGGTTAATAACTAACTAATAACACAGATTGATCTAGATGGACTGTAGGCATAGAAATCAATTCAGTGATTAAGTCGATTAATCATTGCACCCCTAATGAATTCCCATCATTTTTCTGCTGCTCTGAAAAGGGAGAGCCAATGACTTAACCAGAGAAGTTTACTTTCATCTCTGATGCTAGGTTCACTCATCAGGCTTGGAAACGCGTGGTCAAGCAACTACTTTCAATGACAAGTCTTTTTACGCATGTACAGTACAGGCCTGTTTTGGGCTTTTGTGTTAAAAGCTTTTGTGTTTATGTGCCACTACGCAAATTTTAAATTGTCCTTTTTCGGGCTGTACATACAAACCACTGAATGCGTGAGAAAGGTTAAAACAGTTGAACGTTGACCAATCAGAGACTCAGCTTTGGTAGTGACTTATAAGTAGCGTTTTTCAAAACACAGAAGTGCTAACTGTTTGAAAAGTGATCATGGAGGAAACATTTATTAATTGCGGTTTGTGGATTTATATCACACCAAGTCTTTCATAAATCGGAACAGAGCTTTGAAAAAAAAAGACTGGAGCTCGATTGGGGAGATATGCATCACTTTGACATTTCGCACCAAGCGTCTTCCAACTGTGAGTACATGCGCTAGTATCAGACCCAAATTCAGCACCTTCTTGAATGCACCACACATGCCCGGTGTGTATGTAGCATGACATTTAGCATGATGCGCTCAGTGACTTTTCTCTCTCTGCTCTTCCTCTCCTCATTAGGTTTTTCAGCAAGCCAGCTCTGTGCTCTTTGTCACTCATTTTTTCTACCTCACAATCTTTCTCTTTTTCACTCCTTGTCTGCTTCATTCTCTGTCTCTTTTCAGCAAACAAGTACTTCATCTTACAAATGACTGCACCTAAAGTCAAGCAGAGTTGGACCATAAAATTTTTTTTTTGAGCTAGATGAAGTATGCTCACTGTCAGCACTTTCTTCAGCAGACTGGCACTGTGTTTATTTTTTCAGACCCAGGGCTGAATAGACTTCAATAAATAATGTGGCCTGAGAATCAGGGAGCCAACAAAGCTTGTGACAACTTGTGTTTTGGTGGTGCACCAGCTCAGACCTGTGATTGTGTGCTCCATTAACGGATGACAGCGTGCAAAACTCGTAGGGTTTTTAGAGATTGCACAATTCAGAACAATGACTGCTGTATGACCACATGTTCAAGATAAATGTGATGCATTAAAAAAAGACAGCAAAGTTTAAATAAAAATTATAAATGTGAAAGAACAGCACAAAACACAGCCCACTGTGCTGAGATTTGCTTTTTTAAGGACTCTTTTAAGGACAGATTTCCTGAAAGATTTTACAGCGCTAATAACCTTAGTACTGTTAAATGTTTTCAATCACTTTTTAAGTTTTCTAAAATGAATCTTCATTATAATAAATGGTTCATGTTTTATCCACATGTCGTATCTTCTACTTTTCATGAAACCTAAAATGCTGCTTTTATGTGAAATATTAAATCAATTTATGAAAGATTCTTCCTCTTCTTTTCCTTTAGGCTTTTCCCTTCAGAGGTCGCTACAGCATCTCAGCTTTCTCCATCTATCTCTGTCTTCTGCATCCTCTCCTCTAACAGCAGCTACATTAATGTCTTCATTCACTGCATCCATAAACTTCCTCTTTGGTCTTCCTCTAGACCTCTGGCCTGGCAGCTCTAGACTCAGCATCCTTCTACCAATAGATTCACTGTCTCTCCTCTGGACATGTCCGAACCATCTCAGTCTGACTTTATCTCCAAACCTCTAACATGGGCTGTCCCTGTGATGTCCTCATTCCTGATCCCATCCATCCTGGTCTCTCCCAAAGAGAACCTCAGCATCTTCATCTCTGCTTCCTCCAGCTCTGCTTCTTGTCTTCTCCTCTGTGTCTCTAGACTGAACAAAATGGCTGGTTTTACCACAGTTTTTTACACCTTTCCTTTCTTTTCAGATGAAACTCTTCTATCACACATCACCCCTGACATTTTCTCCAACCATTCCAAACCTCTTGCTCTCACTTCTTCACTTCTTTTCCACACTCTCAATTACTCTCCACCTGTTCCCTACTCTCGCTTTAAATCACAATATCATCTGCAAACATCAGATGATTCCTGTCTAACCTCATCTGCCAGCCTCCTCACCAATATAAACAGGAAGTGTCTCAGAGCTGATCCCTGGTGTAATCCCACCTCCACTTTGAACTTCTCTGTCACCCCTACAGCACACCTCGCCACTGTCTTACAGCCCTCTTACATGTCCTGCACTGCTCTAAGATACGTCTCTGTCACTCCAGATGTCCTCATACAATACTACAGTGTAGCTCTCTGACCTTCTCTGTACTTCTCTATAGACACCCTCAAAGCAAACCTTGCATCTGTAGTGCTCTTTCTTGGCATGAAACCACACTGTCACCCTATGGTCTTGCCTCACTATAACCATTTCAAATCTTTTTTTGCAAAATCAACCAAACTTTCCCATTACCTCCTCGTCACCTCTGTTTCCTTCACCAACATGTCCATTAAAATCTGCACCAATGACTCCTCTCTCACTTCTAGGAAAGCTCATCATCAAGGTCCAACCAGAATTTCTCCTTCTCCTCCAGCTCACATCCTACCTGTGGGACATTCCTCACTAACAACAAAATACTTCACACCTTCCATTTCTATCTTCAGACTCATCACTCCATCTGACACTTTTTTACTTACACAACACTCCTAACAAACTTCTTCTTTAAGATAACTCCTACTCCATTTCATTTCCCATCTCCAACCATAATAGAACAACTTGAACCCTGCTCTTAAGCTTCCAGCCTTGCTACCTTTCCACCTGGTCTCCTGGACACACAGTATGCCAACCTCCCTCCTCTGCATCATGTCAGCTAACTATATATATGTTGCTGTCATAGTTCCAACATTCAAGGTCCCCCCTCTTAGTCCAACACTTATGACTTTCCTCTTCTCTCTTTTCCTACGAACATGCATTCCTCCCCCTCTTTCTTCGACCAACAGTAGCCTTCCTTGTTTAACTATTCTTCTGTCCCCTGCCCCAGTGGTCCCCAACCTTTTTGTCACCGCGGACCGGTACAACGCAAGATACGTTTACTGCGGATCGGGGGGGTGTTGAGGTGCAACGCAAGACACGTTTACCGCGGACCGGTGTGTGTGTGTGTGTGTGTGTGTGTGTGGGGGGGGGGGGGGGTGAGGTACAACGCAAGACATGTTTACCATGGACCAGGGGTGGTATTTTCCCTTTAGTAATAATAATGTCAAAGGAACTTTCTAAAGAAGTTTGTTTTTTGATCATTTTGGTTGTTTGGGTTTCATTTTAGCGGGGTGTATCACGTGATGTTTGGTGTTGCGACTTTGACGTGCGTTAAGTGTGACGGATGTAACAGAGAGAATCCGGTCACTTTTCAAAATAAAACTTTTTTTTTTGAGAGAAAAAACAATAAGACCGGTACAACCGGTACTGGTGCGCGGCCCGGTGGTTGGGGACCACTGCCCTACCCCCATCGCAGGTCGGGGTCCAGACCCTCTACAGCGGTGGCCTTGTCGTGGTTCCTGAGCCTGGCAGCCCTCTCTCCATCAGTAGCGGTTTTAGGCACGCGCAATACGGGCAATAGCCCGGGGTGGAAAATGAAAGGGGGCAGCGCCGACGGCTCAGCGCTTGTAAAAAAATATATGCACCATTATTGGTTTACTTATATCACAGAGTGTGTAACAGCCTGAAACCTGGCGGCGCCCCGCCCCGCAGCTGCATGCTCTCTTGTCTTTGAGAAGAAGACGCAAATGTTTATGACAAAGGAGAAGGGGAGGGGGCGCGGGATGAAGGGTGCACGGTGAGCACGGAGAACCGCCGCGATTGCACGAAACTTGGCTGGATCATCTTCAAGGGGGGCGACGGTCGCAGACTGCAGCTCAGTGCTTGATGAAAAAATAAAAATAAAAACTGCGACTGCGCCGCCATGCAGCGAAATGGCCCCCCTAGGTGCAGCTGCACGCGCTCCTGCTGTAAATGTGTGACGAAAGGGGGGGCTGGGGGGAATCAGTTCAACTTTGGGTCGCTTCAAAATGAAGTGGCCAGGTGAGGGACAAGGGCGAGGGTGGAATCTACTTTATAAAACCTTTAAAAAAGTCAGTCATACGGTGACATTCTATAACCTAAATTTCAATAAATGTATAAAAATTCATTTTTTGGGGGTTAATTTTTGTGTGAAATGCCCAAATAAAAAATGGGAACACTGCCTGAAGAGTAATTCAGGGTATAACAGCCACCGCTCTCCATGCAGGGAGAGGGATTCCTAAATTCTCTGGCTAGGCCACAAACCGAGGATCACATCGCATCTGAGACTGGGGTGTCTGTGGCCTTTGGTGATGGTTCTGGCCTTGCCCTAGAGTGCATGCCTCTCCAAAATTCCAAAAGTGGGGGAACCTGGTCAGCTTATGTTTCACCACACTCGTGGGAGACCCTCACTTCTCTCGGATGTCTTCCTCTTGAGTGGGGTGTGGGTGTGTGGCGGCGGGGGTCTGGATGTGCGGTGACCGGGCACTACTCCTCTTTTTACATTTCCTCATCCACCACAGTAGAACATAAACGCTCACCTTTGCACAAATGGTATGCATGATGGAATTATACTTTACATGGGCTTGGTAGTACACATAAGTATGTGCATGTGAGCTGCAGTTGTCTGGTGCACGTACTGACATGTATGTGTCTGATGGTTTTTAGAGCCAACAGGTATGTTTGTAATATTTGAGTGTGTCTGTGGACAGGCCCCCCTGCCCTTTTGACTAACATCAAATTTTCACAGTAATTCTCCATCAAC
The DNA here is from genome assembly GCA_037389245.1 of Oryzias sinensis. Taxonomy (NCBI): domain Eukaryota; kingdom Metazoa; phylum Chordata; class Actinopteri; order Beloniformes; family Adrianichthyidae; genus Oryzias; species Oryzias sinensis. The sequence continues at coordinate 924,802 of CM074496.1, read as the reverse complement.
TTGTTGCTTCGTTATTCTAACCCCCCCCCCCCCCCACTTCGTTATTTATCCTACAGCTTCCTTAAACGCCCCTCCCTTTTCTCTCTCTCCATTCTTTTGTACCCTCATCCCCCATCTCTAATGTCCCACTTTCTCCCCTATTTTTTAATTTTGTCTGACAACAAATGTATCCAAACTTATACCATGGTCCGGTTGAATACTCGATTCTGATTGGCTGCTGGGTGTGCATTGAAACCTGTCCTGTCTCCGGCTCGACTCGCGCCTTTGACTGTCCCCACAACCACGACTGGATGAAGCTCGTCTGCTGGACTTTAAATATGTAGTTATAGATTTAGATAAGTTAATTCTTCTCTAAGAGTTCTGGTAAATGGCCTGTCCGTCCTGGGGGAGGATCCCTCCTTCATGTGGACACCCCTGAGGTTTCTTCGTTTTTTCCGGAATCCGTTTTTTTTTGGAGTTTTTCCTTACCGCGAAGGGGGGTCTAAGGGCAGGGATGCCAGTATAGCTTAGTCAGTTTGTTAGTTCATTTTTGTATTTTCCTATTTGTATTCATGATCCTTTTGAGTTCATGTTTCACTTCGAAGCCCATCGAGACGACTGTCAATAAAATTGAATTGAATTGAATAACACGGCGCACGGTGAAAAAGAAGTTCCGGTCACCTAGCTTAAATGTTTTGTATCACTGCGCCGGCTTCTTTAAAACAACGTTTTGCTTCATCGTCTGGACAAAAACAAGCAGTAAGAGCTAAACTTTCTCTCTGAACTGATGCTTTATTCAACCCATTGAATCTTGACTGCTGCGGTGGTGCTGCGCGACGCGAACTATATGTCACGTGATGCGGCCCATGGTATAAGTGGGTTAATGGCCTTCGAAGTATGCGTTTATTACTTTTTAACGCACTTCGCGGAAGCAACTGTCCTCCGGTTCGCGTCGGACGGTTCAGGCTTCCACGGCGTGCGTTAAAAAGTAATAACGCATACTTTGTTGGCCATTTACCCTTACATAATCAATACAAATAAATTTTAGTCTCAAATCAAAAAGGGGTAATCTACAACTTGTGTGTAAGAAAACTTCATAATCCCTTATTGTAATTATAAAATCTGTCCAACACAAGAGGGCTTCATCTCTCATCTGTTCGCTCAGCTGCTGGACAGGACAAGATCAAACAAAAAAATACTAATAATAATAATCTCCTAAGAGTTATACAGGTTCCCCTGAATTCACCAGAACTTCACTAAAAAAAACTCTGAAATGCTATAACGTCTAACAGGCTTTGTTTAAAAAACTACACAAGCAACAGTTTATTCCCTCTTTACTTTGCATTTGATGCTGTCCACCTAAAAATAAACAAAAAAGCTCTACCCATCTCCTAACTCTGACAACTGTTTAAGTTTTAAGAAACATTTTATACATTTTTGGTTAAAAAATAATAGTTTTTAATAGTTAAAAACAAATCAACATTAAATTAAAATGATATGGCTATTTAGTTAAGGCCTGTAAAGGCTCTTCCCTTCATGACCATGTTGCCTTCTTTTGGGGTTTCAGGGTTTAACTCAGAGTTGCTGAAAATTCCACAGTGGTTTCATCCTGTGTTAATCTTCTGAGATTTGCATTAGTGTCCAGAGGCACCTTTGATCTTTCTAAAGACTCTGATTGGATGTATGAATAAAGGGGTCACTTTCCCATCATGGATCAACTGGATTAAAGTCGGAACAGAGGGTTGAGGCCCGTATCTATAATTTTTTAAATTGTTTACAGGTCAGTGCAGTCTTTCAGAAGCAATCAAATGCTATTGTTGGCAGGAGCGGAGGGTGGGGCACTCAAAGGGGACCTGGGTGCAATTTCAAACTCAGTGAACTTTAGACAAAACACTGCAGTGCTGTGCCTTGTCTCTGTAGACTGTAATTGCAAAAACCAAGACAGTAACACTGCCAGGAGTTCTGACAAAAGAGTAGCTCTCAGGAACCATATTTGGGCTGCAGATTAAGTTTCAAAACCATAGACTTTCAGAAGTGTGAAAATCATCCTTGATGGCAAAAGTCAAGTCAAATCCATCAAGCTTTTCAAACATCTGGTTCCTGCTCCTTCTCTAACCATGCTTCTATTTTCCAGAGACAATCAGAATTCATACATTTCTTTCCTGTGATGCCTGTAACAAGTTCCTTTGCCATTTCTTTGTGTACACCAAGAAGAATGAACCTCATTCTGAACAGCTGTTGCCCTGCATGCCTGGCTGCAGCTCTGGGTCGAATTTGCTATAAATTTATTGCAGAAGACAGCCGCCTCTGCTGGATTCTCTACAGCTCTTTGCCATTTAATACCTGGGAGGGACATTTCTGGCCCTCCAAGAATAAGCTTGAATACTGTCCTAGGGAAGAGTGTTACAAAGCATGAACTGGTTGATGATTTTATTTTATATTCTATGACAGGCCACATAACTTAGAAAAGAGTAGACAGTACAGGGTGGAGGTCAAAATTGAAAAACGAGTGTTTATCCCCCAACAGAAGTGGCACCATGTTATTGCCAACTGGACAGAAAAGAATCAGCCTAGTGCAAAACACAAAATGTAAAATGGGTAAGTCTAATTTATTTCAGGTTTAAATGAATGTGAGCAATTGGGTTATTAATATTTGGGGTCATTTGAATCAAGAGTTCATAACCCATAAATAAGTAGAAATGTTTTGGCAATTTAAAATTTGTATAACTTTAGTTTTCTTCTATCATGTATTTATTATTATTTTTGTTTATTGATATAGAAAGATTGTCTTTACTTCAAAAATAAAGAATGCATTTTATGGTTCTGAAGGGCTTTATGCTTACTCTTTATCACTAAAAAAAGAATAAAAAATACAAAGTCTTTTTTTTTCTGGTTATATGTTAGTATATATATGTTAGTATGAATTATGTGGTCAATCATTTCTAACATAAGGGGAACAAAACTCAGGTTAGAATAAACCTAAAAACTGAAGAAAGCACTTCCAAAACCTTTTTTGAGTATTTTAAGCCCCTGTTTTTGTTTCATCAAATACATGTTTTCTTCTGAAATAGAATATTTTTGGTCTGTTTCTTCACTCAAAAAAACAAAACAAAAACTAAGGTTAAAAAAACTACAATAAATACAGTGATCCCTCGCTATAACACGGTTTACTTTTCACGGTTTCGCTACTTCACGGATTTGCATCGTGCATTGTGTTCTGCATTCTGATTGGCTAAAAAGTCACTCCACTTCTCTACCTGTGCGTCAATAACATTGCAGTTTTATATGTACACGTACGTAAATCAGCGTGCCAAATTTACAACACGAACGTGCAAATTCTCTTGCAATTTCGAGTTTCTCTAAAACCCATAGAAAAAAGAGCTACTTAAACTGGCAATCACTGTGTTCCTCTCCCGAACAAACACAGCTGCACCGCGGGGCTCAAAAGGAGAAAACACAGCAGAGCGGAGACAGGATGCAGCGGCTCAGTCTAAAGAGCAGTGAAATACACCTGAGTCACTATTTGTCCCACTGTACTTTGTAATCATTTTAAATTTTCTCCCGTTTAATACAGTTACTCTCGGGTCGCGGTGGGCGGGGCTTATCTCCGCGATTTGAAGCCTTCTGTTCACATTGATGATTAAAATTATAATTTGACAGTCAGTACAGTACAGAAGTTATCTGCTGAAAATAAAACTTTACTAAAGTACTTTTATTTGTGAAACAAATGCTTGAGCCTGTAAAATGTTTTGTTCTTTCTTTTCAATGTATAATAGAGTATTTAATTGTATAATAGTTGTTAAAAAAATAGAGGTTTCTACTTCACGGATTTTGCCTATCACGGGTTCTTTTTGGAACGGAACCCCCGTGAAAAACAAGGGTTTACTGTACAACGAAAACATTCACCCAGTAACAGTAAAAATATCAAATCCAATCAGTTTACCTATTTGGTGTGTCCACACACATACTCAAACATACCCGTTGGCTCCTAAAAATGTTCACATAAAAACATGTCAACATGTGCACCATACAAAGACAGCTCACTCACATACTTATCCATACAAGAAAACACAAGTCAAGCATATCATTCCGTCACGCATATTATTCAAGCAAAGGTTAGTTGACACATGTGCTTGGGTGAGTTTCTGTGCTCTTCTGCCCAAGCAAAGCACCTACAGACTCCCTGTGACCCACAGCCTTGCTGTAACATGATGCCCATTACATGGTGAGACACCTGGAAGCAAATGTGGCTGCACACATCATCAGCCAAAACAAGAGGATGTAGTGACTGTGGCTTACAAATGGACAATAAGTTTTAGCAAAGAGCTGCAGTAAATGAGCCATGAAGGTAGTGCCTTTCACCTGTCAACAGTGACACTTAAAGCAGCTTTTTGTTCCCTTCAGAGTCGATTCTTTTCCAGGTATTGAATTTCCCTCTGTTATCTAGACTACAAAACAATCACCAAAAAGGAAAACAAACACTTTCAAAGACCTCCTAACATCTGAAACTGTACTTTGAATGTTGAAAACATAAAAATAAGAGTATGATTTTACAGATGGTCAATCTGCTCTTTGTCTATTCATGTAAAGGGCTCTACATTTGTTTGAGTGTAATGAAGCTCAAGATACCAAGGAAATAGGATTGCATAGCTGTCATCATCCCTTGGCTAATAATGTTGTAATCTTTTTTGCATACTTTCCTTTAAAAGCAATGGAAATTCTCTGAACAGACGATTCTTTGTCATCCATGAATGTCAACACTCCTGTTATCCCATTAGTTCCTTTCTCCTGAAACCTTAAACCACCAAATACCTGTTCTTTTGTGCAAGTTGGTATTTTACATAAATAATTTTAGACATCCAGTGAAGCTCCTCCACAAGCTGTTTCTCTAGATTCTCTCATTTGCTGAACCTAACTCTCTACTTTTCATAAGTTACCCCCTTATTTTTGTTTTTGTTTTTCAACTTTAAATGTTGGGGAAGAAATATTTTCAAAACATTCTTTCCAAAAATCCCATTTTTCTTTTTTAACACATTTTTCTGAGACTTGCAGTGGCCATTTCAAATCATCACACAGTGTTATGCCTTAGTCACAACAGCTCTGGGTGGATTTGGGTAGTCTGTGGATAGAAAATGGGCAACTCTGCAGTAGACCCACCCCGAATGGAAAGATGGTAGACAATAAGGTGAGCCTGCTAGAAGAAAATGATCATGCCCATTTGTTTTATATGGGGATGTTGCGGGAAAGAGGTTGTAATGAAGTCAAGACCTAAACAACACTTAAGTGTAAGAATGAAGCAGGTGAGACGCAGGAACTCTGAACCCATATTTCCTTCTGAGGTCTTTCCAGGTATCTGTTGTAGCCACTCCTCCAGCTTGGGGGTTACTGCCCCGATTGCTCCAATTGGCACTTCACTTTCCAGGCTTTCTCCAGTTCTTCTCTGAGTCCCTGGTATTTCTCCAGTTTCTCATGTTCCTTCTTCCTGATGTTCCCATCACTTGGCACTGCCACATCCACCACAACAGCTTTCCTCTGTTCTTTATCCACCACTACAATGTCTGGTTGGTTCTCCATTACCATCCTATCAGTCTGGATCTGGAAGTCCCACGGGATCTTTGCCTTCTCATTCTCTACCACCTTCGGAGGTGTTTCCCATTTTGACCTTGGGGTTTCCAGTCCATATTCTGCACACATGTTCCTGTATATTATTCCAGCCACTTGATTGTGGCGCTCCATGTATGCTTTCCCTGCCAGAATCTTACACCCTGCAGTTATGTGCTGGATTGTTTCAGGCGCCTCTTTGCACAGCCTACACCTTGGGTCTTGTCTGGTGTGTTAGATCTACACATGGGTCTTGTCTGGTGTGGTAGATCTACACCTTGGGTCTTGTCTGGTGTGGTCGATCTGAGCTTCTATGGCTCTGGTGCTCAGGGCTTGTTCCTGAGCAGCCAGGATGAGTGCTCCAGTGCTGTCCTGTAGGCCAGCCCTGTCTATCCATTGGTAGGACTTCTTGATATCAGCCACTTCAGTTATGGTCCGGTGGTACATCCTATGCAGGGGTTTTTCCTCCCATGAGGATCTGTCCTCCAGCACTGTATCCTCTGCTCTCCATTGCCTGAGACATTCACTGAGCACACTGTCAGTTGGGGCCTTGAGCTTGATGTACTCATGCATTTTGGATGTTTCATCCTGGATAGTGGCTTCTACGCTCACTAGTCCTCGGCCTCCTTCCTTGCGGCTAGCATACAGTCTTAGGGTGCTGGATTTGGGATGGAACCCTCCATGCATGGTGAGGAGCTTTTGTGTCTTAACATCCAGGGTCTGGATCTCTTCCTTTGGCCATCTTATTATTCCTGCAGGGTATCTGATAACTGGCAGTGCGTAGCTGTTTATTGCCCGGGTCTTATTTTTTTATTTTTGCCATTGAGCTGGCTTCTCAGGACTTGCCTTACCCGTTGGAGGTATTTAGCTGTTGCAGCTTTCCTTGTTTCCTGCTCCAGGTTGCCATTTGCCTGTGGAATTCCGAGGTACTTGTAACTGTCCTTGATGTCTGCTATTATTCCTTCTGGGAGTGAGACCCCTCCTGTGTGGACTACCTTGCCTCTCTTTGTCACCATCCGGCTGCATTTCTCGAGCCCGAATGACATCCCAATGTCAGTACTGTTTATCCTGGTGGTGTGGATCAGGGAGTCAATGTCACGCTCGCTCTTTGCATAAAGCTTGATGTCATCCATGTAACTAAGGTGACTGATGTTGGCCCCATTTCTGAGTCGGTATCCATAGCCAGTCTTGTTGATTATTTGGCTGAGGGGGTTCAGACCTATGCAGAACAGCAGTGGGGACAGAGCATCACCTTGGTATATCCCACATTTGATGGACACTTGTGCAAGTGGCTTCCCATTGACTTCAAGGGTGGTTTTCCACAGCTTCATTGAGTTTCTTATGAAGGCTCTTAGAGTCCTGTTTATGTTGTACAGCTCCAAGCATTCAGTGATCCATGTGTGTGGCATTGAGTCATAGGCTTTCTTGTAATCGATCCAGGTTGTGCACAGGTTGGTGTGTCGTGACTTGCAGTCTTGAGCGACTGTTCTGTCCCATCTGAATGCATTTCTCTAGCCAGAATAACATCCCAATGTCAGTACTGTAGATCCTGGTGGTGTAGATCAGGGAGTCAATGTCACGCTCGCTCTTTGCATATAGCTTGATGTCATCCATATAGAGAGTGACTGATGTTGGCCCAATTTCTGAGTCGTATCCGCAGCCAGTCTTGTTGATTGGTATTTGGCTGAGGTTCAGACCTGTACAGAACAGCAGTGGGGACAGAGCATCACCTTGGTATATCCCACATTTGATGGACACTTGTGCAAGTGGCTTCCCATTAGCTTCAAGGGTGGTTTTCCACAGCTTCATTGAGTTTCCTATGAAGACTCTTGGTGTCCTGTGGATGTTGGTACAGCTCAGCATTCAGTGATCCACAAGCCTGGCATTGAATCATAGACCTTCTTGTAATCAATCCAGGCTGTGCACAAGGAACCAGTGTGTGGTGACTTGCAGTCTTGGCGACTGTTCTGTCGACAGAGTTGGTGTTTGGCTCCTCTGGAGTCTCTACCAATGCCTTTCTAGGTGTTACTCATGAATTGATCCATGTGCCTATTTATCTTGGTTGCAATGACGCCTGACATGAGCTTCCATGTTGTGGAGAGACAGGTTATTGGCCGGTAGTTGGATGGGACTCTACCCTTGAGGATCCTTCTGGATCAGGATGGATTACCACGCCCTTCTGTTAGCCATTCGGGATGAGTCCCATCTCTTGGCAGCTGGTTCATTTGTGCTGCCATGCGCTCGTGGAGTGCTGTGAGCTTCTTTAGCCAGTAGAGGCATGTATCATCCCGGGAGCCCGGTGCTGTCCAGTTCTTCGCACACAGAGACTCTTTCTTGGATGTCTGCCACTGTGATGATTACTGGATTCTGTTCAGGGAGGTTGCTATGTTCTTTTCTCAGAGAGACCAGCCACTGAGCATTGCTGTTATGTGCTGTCTTTCTCATATACTTTTCCAGTACTGTTGTGTATGTATGTATATATGTATATATATATATATGTATGTATGTATGTATGTATGTATGTATGTATGTATGTATGTATGTATGTATATATATGTATGTATGTATGTATGTATATATGTATGTATGTATGTATGTATGTATGTATGTATGTATATATATATAGTTTTAAGTACTTTTGAATATAAAAAAATTGTATGTCTAATTGAAATTACCATAAATGTTTTAAAAACATAGCTCACCCCGAATGTGTGTTTGGTGTGCTAGTTTGACTATGTAAAAAATTAAAAAAAAAAACTGATTACACCAGAAAACCAGCAGTTACTGACAAACTTGCTTTCACAAGAATTTGCCTGGAGAGGCATCACGTTGGTGGAAAACGTCTTTCCACATACGGGGCATGAATCCTGTAACAGTCACATTAACATCATAAACCTTCCCGAAATAATCATGATTATTTCTACAATCTGTAATAATTTAATAGAATATTTCACAGTTTGAATTCCACTTTTTTACTATATCTGTAGCAAATTAGATAAACCTTATGGATTTAACCCCATTATATTTTTTTTAATTATTGAGAAAAATATATACGCCAAATGCAAAAATATTTGATCTAATCTAATCTCATCTTATTTTTCTGTTTTACTGACTTGCTACCATGCAAATTGTAATTTGCTCTCCATCATTACTCTTCTGCTCCAGCTTCCAAATTAGAAAAGAAGAAATGTCACATGTGCAAACTTTTTGCTTTGAGCTCAATACATCTGAAGATGCTTAAGTTAAGTCGTACAGAAAGTTTGGTGACTGTAGCTTCAGTATTTTTAGAGCTATTAAATATTTTTGACTAAATATGATCTATATTTTTCTATATGAAAAATTCTGAAAAATATAGTAAGTGAATTTCTGACAAAATCTTTATGTAATAGTTTTAGTTTCTCTGCCTTTGTGTTTGGTTCCTTGATTTTCTGTATAGGTCTGCGTTACTTCCTGATTTATTTTGCTTAACACCTTTACCTATCAGTCCTGAGTGTTTCCACCTGTGTCTTGTTGCTTGCATGTATTTAAGTCTTGTCTTTCGCTTCCTCCTGTGCCATAGTATTAGGTCTCGTTCATGTTCATGTGTATGTGTATTGTTGTGTTTGAGGTTGCCTGCCATCTGCAGTGGTTTGTTTTTAGTCTTTTGTTTGTTAAGCCCCTGTTCCCCTGCAACCTCCTGCCTCCTCTATAGGCCTGTGTACTTACTCAGCAACTTCTGGCATGATTGATCCTAAAGGACACAAATATAGTGTATAACATCTTGGATATTCTGGTGTTAATTAGGAGTTAATCATAAATACTATGTCTTATTAATTATATTCAAAGCAAGCGTTTATGTTAAGTAATGACATGGTGTAATAAATACATCATGATTTTTTTTTTTTGCTTTAATACATGAATGTTCACAGTGGATGGCATATGAGATGCACAAATATATATATTGTGCCACCTGTTGGAAGTTTCTGCTGAAATGTTTCTTAATTGGAGTAATAGCAGCAGGTGGAAGTTTTATTGTTTATTTCATGATTTCTACAAATGTTAAATTTGACTTAAAAATCAGGCAAAAGTAAACTTATGGATGGACGTGCAACATATCAAACGTTATCGTTTCATGTATAATTCTTATAATTAGATGATTATAATAAAAGTATAACATTGATTGTGTTCAATGTCGAGTATTTGATAGTGTTTAAACACAAAAGCCATTAATAAGTGCCTTAACACCACCAACACAGCTGAGCCCATGACCAGAAGTCACATTTTCAAAGGCTTTAAGTACTCGGCAGGCTTCAACCTGGCTAGCCACCAAACTTTCATTCAAACAACAATCATTATAGTTTATAAATGTTGGTCGCCATGAATTTATAAGCTCTAAAAAGTCCCAAAACGAACGAGCCAAAACTGTGTTTACTAAGGCAATTACCCCAGCTTGGTGCGCCATGGCAACATAGCGGAACAGTCCAACATCAGAAGGTATACAGGCGCGTTGGTCTTCTGCACTCTTATTGGTTGACCCCCATAACCCCTCTCCCTGCCTTGTTCCATTATAAGACACGGATCCATTTTGACACAAAAATCTTGCAAGGAAGGTGTCATAAGTCCGAGCTGTGATTCAAGCAGTTGTAATCACCAATTTGAGGTTGTAACTCTAAATGAACACATGCAATTGGTAATTTGTCAGTTGTGATTTTTATTTGTTTAAGCCTAAATCTACACATTAGCTCTTCACTTAGAAAAATTTTACAAACATATACGAATTTTGATCGCAAGTTCTTACATCAAATCTACAAGCTTGTCCATTTTGACATATTTTTACCTTCATAAGCCAATTAATTCAAGGGATAAGTGCGTGCTCCTTGTGCAACCACCTGACTGTTAATGAAGTAGAGAGATTTGTGTGTGATGCAATTTCTATGGATATCTTATGGGCACATGTGACAAACCAAAGGTATGTGTGAATAAACCCCTTTGTGTCGAGGAATGACTGAGAGGAATATCACGAGATGATCTTCTTTTATTATTGTTATGGTTATTATGAAGCGCCTGTTCGCTCATCATTTTATTTTTAATCTGTGTGGTCATTTTGTGGCATAACTAAGCTGGAAGAAGGGTTAGCTGAAGACTAACATGCGCTAACAACATTTAGCCTGTACAAACATAAATCCATACGGGCAATGCCGCAATCTGCAGCTTGGCTGCACGTAATTATGTGGGAATAACGTCGTTATTTTGTCGGGACTGCGACTGGAAACACAAATCCATGATTGTTTTGAGCGGTTTCTAAGGATGAAATTTTGCTTTGAAAATCTCACACACTTCAAAGCTGCACTATGTGAGATGGAGACATGTTCTGACAGAAACTTTTCTTTGTGGTTCTTATCAGTTTGATCTTGAAGTTCCTGCATCCCCTCAGTTTGTCGTCTCCTTAATTTTCTAAGAACTTTCTTTGGATATTGAATGGTGACAAATTTCCACTAGCTCTGTATAAAAGTTGTTGCAGTGTAGAAAACCAACAAGGTCTAAAGTTTTTAAAAGTCTGGATAAAATAGATTGTTTCTATGATCAAGATAGCTGGCTTTATGTACAATTGACTTTATGTACAATTGACAATATGTGACTCATTTTGAAGTAAAAAGGGTGTAGTGAACTCTTAGAATCATTCCCTCAAATTTGCAATAGTAGTGAAATGTATGGTAGTATTAAGGAGCAGTGTAATAAATATGCTGTCGTATTTTAATATATGTTTAGATTGATTTAAGATTGAAGTACTTTTTGAAAATTTTGTTTTTAGTGCTAAGATGAAGCTTCCAACTTAGTTTGTCATCGATAAACCCTAAAATTTAATTTCTGTAACACTTTCAATTGAGACATTATTTATTTTAATTGAGGAAGCTCAGTATTAGCATAGTTACCAAAAAACAAAACTTTGGTTTTATCTAGGTTCAAAGTAAACTGTTGTCATTCATACATGATTTTATTTTGTTTAACTCTGTGTTCACCTCATTGATAAATTCCCTATACTCATCTGTAGAATAGAATATATTTGTGTCATCAGCAAATATGAGTTTTAAAGGTTTTGAAACATTGATATGGTTCTAAAATGTGAATAGCAGAGCCCAGAACTGATCCTAGTGGGACACTAACCCTCATTGGCCTCTGATGTACATTCATCAATCTTGACAAATTGTTTTCTTCCCGTGAAATAACTTTTGACCCAAGTTAGCACTAGTCCTCTTATCCCATACACTTCCATTTTCTCAGAAGTAGGATGTCATGATTGAAAGTGCAAAATGCTTTTTAATCAATGAAAATTCCAGCTGCATATTTCTTTTTGTCCAGGGTGTGGCTGGCAAAAGGGCCACTAATTGCTTTCACCTGTGCACATCAGCTGCTTCATCAGCAGAGGGCTGATAAAAGCCCTTTCCCTCACTGTCAGAGTAGAGAATCAGCCTAAGTTCAGCGTCGTAAAAAGAAACTAAAAGATCCTTAAGATGAAGTAGATGAACATAAATAATTATTTTCCATAGCATTTAATTTTCTACAAGATTTTTATATGTAAAATGCTTGTCATTTATCGAAACCTTAGTGACGAAGGCCAGCATAGTTTTAATTTGATAGACTTCATCTAAGATGCAAAGACAGTAACTATTATAAATATATAATAAGAATTTACATGGAAATAATTGGTGCATGGAAGAGAGAGGAGGAAGTAAGCGTCAGAAAAGGCCTCAGCCGGTGGTTAAGCATGAAGCATTAACTTCTCTGCATGCGAGCAAAAAGCGACACAGAAAAATAAATGTAAAAAAATTCAATAGTGATTAGAAATAAAAATGTCCTCAGAAAAAATAGTCAATATGCACACCTAAAGTAAAAACAGAGTCGGGTGTGCCACCTTTAACGTGTGTGGACCCAGACACATGCTGAATAAAATTAAAAGTCCATGAGACTGCTGAAACCTCCAGCAGTCTCATGGAGTCATCATTCATGCGCATATCAAAATCACCAACTATGATCATGTTAGACAGCTTCATAGTGGAAAATAAAAAGTCTGTGAGAACTCCTTTAAAAAGAGGCTGTTTGGTCCAGGTGGACGGTAGACAACAGCACAGTACAGAGGGTTCTTGTCCCAGACTTTGATCACCTGAAGCTTGAACAAAGAAAACTGACAACGCTCACCGAGCAGCACTGGAGACAACTCTGGAAGACTGCGGCGACTCCCCCTCCATGATGGCCGAGGCCGTCTGATGAAAGAGTAACCAACCGGGCAGAGTTCAATGAGAGACGAGTGATTGGACTCCCGCTGCCAAGTTTTGGTTAGAACCATAAGATCCAAGTTCCTGGAGTCTTCAAGTTCATTTATCAAGAACAATTTGTTGGCCACGGATCGGGCGTTTAGGAGCGCCATGCTCATAGGGGTGGGAGCCGGCGACCTGCGTCAGGGGGCGCAGGAGCTGAGGGTTAGGACCAGGACCATCAGAGAATCCACAAACCACAGGGAAAGGCCACCAGGCAGAAGAAGAGCTTGGATAAACAGGCCTCAGGTAGCACGCCCTCAGGAATCCAGACCCTGCGTGTCCGAGCAGGGACTCTGGAAAATCCTCTGAGTCGGTGGAAGTCGACATCGACAGCTGGCCAGGAACACAGCCATCTAGTGGAAACTCCACGCTTCCATTGCAGCCTGATCTTTACTTGAACGCCGGTTCTTTTTCCTCTCCTCTTCCACCGAGATCTGCGTAGCACCCATTTGGGATGACCCAAACGCAGAGATAAGGAGGTTCCAAGTCAACCAAAGTGTTTAATCCTTCAAAAAAAAAAAACAGAAAACAGGAACCAGAAACTCAAAAAATGACAGATCAAAAATGCAAAGAAAAAGGCAGAGAAACCCAAACCGTGACAATGTAACATTGAATATTGTTTTCTAAAATTTGTAAAGATTTTTAAAGATTGACAGAAACAGGTCTATAATTTGTAAATGTGTGTTTGTCTCCACTCTTATAGATAGGAAAATAAAAAGAAATAAAGCCGCAGGTGGCATTGAATGGCCCGCAGGCGCTATCTGCCTCTGCCGCCCACCTCTACGCATCACCTCCGCTATTGCTGCCCACCGCTACACAGCACCGGCGCCCTCACTGCCCACCTTTCATCAAGGCTAGTCAATGCTGCATATGCTAATAATGCAGCATTGTTGTGATAATGTTGCTAAAAGTGCTAGCATTACAATCAGCACCGTCAACTGACTCAAAAAAAAAAAAATTAAACTTAAAATACTAGTGATGCTAACTATGCTTCTTCCTCTTTCGGCTTCCCATCAGGGGTCGCCACAGCGAACAAGTCGCACGGTAAACTTGGCAATGTTTTACGCCGGATACCCTTCCTGACGCAACCTTCTCAAAGCAACAGGGCTTGGGACCGGCACAGAGGTAGAGAAGGGAACAGGGAGCAGCCCGGATTCGAACCCTGGTTTCACGGACGGAAGGCGCCGCAAACCAGCACGAGCTAAACTGGCTCCCAGTCATGCTAACTATGCTTATGTGGCTAAAAAAAGTTAGCATTGCGATCAGCATCATCAGCTGACTCAGATAAACATATCACTTAAAATGCTAATTATCCTAGCTATGCTAGCTATTCTAATGTGGCTAAAAGTGCTAGCATTGCGATCAACATCATCAACTGACTCAGAAAAACACATTGCTTAAAATGCTAATTATGCTAATGTGGATGAAAGGGCTAGCATCGCAATCAGCATCAACTCGCTCAGAAAAACACATTGCTCCATTGGTAAAAGCTATGTTGATAAAATATCTACTTTTTTTATTGATTTTATCTCCATGGCAACCATTTTATGTTTTGGTTGGTTCGATATACCATTGAAAAACATAAGAGTTATAACAGTAGGCCATTTTGCAAGCTTGCCAAAAATGACGTTTTCCTATATTGTGGAAAAACACAAATCGCCAATTCTCAGAGTTCGCCCGCAAAATGGCTGCCAAGCTGTAGGTCGTGTGGTTGTCCCATTCTGATTTCAAAACTTTCTTGGGAAATCCCCAACACGTGTGTTTTGGTTACATAACTGTATTTTGAAATAAAACATTCTCGGCCAGATACGCGATTTTTGGCCCATTCACGTTTTTTACAGGATCGCTCACCAAACAAGGCTATATATTTATTTTAAATACTGAATACACTTCGAGTGTGTGTTCTTGTTGACTAGTGCAGGGCAAGCAAATCTGCAAATTACCAGCGCACTTGAATGTAGCATGACTACCCCCAAGGTGAACGAGTGCTTTAATCCGGGGCGCCTCGAGCCATGCGCAACAATTTGAATTTCTCTTCCTCTGGCAGGTAAGCCAGTGTTTTAAAATTAGAGCCCTGGATGTATCAATTATGTTTGACTGAGTGAGTGACTTGCGTCCTTTACCTTAATGATTACTGTTTTCACAACCTTTGATCAATGATGCCGACGTGACCGGTCACTAAGTTTTTTAATTAAAACCTGAACGTTAATATTTAAACTGATCAAACGTTATAAAGAAGCTAACCTCGTGATTTCAGCTGCTCTCTCTTTGTGTTTGAAATATGACGTAAGAGCATGTCTGCTACTTTAAACTGCAATAATTTCAGTCATTTCAAAATGTATAACTTTTCATAGATTGTAAAGAAAATCTAAAAACATTGTTGTTACTTACCAGGAGAGGGGCCGCTGTAAAACAAGCACTTAGCCTAAATGATAAAGTGTGTTGTTCAGTGCACGTGTGAACTCATGTCTTTCTGGGAAAATCAAATAAAGGCGTTTATTTAAAAATAATGATGACGTACTTCCGTCTTTTTACCGCTTTAGAGCAGCGATGGTGAAGAAGACATCCCTGATGAATCCGTGAGGCCACAAAGTAAGCTAAATCCACCAAGTGGACATATTATTTACATGAATGAAGAGTTTCACTGCCTTTTCCTCGTTGTCATTTCTTTCTCATTTTTTACATTATTTTATTTTTGTCAAATATGATGCGGGTAACAATACCACCGAACAGTGAAAGTAACGGTTTGTAAGTTTAAAACATATTTTTGTGAGTAACTGTGTTGAAATTGCCTCTTTATTTCTATTTTTTTATTTTCTTGATACACTGCCATGTGTTTTATGCTTCTGAAATTGTAGGTGCAAATAATATTTATAAAGAAGAAATACACACAGCAAATGCCGATTATAACATTACTTTTGTAATTCTTTGTCTAAGCAAATTAGATTTTTTCCCTTTTATTTCATTATTTTGTTTAATGTAACTAAAATATACGACGGAGTTTTAGGGCCACCAACAAAAAAAAAAAACTAAAATTACGAGTTTTTATCTCCTAAATTTACGAGAAAAAAAGTCGTAGATTAAGGAGAAAACACTGAAGTTGTCCGTTTATCGGAGCCTAGCTTGAAGATGAAATATGTGGAGCCTTCTGTGAAGCTTTATTTCCGGATCATAGGTTTAAAACAAAGAGATTCTGAACGTTTTGATGACTCAATATCAGATTATTTTCCGTGTAGCAGTCTTTCCGGGGTTCAGTGTCAGTAAAGTGGAGTTTCATCTGTAAAGTAAGGAGCTCAGAGACACGTTTGGGTGCTGAGGATCACAGCAGCCATTATTTTCTTTTTCATTCACATAACCTGAAGTTCATTTGTCTCATTACGTCATGGACCTGTCATTCGAACACCAATACGGAAGTAAACAGTGTTACATATGGCCCCTCCTGAAATGTCCCGTTTCAGCATAAGACAATAAAGAGGAACGAAAATAGTCTGTTATATTAGCATTAGAACGTTGAAAATGCCAAAAAAGTGCTCCTCCTTGTGTGACGGAAGCGTCACACAGACGTAGAGATCTTGTCTTTGGTGGACAGCTGCAGGTAGATCGACGATGGCTTCATCGAGCTGCAGAGATCCTGCAAACCAACCATCAATAAATAAAACTTTAATAAATCGTAAATCATACAAATGAGCTTCCAGACATTTGGAACGTTATCAACAAACATTCAGCTCACCTGTTCCATTGAGTTTAGTGGGTCTGCTCTGCGGCTGAGCGGCTTTCACCTGCTGCTCTGCATGCTCACTTCCACTTTAATCTCGTAAATTTAAGAGTTTTTATCTCCTAAATTTACGAGATAAAATCTTGTAATTTTACTTTTTTTTTTTGGTGGCCCTAAAACTCCGTCGTAAAAATATACTTTGTACTTCATCAAAAAAGTCAAGTTGTGAATAATCTATCATGTTTATCTATCTATCTATTTACCAAGGCCATGTGTGGGGTAGCCTAGACAGGGCACCCAATTTGAACTCCCTCCGTCTCTTCCCCAAACCCTCCTCCTTCAGTGTGTGAGTGCCTGTGCGTGTGTATGTGTGTGTGACTGGTCTAAGGCCTGGTCTAAGCCACACCACACTGCACCAGGGTCAGCTGCACACTCCAGTGAGAGCACCTCCACAGCCGGGCCTCAGCCAAGGCTGGATTCCCCTTGCAGCTTCATCCCAAGACCAGGGGCCTCATTTATAAGACTTTGCGTAGGATTTGCGTCAGAAGTGGCGTACGGATGAAACATAGGACGTACGTACGCACAGAAATATTCGGATTTATAAAACCGCGCGCACGCACATCCTACGCATCTTTCCCTTAATAAATCACAACCGATTCTAAATGCTGCACGGGTTTTGCGGCTTCATGACACGCCCAAAGTTGCCCATAAATAGTCCGTGAAACGCCCACAAATTAATATTCATTGATTGCAAAACCATGGCAAACACAGAGAGGAAATCAAAAAAACGTAACTTCACTCAATATGAAGTAGAAGTTATCGTTGGCGAGGTGGAAAAGAGGAGAAAAGTGTTGTTTGGAGGGCACAGTGTGGGCATTACTAATGCCAAAAAGGCACGTGAGTGGCAAACGGTGGCAGACGCCGTAATGCTGCAGCCTCACAACCTCGGACCGTGGCCGAAATAAAAAAGAAATGGTCGGACATCAAAGTCGAGGCAAAAAAAAACGTATAACGCTCCATCGCCAGAATGTGTCTGCCATGGGGGGGGGGGACATCGTAGCTGACCCCTCTTGATCAGAGACAATAATTGGGGAAACTCTTAAGTGGAGTGGTGACTTAGGCGCAGGGGGAACACCGACGCGCCAGATGCACCGGGTGACACACCCCCAAAAGCCCGCAGAGGTCCAACAGGACGGCTCGAGGAAGTCGGAACCGGCTCATAAGCCACTCGTCCTCATTTGCCAGCAGGTCTTCTTGCTGTCTAAAGACGCGTTCACTCCCAATTCTTCCATTTGCCACAGAGCGCACGATCAGCCATTGTGCGTCATTCCGCATTGTGATGGAGCATTTTATTTCCCTCCATTTACATCTGACAAGCTACAGATGTCGGTAATAATCGACGTGGAAATGGGAAATTGTTCAGCCCAAATGTAATTTCTTGTTGCTTTGTGAATGGTTGAGACATACGCCATACATTGTTTTATCAAAAATAAAACAAACTAAAGGCATATGCATGAATACCATAATTCCATAGCTTCTGAAGAAATGTTTGTGGACAATTAATATGTCCGTCTGTCTATCTGCACCTATATCTGCTCCGCCAGACGGACACATTGACGAGAATATCAGTTTTGTACATTATTTCGTTCTGTTAACTATATTATTTATGAGGATGAATTGCACCACATGCCAATATTGCAGAACATATTTCACTTTTCTTTCTGCAAATATCTGTTCATTTGAATTTCTGTTGTAATTTTCGTTTGATTTTTTTGTTTGTTTCAAAGCTGATCGATCAAACGGGTGTTGGTGTAGGCTGTTAATTGTCAGACTTGCTTTGTGAAGTCTTCATGTTATTTATGAGAGGCAGGATTGTCATTTTCACTTTCACGTGTTTCTTCCATCTGCCGACGGTGTCGCCGTTTCTCATTTCACCCGTTTTTGTGCGTACGCCTGGGTCAGAGCTTGATGAAGGACCGCACATTTTCCCGTCAAGTTTGCTTTTTATAAATCTCAACTATTGTGTAGAGAGTGGCGTACGCCTTCTTTTGTGCATACGCAACATTTATGAATGAGGCCCCAGCCCTCTACCACACCCATCCATTCATTCATACACAAGCTCTCTCCACCCATCCCTGTCCTGAGCAGCCTCTCTCCCCTGCACCACAGTCATCCCTCTTGCATTCAACGCTCTCCTTACACCCTCTGTCCATCCCATTCGCGGTCTTTCTCTCATTCTCACTCCACTCACATCAGATTCATATAGCCTTTTCACCAATCGCTCCCTTCCCATTCTTTCAACATGTCCAAAACATCCCAGTGCCTTTTGCTCTGCTCTATCAGCCAACTCCCGCATCACACCAGTTCTCTCTCGGATAACTTCATTTCTCACACGATCCATACGCGTCACACCACACATACTCCTCAAACATCTCATCTCAACTACATTCAGCTTCCTCTTTTCCGCCACTTTCAGACTCCATGTTTCAGCCCCATATAACGCTGCAGGCACCACCACACCCTCATACAATCTCCTTTTTGCATCCTTTCCCAGTGACCTACATTCAAACACTCTCTTCATTCCCCCCCATATCTTTCGTACTTCATTCATTCTAAACTCTACCTCTCCCCCTATTCCACCATCCACACAGACACACGACCCCAAATACTTAAAACAACTCAAGCGTTGCAGTCAAAACAATAAAGAATTCACAGAGATTTTACAAACTCATTACAGTAAAGATTAAATAACTACAATATACTTTGAACTTCATCAAAGTCGTTATACTTTTTATTTTCATTTGAGCTTCTATTGTGATTTTCTTGTAGTTACAACCCCTGAAGAAGTCCTGCACCGTTACCAAACTCTTCGACGGACAAAAGCACAACCCCACATGTCGTCAGTGTAATATAGACGAAAATACAATAGATTTGACTGCAGTTACTGCAGAAATGACTTTGGCTGGAAAAGGTGAGGATCTGGGGGCATTTACTGTTTTCAGGGTGGGTGACAAACTCAAGAGGTATGCAAATGAGTGTGTATCATTCCTGGAACAACACAAAACTCTGGGAAAAAAGACATATAATATGAAAAATAATCTGTTCTTTGGAATGCTCCTTTTTATTGTTTTGTACTTAAAACAAATTTAACTGTGATGACACTTTGTATGCTGCAGAAGTGTATCATATTAAAGATTGTTGTTTTCACTGCTGTCTTGTTTCTTTTTAAATTTGTAACATGTTACAAGAAGTAATCAGGGCAGAATATGTTTTTACAATGCAGTTACTTCACCTTTACCAACAATTTAGCATCGTCTCCTTGGGTAAGGTCAGAAGACCAAGTGTGTATGTACAATGTACGGGAGGGTAATACGTGAACATATCCAGCATTTACTACTGAAAATACCATGTAATAGAGTGGAAATAGGGCTGACCTTCTTTTACAGTCCAGTTTCATTGTACTTAAGGGTTAGTTTCTGTGGTAAATGCATGGTAAATACCATTAAACATAAAGCGAGTGCAGACCTAAACCTAAATTTATTTGTACTTAACTTACATGTGGTAAGTACCACAATAGACACATTTACACAACATGTAAATACCCAGTAAGTATATTATAAATACCCAGTATTTACCACATAAGTATGATCCAAAATATTCATTTTTTATTGATGAATGAATGAATGAATGAATGAATGAATGAATGAACGAATGAACCAAATAGTACCACATAAATACACAGTAAATACCATATAAGTAAAGAGTAGACACCAAAAGGTACCATGTAAGTACCCAGTGAGTCACATAAAAAGTACCATGTAAATACCCTGTAAGTACCCGGTAGTTACATAATAAGTACCATGTAAATACAACTTAAGTACACTGTAAGTACTGTACTGTAAAAGAAAGCGTTACCAAAAATTGTATAAGCAAACAGATATTTATTTATTTGTTTACTTTGAATTTCTGTGTGAAAATTGTTGAGTATGTGACAGTTTGTGGGGTTTTTGTTTGTAGGCTAGCTGTAATTTTTAACAATGCAGCAATGAATTGACTTTCATTCCTTTAACAAGTCCCAAGTCATGCGGACCCCCAAGTCTTCTTTTTACTGTCCATAACTGGCCTGTCCTCAGTTTGTATGAGGTTGAAGAAAAAACCCATCTAACCTTTCACTCATCTCCTTTCTTATTTAAAAACTTTAGCCTTTGTGAAGCTTCTGGAAGCAGCTCCCATGTCTCCAACCACAGCCAGGGTCCTTTTCTTTAGAAGAGGTTGAAATCTAACGGACCCTATTCATGTTCTGCCAGGCCAAAGCTTTCCCTCGGGGTAGATGATACAAAGCAACAACTAAGGAATGTGAGTAATTCAATGGAAAAAGCAGCAACACAACCACATAAGACTCTGAGTCAGAGCAACAAAAAGGAAACTGTTAAAGATTTTAAGACGTTTTGTTCATTAACAGCTGCTCACTGTTTTGTCGAATAAAAGTGATAAACTGACCTCATAAACTATATTAGTTTATGTAATATGTTCTTTAAAGCACTTTAGGCAACTCAATAATTTTGTCTTTCTTAGGATTGCATGACTATACACACAAATTAAACATGGCAGAGGCTTTAGAAAATGTAAAAAAAAAGGGGTTTTATTATAGTTGGAATACAGGACAAACTTCCTAATATATATTAAGCAGTTATTTAACTCTTTTATAATATTTCTATGATATTCAGACAGCAATAAAGCTGTCATGGCTGTGGACTAGGGAGACCCAGATGCTGTAACCTGGAATGATACTTGGCTAGCAAGGAAGGTGAAATAGGAATAGATTTAATGTATATAATTATAATAGTTCCAGATGGGGGTGTGGCGAGGATGGTTGGAGGGTCTTGACGACGAACACCGTGATCCAGTGGAAGCCCAGTGAAGCGGCAGGACGGAACCAGAGAGTAGGTGAGCCGGCAGTCCAGAGCGTACAAGATGAGGTCAGGATCCTGGGTAGTGAAGAGACAAGGCACAATTAGACGAGGTAACAAGGCGAGAACAAGAATAGTAAGCTAGGCCAGAGGAAGCACCGTGGAGTACAACGAACTAGCGTTGAGTACAGGTCCTGGTTCTCCTTATGAGTCCAGCCGCTGATGAGGATGAGGAGGCACAGCTGGTGTCTGCAGGTGGACCTGACGAGGAGGAGGAGCTGGCTGGGGGTACCGTGACAAAAACAATGATACATGTGATGCCACAGTGGTCTGCAGAGGCAATCTTCTGACTACGAGTAAATGAAACCATGTCCCGGAAAGGGGGGGGGGGGTACACTGAACTCTCGCGTAAGCCAACCTAAACTACATTTATGTAAATATGTGTGTATAAATACAGTAAAGACCAGACGTTTGGACCTGACACCTCTCAGTGCAGAAGAGCGCACCCACAGCAAAGGGCACACTCTGGACCTGCTCATCACAAAGGGGGTTATTATTTATAATGTCAGTGTGGTTGATGTCGCCCTCTCTGATCATTTCTGTGTATTGTTTGATCTGTCTGTTGCTTCCAAACCACCGCCTGGCCCTGCAGTTGTCCAAAGGAGACAAATAAATGATAGCACTAGGGCACAGTTTGTAGAAATGATAAACCCTGAAAACACCTCTGGTGCCAATGTTGATGAAATGCTAAATTCTGTTACTTCTAGCATCTTGAATGTTCTGGATGCCATTGCCCCTATGAAGGTTAAATTGAGAAAATATAGACAGAAAGCTCCCTGGAGGAACGATGATCTAGACAGGGCACAGAAACAACAGTGCCGCAGAGCTGAGCAAAAGTGGCGCAAGTCAAAACTCCAGGTTCATTATGAAATGTATAAGGGGGAGTTGTACGCTTACAACCAGATCTTATGCAGAACAAGGGAAAGGTACTTCTCTGAAATCATTGGAAGTTGCAGCAGCAACTCTCGTGTCCTGTTCACAACAGTAAACAGATTAACTAACCCTCCAACCCAGCTACCAATAGAACTGGTTTGCACACCTAAATGTAATGAGTTTGCTGTATTTTTTAATGACAAGGTTCAGGGCATTAAAAAAGCCATCAACTCCACAACACATATAACTATCCAACGGCCACCTACTCACTCTAAGCTGACTCATTTTATACCTGTCACTGACCAAACTGTCCAAGAGACCATCACCCGTCTGAGCTCGTCTACATGCTGCCTTGATGTGTTACCCACTAGATTTCTATAGTCTGTCTTGAACAGTGTGTTGCCATCAATTACTCAAATAGTTAACATGTCTCTTCAATCTGGAATATTTCCCAAAGCCTTAAAAACTGCAGTCATTAAACCCCTCCTGAAGAAGAGCGGTCTTGATTCCACTGTACTGAATAATTACAGACCTATCTCTAATCTGCCATTTTTAGGAAAAGTCCTTGAAAAAGTTGTCTACCAACAGCTTCATGTGTTCAATACTTATTCCCTGTGCCATTTCACTTTATTACACATAACTTCATTTATGGACATATATGTTTGGATTTCTTTCTATGTGTGCATTACTTGGGTTGATGCCGACATCTGGTGAAAAATTTGCGTCAATAGCTCGATTAGAAATATGTTTTTTGAGAGAAATGTTGACGTGTTCAATACTTATTTTCCCCGCTGTATCTTATCACAACTATGCATATGATAGTCATATCTATGTGTCACTGACAATAGGTGAATATGGGCCAGTGAATTCACTCAGGCACTGCCTCCAACAGATCAGTGCGTGGATGCAGAACAACTTTGTCCAGCTAAACTCAAACAAGACCGAAGTTATTATTTTTGGCCCACAGAAACAAAGAGAAAGAGTCAGTAGCTACCTTCATTCTCTGTCTCTTAAACCCTCAAATCAAGTCAGAAATCTAGGGGTAATCATGGACTCTGACCTGAACTTTAACAGCCATATCATGTCAGTTACATCAGCGGCATTTTACCAACTGAAAAACATTGCCAAAATCAAAAACATCGTGTCAAAACCAGACCTGGAGATACTTATTCATGCATTTGTCTCCAGTAGGTTAGACTACTGTAACGGCCTGCTCACCGGCCTCTCCAAACGAGCTGTAAAACAGCTTCAGTACATCCAGAATGCTGCTGCTGGAGTCCTGACCAGAACCAGGAAGTATGATCACATTAGTCCTGTGCTCAGGTCTCTGCACTGGCTCCCTGTACCTCAAAGAATAGACTTCAAAGCAGCTCTGCTTGTCTACAAGTCTCTCCATGGCCATGCACCAAAGTACATCTCTGACATGTTAGTGCCATATGAACCATCTCGTACTCTGAGGACCTCAGGGCCCGGCCTCCTGTTGATTCCCAGAGTCAGAACTAAACAAGGGGAATCAGCGTTTCAATATTCTGCAGCTAAAATCTGGAACAGCCTCCCTGAAGTCGTAAGACAGGCCTCTTCTGTGTTCATGTTCAAATCTAGACTTAAAACATTTCTGTTTAGCCATGTATATGACTGAAAGGTCCTATTTGCACTTTCCTTTCCTTTCCCTCCTTTCTTTTTAAATCAATTTTCAAATGTTTTCTTTTCTTTTAAAGTAAATATTACGTTGATTATTTCTATGATGAAGATAATGTCAGGTCAGGCTTTAAGTCTGCTACGAGTAAAATGTAACCTCGGACTACCTGCCTCATAGTCCTGCACCCATAAGAAATCAAGGGTGCAGGCAACTCACCAATCCGCACTGAACCAGCGTGGTGAGTCATGGTTCACACCCACAACATGAATACACTCAACACACAACGGCCCTCAGTCCCCGGCAGCCGAAAGGCAGAGGGTGCTAAGAATCCCCGGGTTTCCAGAGTGCAATTAAATGTTTGCACCTACAACGTGAGGACATTGAAAGATCCAGAGAAGATAAGGGGCTAGAGCAAGAGCTGACAGGTTTCGCCTCAAGATCCCTCCAGCCAGCCGCCGCTCTTCGTCTAGGAAAAAGCCAGTCAAGCTCTGTTCCCGATTAAATCTCTTTAAACTTACCATGGAGTCCTAGCCTCTTTCCGGGTTCCAGCATCTGGGTCTTTCAGAATTCTCGCCCGAATCATGACAGAAATGCTTCCATATGGGTGGGAATTCTGATCTGTTGATGAATACCAAAGCTGTCCAAACAGGATATAAAATCTTTGGTTGTTAAATTGTTGGTTCTGTCCATGTGAAGATTAAAGTCACCCAGAAGTATTATGTTGAGAGTAGGAAGAGGTGGGCGATAGATGGTGGCAACAATAGTTGGAGTTGATCCAGAGAATTGACAGACTAAGGATTCGAAGGATCCAAATTATTAGCATTAAAACCAATGGTGACAGAGCCTTTGCAGCAGTGGCTCCATCGCTCTGGAACTCCCTTCCTCTCAGCCTCAGATCTGTGGACTCAGTGCTTTCTTTAAAGACGCAGCTAAAATCTATCCTTTTAGAATTGCTTTTTCATAATTATTTTTTATATTCTGTTTTACTGAGAAGCACTTTGTGAATTTTATCTTGAAACACTGCAACCACAACACAAAATACAGATTAAAATATGCAAAACAAAACAAAATGGAATAAAACAAAAAAGAGTTTAATTCACAGAAAAGGTTGGCATTTAACAATGTCTCCGCTTTGAGATGATCTAGTTTCCTGTCAGTCTTGATCTGCCCTGTTTTGGAGAAAGTTCTCTCAGGTTCTTGTATAGGTTGGTTGTGGAGCCAGTTCTAGATGGAATTATTTTCCTGTAGATTCTACACTCTTCTTTTGTGTTATCAGTGAAAGTGAAATGCTTCCAGATTTTGCTTCTTTTTCCATTCTCACTCCTTTACTTTTCCTTTCATTTTTTTGTTGATCTAGTTTGTAGTTGTTGGACCTGAGACTCTCTCTATCTGCCTCATACTGTGTTCATGATGCATGTGTAACGACCCCCCCCCCCGCATGCGCACTCAGCGCAACCCCCCCCTCTCACTTCGCCGCGCTCAGCAAAAACCATAGACTATAACAACAGTAAATGCATGTGTCTATGGCGCACTTGAAGAGAAAAACAAAGAGGCTGAAGGAAAGTAAAAAAACAACAACACAGCTCCCAGAAAGGAGCCGTTTGATTCGTGACCGACCTTTCAATAGAAGGGATTCAAGAGGAACAGATAGACATGAATCTGCACTCATCTGCTTTCTGTTCTACAGTTCACAGCAGCCTGGGGATGCAGCAAACAACCATCTTAACACAAACTGAACATTAGTGCTGTGGGAAGCTGTGACGACCAGACTTACCCGTTCAGATCTCTAAATCAAGATTTTGGTGCCCTTTCTGTGTGCATTACTGGAATAAAAGAGTGGGATACATCTAATTTATGCTTTATGCAAAACCTTTCAGTAAAGCTATTCAATAAAATCCTCAAATAAAACCTCCTCTGCCTCCTTAATAACAAAGGATGCTCTCTGGTTTGTGACGCCAACTGTGCTTCAACTCTGACACTCTGAAGCATTAGCATATAGATAACTCCTCTGAACAAGGGATCTATGAGAACTAAAAAAAAGGATCATATTTATTATCCTGGAATAATGTCCAGCTACACTTTAAATGAGTTTTGTTTGTCTTTGTACCTAAGAAAAAACTATGGAATGAAAAGCATAATTTTTTTTGTTCTCCTCTCACTATAAATAAAAACCATGGCAATACTACTTAATGCCCATAACTAAACCTTGTACTACTCTGTGCATTGACTAAAATATAGAAATTCCTTTCATTTATAGTATCCCTTCAGAGTCCAGTATGACGTATGATGGCCATTTTTTTCCCACTTTTGAGTTTGACTTAAATTTTCACCTTAAAAACCGTTTATTCAATTTAAAAGGCCTATATCATGCAAAACCCACTTTTTGAGCTTTTAAGTGTATTATAATGTTAATTCCTAACTAAAAAACTAAAAGGTGAGTTCAAATAAATCTAGAAGGATGTTACACATTATGTTGAACTACGATGAATATTATTACGTGTTCTTGTTTGGGGAACTATTTTATCTTGCGCACAGTTACCTGTCTGTATAAATAAAGGCGGAGCCACCTGCTGTGAGTTCTTCGTGGTGACAAGGTTGATGGCTGCCGGAAAGCTGAAAGTGCCTCCAGTCTCGTTTGTAACAGTTAATACTCCAGAGAAATGTCTGAACCTGAGAGCACAGGTGGGAGCACGCGTGCGACTCGGGAGCAGTCCGCTGCAGGAGATTCAACACATTATTATGCAGACCAACATTTTCAAGGAATATGGGAAAGAAAAAAATTTCTGCTGCTGAAAAACATGAAATAGTTGAATGCCTTGGACAAGGTATTAAAACCTATCAGGTACTATTAAGAGATGTGTGGCTGATTTAGAGCACACATGGGTTGATGGAGACAAATGCAGAATGAGGAAAGTTTCTGCTAGACAAATATATCAGATTAAGTGGTAGTGTTGGTGTGGTGGATGGCCATCATGTCCCAACAAGTCTGTGACATCAGCAAGGAGGTGGCGGACTCTTGTTTGGGTCGGAATCATGGCGAGAGAGCTAGTTGGCCCCTTTAGGGTCCTTGAAGGTGTGAAAATGACCTCTGAAAAGTAGGTGGGTTTTCTGACCACTTTCTTCCGTGATAGAAGAAGAAGAACTGTGCTTTCCATGACAAGTCATCTTGTAGACATAAAAAAAAGAATAAAAACCAATATAGAAATATAAAAATCTATTAGTGAGAAGTCTAGTATGTTAAAAGCTTAAGTAAAATGTCATATAAATAAACAGTGTTATTTTACATTCAGTGGCATGTTATACTGAGGAAAGTCCAAGATGAATAAGATTCTAGTCAGTGGGAGGTAGAAAACGGGGGGTGGTGGGGTGGGGGGGGGACTACAGCTCTGTGAATCTGTGAATCAAAATGCCTAAATTGAGAACCAAAACCAATGAATTGCAACCAAAAGCTATAACCCACTTGAAGCACAATCACATTTCTCAGTTGCCGATTTCTTTTCATGACTTTTATGGATTAAACAAAGTCGATTTTTTAGCACAGTGTCAGGATTGGTCATGTCAAACCTGGCAATAATTGCCCGTGAATTGTCACTAGAATTAATCAAATATATATTTTTCAATATTTTTATTCAATTCTTTAAAAAAGAGTGGGCGACCTTCTTAGAATTCAACAATACTCCTGATATCTCACCATGTCTTCCTTGTGAAAAAGCAAAAGCAGTGATGAGAGGAAAAATTATTTGTTACTCAACTTGTTAAAAACTCGAAGAGAAAGCAGATTTATTAGAACTAGAAGATAAAATCAAAACCCTGGAGGCTGCTTATGCTGCTTCTGCACAGGAACACATTCTAGGAGATCTGAAAAAATTAAAGCTGCAGTTATAAACAAAAACAATTTCAAATACATAGGCTACTGTCATGGTGCCTCTGTCAGTTCTCCTCCCCCTTTCCTCGCTCTTCACCTGAAGATTGGAACCAGCTGTGGACACTCATCTCATCTACCTCACCGCCTTCACAAGGAGATCCAGCCCAGCATTCATCGCCAATCCGTTACCTACCTCGGTGCTTGCCTGGTCACCTTGTTATTCTAGCTATTCACGGCTCGATTAGTTTCTTACCTTGCCTTTGATCCTCTCCCAGGTTTCCTTCACCACGAGTGTCCACCTGGAAGATCATCTTCAAAATCCGCTCCTGTCATCCTTGCCACGGTCCGCCCTTGTCACACCACCGGTTATCGTCTTCCTAGCCTCAAGCTACACTCTGCTCCAGCCACGCCACGTCTCCCCAGACTCCTGAAGGCTGCTGCCGTCAACGCCGCAAGCCATGCTCCGCTCCAGCTACGCCCCGTCGCAGCCAGAAGCTCAGAAGGCTCTTCGAACAGTTTGGACGTCGCTGCCGCGTCAGAACTCCAAGCTATTGGATTACAACACCACCAACTACTTATTCTCCTGCCTGGAATATTAAAAGAAAACTACTTACAACAATCTCGCCTGAGTCTATTTCCGGGTTTGTCAGCATCTGCGTCCGCTACGCCATACTCATCATAACAGCTATTACTTGAAAGATTTGAAAACTCAAATAGATCTGGCAAATTTCTAGCTAATCAGCTTAAAATTAATAGAGAAAACAATCACATCTATTATGGACCAAACAGGAAATGTCACTCACGACCCGGTCAAAATTAACAACGCATTTAAAAACTTTTATAAAAACTTGTACACATCACAGATCAATCCATCAGAGGAAATCATCAACTCATGTCTTAGAGACTTAGAGTCTCCGCTCTCGTTGTCTGAACTTCATGAAGCTCTGTCACTTTTGCCTATGGTAAAGCACCAGGGCCTGACGGCTTTTCTGCTGAGTTTTTAAAAAAGAATTTGGGAACAGCGTACCAACGTTTTATAAAACTGTCACATTTATCAATGAAAGCCAAACCAGGCATTTCAAACTCCTCACTTCAACCGTGCAAAATGACACCCATCTGGAAAAACCCGGAAATCCTCATAAACAAAAAAAATGATCCACTTCCCAGCTTGGCAAGCAGGGGGCGTAACACTACTAGAGTACTTAATTATTGACAGAAGATTCAAAACACCCCAGGAACTTCAAGACAAACATGGAATAAATAACTTCTTGGAATATCAGCAACTTAAATCTAATATTACTAAGAAGTTTAAATACAAACACAAAGATTTAAAGTCATCAGAAGTGGTTACCTCTCTGATTAAATTTTCAATGAATAAAACTCTCCAAAATATACAAACTCTTATGCAACCTAGATATTAATATTTCACTTTCGATAACAAAATGGGATGCAGATTTGAGCATCAGCACAGACGGAAGCCTCTGGTCAGAACTTTGTCTTAACACCTTTAAACTGAAAAAAGTCCAAATCTGCAGTTAATCCATTTCAAAACTCTAAACAGAATTTACTACACTGGACAGAGGATGTTCAAGATGGGTCTCAGTAACTCAGACATTTGTCAGCACTGTGACAGTAATCTACCCGACAATTACATGCATGCACTGTGGTTCTGCACACCTGTCCAGGCTCTCACCGTCACTTTGCCAGCTTTTTTTTTTTTTCTTTTTAACTTGTCCTGTCCAACAGCTGGGCAGACAGAAGAGAGCTGAGGGCCTCTTGTGTTGGACATATTTTACTTTAACAAGAGGGGTTATTAATCTTCAGACAAACCAAAGGTCACTTTGCCAGCTTGGTGACATGAGTGCCATCGATGTAGAAGGAGGATTATTATCTATCATTTGCATCATCATGAAGACATTCCTTGAAAGATGTTGGATTAAATTCAAAAGAATCTTTTATCCTCACCCAATTAGGAACTTTTTTTACGATATCTACTAAATTCAAATGTCAGGGCTGCAGACAAATGCTGACAGCTAGTATTGTAGTGTTCTGCAAAGTGAATGTAAAATAAGGCCAAACAATTCCTACCACAAAAACAACCCAGCAGCATGCAAGGCTGCCTTACACATGAACATAGAAAAAAATGGCTTGGTGCTTTTTGAACCCTCCATTGAAAGACAATTGTAGCTTCTCCAGCAGCCTGAGCGGGCTGCGATTTCTTGGCCTTAGCAGGAAGAGGGGCAATGGCAAAATATGATTTAGGTCTCACAGAAGGTTTGGACATGCCTGCAAGTCTATCAGCAGGGTGCAATATGAGCCCCGTGACCAGATTCCAGGTAATGTGGAGCGGAGGGGGATGGGAGCGAAACAGACGACTGGAGGAATAATAGTGATGTTGCACAACAAGATCAGCTTTCAGCTCTCAGGATCCCTTTGAAGTGTAGAATAAAATTTTACAGCCCTGGAGGCGGTAAGAAATGTGTTTTTCACTAGAATGACTAGAAGAATTAGATGTTCATAAGGGGTTTCTTTTGAAGAGCTGTGATAAGACCAGGTCAGTTCATACAATGAGATAACTCATTGGTTGAAGAGGAACAAAAAACGCTGAGATTTGCAGGTGGTTATTAATATTTGGTCTGTGAGATTCCTGTCTTATTTTTCTTGAATAAGACAGGAAGAGAAAAAAAACTCTAGAAAGGCAAAGACTTCACCTGAATAAAAGGTGCTTTCTTGAAGGAAGGAGAAGAAGAAAGGGGTCTCACAGGAAAAACCTCTGAACCCATTATACTGAGGAACAAAACAGTTTGCTCTGGTACATCACAGCCATTTTTAGCCACTGACTGGTGGTTGCACAGCGAGTAAAATAAAGTCAATACATGTTTGTTAATAATGAGCCCAGAGTTGTTCAAGTAAATTCATTTTCACACAACCAGGAAAAAAGGATCAGTAAACACAAAAATCTCTTTCTGAGGGAGTTGGCTGCCTGTCCTACCTGCTGTACCCACAACAGTCCCCCCCTCTCAGTACCAACAACCTCCAGTGTGCCTGTGATTTGGGGCTCAGTTACCATGGAAACGACAGCAAAGCAAACAAAGGGGTGGACTGCAGCTTAGAGAACACAATGAGACAAAGGAGCTACCTCGCGCAGTGGAAGATTTTAGGAGGGAGCTGAACAAAGCCGAGCCACTGAAGTGTATGCTGCTTGTTGTTGCTCTCACTCACACACTGAGATGTGCAGTGCATATGAATCAACATTTCAAATCACATCTGCTTTTCTTTACAGCAGGATTCACTGGCAGGTGTCAATCCTTGCTAAGTATGCAGTTAAATTAAAAGCATTTTCTGTGATTTTTAAGATACCAAATTAAAATGCAAAAGAATACAAAACGTTTCTACTCAGTGGAGTTGAATTTTAACTAAAGCTTTGATGCTTAAATTCCACCAGAAATCTAGAATGAATTTCAATAGAGTTTACTATCTATAACAATAAGCTAAGTGAATAACCTTCAGACTTGGAGAAAAGACCTAAAGTAAGGGTGATTTTCGGCCTCTTTTAGGGTGCTTTTCACCCTCATCAGCTTCACCTTCCTCTAAATGAAAGTGACAATTATTAAGACTTTAAAAATGTCATTGATGTCATACCTCTGGAGTTGCTTTTAGAAAATCAAACTTTAGGTAAAGTAGGCAGATAAAATGAAAATGATTATTTGCTTGAATCAGATGACTCATGGTGAATCCAAACCTTAGACAGTTTGCACCACCTGCATTTGTCCAGTCTGCAGTATGTGTTTACCAAAAACTACTGCAGGAAGAGGTCATTTGTCTTTCTGTCTTTTGTATCAAGAATACATGAAGGCATGCCTAATATCTGATTCGTTAATGCAAGTATTAGTGTGGTTATTTATCCAGGGATCCAAGAATCTCCATGTCCTAAAGAAAGAAAAAGTTCCTTTCCTTTCCCTTTCAATATCCTACAGTAAAGCAGGTTGATGAAGAATCAACCAGTTGTGGGGACACACATACAGAGTCCCTGAGATACAGGAGGGGATTGCATTTTCTCAGGGACCTATGGTTGGTCCTATCAAAAAGAGACTCATTAAGAATGGCCTTGACATTAAGGGCCATTTCTCTTTCAACCTGCATGCTGTAGGTAGATGCTGTAGGTGACGGCATTCAATGGCCTAAAGCTGGTCATTCATCTTTTTTAAATACAGGAAACCAGGCTAATTTGAGATCCAGCTCCTCCTCTTCTTAACTAAAGGGGTTTAGAAGGTTTAGGGTTTTTTGAATTGAAGAATGTTAAGTGTTTGGAGGCCTAAAAGAAAAAATGCAGAGCCACTAAGACTCAGGATCATTTAAAGAAAACACAGCCTATTTTTACATGCATTCTTCTGTTTTCAACTTCATAAACATTAGGCAGGACAATTGCATAGGTTTGTCAGTAGAAAATTCCATATATAACAGATTTATTGTAAAATATTTTCGTTTTCAGAGTGGATTCTTTTCCATAATTATCGAATATCATTCAGAAGCCTACAGTGAAATAAATTCCCTTTATAGGAGTGAAATAAATTTGATCATTCTTCCACAAAACAAGGGTACGCCTCTGTTTTTCATTTAGGCAATTTCACTAAATCTTAATAAAAATGATTCATCCCAAATTCAAGTTGACCATCCTATCAGGTGGTCTGTTCACGAGCAGTTTTAAATAGTTTCAGGGGGCAAGAATCTACCAGAAAAACAGCAAAAGTGTGAAAATCTTATGAATGAAATTCAGAACTGCCCTTCTGTGTTTCCACAACACCGACCAACCCAGGATGTCAGGCAGATTGACCTTTAATTAGATAATTTGTTTAAAAAGGTTATGCGGACTATCTGATGAGCGAATAATTTCAAATAAAGGGCACTCTAGTGATCACGCCTTATATGTCACTCTTTGCATCTGTCTCTGTCTGCAAAGACCATGACATACAGTATAAATGATCGATAATGTGTGGTGAATCTGGCTCCAGGCTTTTTCTTTCACAGCTCTATTCTGATTTATGAAAGACTTTGTGTCATGTAACTCTGGCTAAGCACAAAAAGCAATTATTAATTTATCCTCCATGACCAATGTTGTAACTTCCATGAATTAGAAGGGGCAGCATCCATATGTCCCTGCCAAAAATGGTCGCACACTTTATACTGTTTTGTGTACATGTTGACATGTGGACATTTTTGCAGCTAGCAGGGGGGTATTCCAGGAAGCATGTTTAAACTAGCCTGACTTTAAGCCTGAACTCTGGCTGAAATCCGCCTGAACTTGCTTACTCGGGATATGTCGGTTCCAAAAGGCCGGATATGAGTTAGCGTAATTACGCTAGACTTGGTAACCCTGGGTTAATGGGCGTGCACGGCAGGTACATAAAGACATTCTCAATGGATCGCCGATTTCTGGAGTCACCATGGAAACGCGTGGTGAAAAAAAAGAAGACGCTGTACTTCAGTGTGACGGAGTCTGAGGTTTTAATGACGGCGTATGAAGATTACACGTCCATCAAAAAAGTAACACGGCTGCATCATAAAAAAAAAAGAGTTTCTGCTTGTAGTAGAAGAACAGACAAAGTAACCGCACGAGTTTCTGATCTTATTTCCATTTTCCTTGTGACGCACATACATATATAACTCATCCAATTTTGCCAACTTAAATGAATTACTTCTATTGGTAACAAAAAATTGAGTTAAATTTATTCAACTTAATTTCTTACTTCTATAAAACTCAATAATTGTTTATACAACTCAAATTTACGTATTTATCTGACTAAATGTCATATTACTCCAATTCAATTAATATTTTTTTCCATCTTAATTAATTACATTTCTTGAACTCTCAAATGCCTTAGTTTGAGCCGGCAGATTTTCTCATTTTTATAACAATAAAAAAGACGGGGGGAATAATGCACGGAGTGCAAAAATCCATTAAAGAATTTACCTTGATTGTCATTTCAATTTAAAGCCGTAGGGGTGCTATATAAACTAACCATCCTCTGCTTCACTCTCACTCATGGAGCAGAGACTCAGTCGGGCAAAATAACTCGGCAAAACATGGCAAAACATAGTAAAACAGCTAAACAACTAAACACATTTGGTCAAAAACCCACACCTAAACCCAAATCCGTCCAGACAGGCAAAGGGAATGATATCCCACAATCCTTTGCGGTGCCGCTCTAACAGCAGCACCAAAGTTACACCTTCTTAATTGAATTACTTTGAATGAAAGGAAAATAACTGTCTGAAAACTACGTGTAATTTTTAAACCGACTTACAAAAAATGATTTATTTTAACTGAAACAAATAATAAAGTTAGATCAAAGTAAAAAATTTTTTTTCCAGCATCCATATGTGGTCTTATCACCCTCTCACGGTAGAAAAAGTATTATCTGAGCTTCTTCATCCACTAAATCACCTTCAAATGGACATGCCATGCTGCTTCACCTCTCTGTAAACAAACTAAGCTTCAACTAAACCTGCTCCCGACCAGGTTATGTTCAGAGCATGAGTTGCCATGGCAACTTGACCTACCCTGAAACATACCTCAATTTCTGGAACCGAAAGCTGAGGTTATCAACTTCCTTAGCCTCAAACTTACCGTGAGAGCTAGCATAACCTGCTTTCTGGAATACCCCCCAGGTGTGTTGATAACATTTCAGTGTGTGTGTGGACGGGCCCCGCCCTTTTTGTACTACATTTGAACCTTACCGTAATGATAAACAACCAGTAAACCTGTCTGCTCTATGCTGCTTCATGGTCTAACCCCCCCCCCCCCCCCTCTAACATCCCTCTCTCTTCTGCCCTTCTTTCCTTTTCCGTCCGGTCCAACACCAAAGATTTTCAAACATGATTGAAATTAATAAAGTTTGGCCTCAATTACAAAAGGGGTTTATTCAGACATACCTTTGGTAACCTTTTGTAAAAATGGCACATTTTATAAGTTTGAATAAAGGTTTATTAATCAGAGGTTTACATTGTATAATACTTTTATATGGTCTGTAGATTAATTGGCAGCTACCTGGAAGAAAGAAATGTTAGTCCTCAGGATAATTAGATCAGTGGTTCCCAAACTTTTTCTGCAGGGCCCCCCTTTCTGAAGATTAGAATATTTGAGCCCCCCCACACTGACACAAACATACAAATCCTTTGTTTCTAAACTCCACCGCGCCTTATAACATGTGGTTAATGAATGGTAGAATTCTGTTATCTAAAGCTGAAGGAATCTCTAGATCTGTCTGTGTGTCTCTGTCTTTAGAAATGCCAAAACACATCTGGAACCTATTAAACAAAACATTATTTGATTTTATTTGGAGTTAAAAATGTCATTACTTAAGGAAAAATGTTTTGTGTAACACCAGGGGGGTATTCCAGGAAGCATGTTTAAACTAGCCTGACTTTAAGCCTGAACTCTGGCTGAAATCCGCCTGAACTTGCTAACTCTGGGTATGTCGGTTCCAAAAGACCCGATATGAGTTAGCGTAATTACGCTCGACCTGGTAACCCTGGGTTAACGCACGACACATAGAGACATTCTCAATAGATCCCCGATTTCTGGAGTCACCATGGAAACGCGTGGAGAAAAAAATAGAAAGCGCGACACTTGAGACGGAAGTGAGACGGAGTCTGAGATTTAAATGACGGCGGATAAAAATTATAAGTCCATCAAAAAAGTAACACGGCTGAAAAATAATCGAAATAATTTAGTTAAATTTATTCAAACTCAATAATTGTTTATACAACTCAAATTTACGTATTTATCTAACTAAATGTCACATTACTCCATTAATCTTTTTTCCATCTTAATTACTTATATTTCTTGAACTTTCATATGTCTAAGTTTGAGCCGGCAGATATGCTCATTTTTATAACAATAAAAAGAATGGAAAAAAATGCACGGAGTGCAAAAATTCATTAAAGAATTTTCTGTCACTATCATAACAGTCAAAGATGGTAGGGGTGCAATATAAACTCATCATCCTCTACTTTACTCTCACTCACGGTATAGAGATGTAAGCATAGTAGGACAAAATAGCTCGGCAAAACACGGTGAAACACAGTAAAACAGCTATACAACTAAACACATTTAAAAAAAAAACCACACTTAAACCCAAATCCGTCCAGACAGGCAAAGGGAATGATATCCCAGAATCCATTGCGGTGCCGATCAAACAGCAGCATCAAAGTTACACCTACTTAATTGAATTAATTTGAACGAAAGGAAAATAATTGTCTGAAAACTACGTGTTATTTTTAAGGTGACCTAACAAAAAATGATTTATCTTAACTGAAGCAAATAATTTAGTTAGATCAAAGTAAAAAAGTTTATCTTTCCCACATCCATATGTGGTCTTATCACCCTCTCATGGTGGAAAAAGTATTATCTGAGCTTCTTTATCCACTAAATCATCTTCAAATGGACACGCCATGCTGCTTCACCTCTCTGTAAACAAACTAAGCTTCAACTAAACCTGCTCCAGACCAGGTTATGTTCAGAGCATGAGTTGCCATGGTAACTTGACCTACCCTGAAACATACCTGCATTTCTGGAACCGAAAGCTGAGGTTATCAACTTCCTTAGCCTCAAACTTATCGTGGGAGCTAGCATAACCTGCTTTCTGGAATACCCCCCAGAAAACATGGGGGCATGGATGTATTTGTTATGGTGCCTGTCAGTCTCCTCCCCCTCCCCCTCCTGCTCTGCACCTGACTCCACCAGCTGGGACCAATTCACCTAATCACCTAATGCTTCACTCTTAAGGAGACTCAACCTCAGTATTCAACGCCAGTTCGTTGCCCCTTATGGTGACTAAACCTGGTCTCAGTCTAAGTTCATGTGTTCAAGTCTTGTCTCTATTCTAACTGATCTTTCCTGCCTCAGGATTCCAGCCTTCAAGTGTCTCCTGTGTGGAAGTCAGTCCGAGCCCTCCAGAAGCCCTGTGAAAACTTCAAGCTCAGTAAAGCCGCGCTACTACCTCCAGCCACGCCACAAGCCACTGTCCTCGCCAGCTTCTTACCAAGCCATCACCATCTCTCCTGGAAAGAAAATAAAATCCCTTCCTTAACTCTCACCTACCATTGTCCTCATTCTGGGTTACAACATCTGGGTCTGTCCATCCTACAAGTCATGACAATATTAACCTTTGAAACTTTAAACAACTCTTTTAAAATAAAGTGGTTAAGTAATATTTATTGAAAGGGGAAGACAATATCTGAAATGCATTTCCCAAATATATATTTGACGCAATGGGAGGCATTAAATTCTTGCTAAAATGTAATTGTAAAATTGAAAAATTATCCACAAAACTTTCAAACTTTTACAAACAAGCCCTGCTGGCCTGGAAACTCCTTTATAAACATAATTTTTCTCCAAAAACTTGTTTTATTTGGAATAACAGTAATGTACAATACAAGAATAAATCACTTTTTTTTCTAGATGGTATGATAATGATATTGTTTTAATCAGACAACTTTTCAATTCTCATGGACATCTTCTGACGTATGAAGAATTTCTTTTAAAATTCGGTATTCCTGTTCCACCCAGAGAATATGCAATAGTGTTAGATGCCATTCCAACCAGTCTACTTCAACTGTTTAAAGGGATTTATAACACAAGTCAATTTAGAACCCAGACAATTTTTTTGGACAATGTGGATATTTGTGTTAATTCAGTTTCCAATAAACAAATAAGAAATCTTTTACAGACCACAACCTTACCTGCTGGGAGGTTTTGTTGGGAGTCCAAATTTGTGGACATAAAATGGACTTATGCTTGGACTATTAGTGATAAATACTGTCTAAATAACAAAATAAAAGAGGTGTCCTTCAAAATATTGCATTGTATATATCCTACCAAAAAAACTTTGAGTAGATTTGTTGTGGACATGGACCTGTTTTGTTCATTCTGTGGAACTCACTGGAGGAAACTATTTATCATCTGTTTGTGGACTGCAGACATACAAATAAGTTTTGGATTGAAGTGGGAAACTATATTGGAAATATAACTAAACAAGCTGTTACATTTTTAGATAAAGACATTATTCTGGGTCACCTTAATGTCAAAGTAGACAAAGATTGTATCTTCATTACACAATTGTTTTTATTATCCATAAAGCCAAACAGTCAAACTCCAAACCTAAATTCCAGCAGTTTTTGAGTGAAATCAGTCAGTACTGTACCATTATCAAACATCTGCAAAACCAAAAAGCAATTCAACTAATTTAATTTTTGAAAGATTTAAAATTTATTAAACCCCAAAGATTTTTGAAGTAATAATTATTTTTGTCTTATGTTGTATATGTATATATTTGTATACTTTTTGTTTTATTTCTTATATTTTTCTGCAATATGTACACATTTCAATTCCCCCTGAGACATTCACATTGTTATTGTATTATGTTGTTTGTCAATAAAGTATGAAAAAAAAACTCCACCGCGCCCCCCCCGCAATACCTCCGCGCCCCCCAGTTTGGGAACCACTGAATTAGATTAAGGTGTGACTACAAGATGGACTGTGTTTGTCTTCCCCAGAGTGCTCGGGCAAAACCCTTCCCTAGGGAACAGAGCTCTATTTAAGGTTCCAAAAAAACATCAATTTCAACAACTTCAGAGTCAAGTTAATGGCTTACCAGAGCAGAAGCTAGAACATGGGATACAGAATGATGAAGTAGAGGACAACGATGGTAGCTCTGGATGGGGCACCACAAAGAGGCCACAAAAGTCTTCCCCAATTAACTCCAGAAGATGATGTTGAACACTTTCTGGCTACATTTGAAAGAAAGGCACAGGTGTGTCGCTGGTCAAAAAAAAGTGGCCTATTCATCTGGTTTCACTGCTGACTGGAAGAGCGCGGACTGCTTATGTACTCATGTACATTACTATCTCAGTTGACAATGAAAAAATAAAGCACTCCCTTATAGCTAAATATGAAATTACAGCAGATACTTATCATCGTCGATTTCAATCTTTAATGGTCAATGAAGGAGAAACATCAAGAGAACTCTGAGTGCGTTTTAAGGATCTGTTCCTGAGATGGATCAAACCAGAAAACGTGTTAGTCAAGGAAATATCAGAGCAGATCATTCATGAAAAATTTTTGAGGATGGTGCAGCCCGAGCTGGAACGTCTGGATCCATGGGCATGTTCCAAAAACAGCAGAGGAAGCGGCTCGCCTGGCAAAAGTCTTCACATCAGCCAGAAGACAACATCATCATCAAGGGACCCGCTATGCCCAAGGAAGTCCACTGGGGGTGATCAAGAAGATGGTCAGTGGCAGGGTAAAAATACTTTCAGTACCAGACAGTCTGGACCCCAGAACAGTAGCCATACTAGACAGGTGCCCTTCAAGTCAACAAAAAAGAAGAAGCGAGATGTTACAATTGTACTGGGTTATGTCACACTCAGTATTTTTGTCCAGCATTGAAATCCAAACCTTCTCTTTGTTTAGTCCCAAGACCTGAAAACAAAACGTCGGTTGAGAAGAATAGTTGCATGGTTTCATTATTAGTAAACGGACAGCGTTGTGAAGCCTTGCTTTATTCAGGAAGTTTTCTGTCATTAGTCCCTGCCAAGTTGATTTCATAGGAAAAGCTGAGATAAGCTAAAGCTAATTACTACAATAAATTGCATACATGGAGATGAGCATGATTATCATACTGGAGAGGTGTACCTGACAGTGGCTAGTCAGACTTATTTGTTGCCATGAGGTGTAGTACCATGACTATCATATCTAGTTATACTGGGAAAAGATCTTTATACGCTGTGTGATCTTATCCATCACTCCGACACTAACCTGACTACTGGAACCAGTAACAATAAGTGTGCGAGTGAGAGACTGGGTGAGCCATTCAGTGTAGAAATAAACACGTCAAGAACCGGAGTCATCAAACTCCAGTTTTGTTGTTACCAGTTTGCAGAGTGTAAAAGAAGCACTGAGGGAGATGGCAATTTTTGATGAAGAGCTTGAGGCCCAGTTTAAGCCCAGGAAGACACAATTAGGAAACCGACGGGAGTTCAAAGGTCAATGGATGAGGTTACAGTCAGAGCTCCCAAAAACAATAGGGGGAGGTTTGGAGTTTAACATCCCCTCAAATATAGGACTGCCACTAAAAGAAGATCCAAAAATGAAAACTTGGAGGGATAAAATAACTGAGACCAATGGCCTACCACAAGGACAGGTTAGCTGCCTGAAGTGGTTTACCCTGCTAAATAAACCACTTCTCTTTACCTAAACACCGCTAGCCTTAGCTTAGAACCTAGCGTGGCCACCACTCCTTCCGCCTTTCCTCCTCTCTCCTGCTCCATGTGCCATATGTTTAGTGAGGATCCTGCCTCCTTTAGTGAAGATAGCGGTAGGTGTGTTAAGGGTAGTCTTGTGTTAGACTTGGAGGCCAGGCTGGAGCAGTTAGAAGCGCGGCTCCGCACAGTGGAAGCTAAACCGGCTAGCCAGGTCATTACTCGTAGCGCAGGCTGCGCTACCAGGGCTAACTTAGTTAGCACCCCAGCGCCTTCCCAGCAGCCGGGAGACAGTCAGGGGTTTGCACCGGTTGGGAGGAAACATAGTGCTAAACGCAAAAACTTAGAGCACCCGAGACTCCACATTAGTAATAGGTTCTCCCCCCTCAGTGACACACCCGCTGAACACTCAACTCTGGTTATCGGCTCTTCTGAAGTTAGAAACGTGGAGCTCCCAGCGGGTACAGTCAGGTGTTATCCGGGGGCCAGAGTTGGTGACATCGAGGGGAACCTTAGGATGTTAGCTCAGAGTAAGTCCAGGTTCCGTCGAGTCGTGATTCACGCAGGCGGTAATGATGCCCGACGGAGACAATCAGAGGTGGTTAAGTTAAACGTAACTTCGGTGTGTAAACTGGCTAAGACGATGTCCGACACTGTAATTTTCTCTGGTCCCCTGCCGAACTTAGTCAGTGATGAAATGTACAGCCGCTTTTCATCATTTAACCGCTGGCTTTCTAGATGGTGCCCAGAAAACGGCGTTGGTTTTGTGGATAACTGGAGCGCGTTTTGGGGGAAGCCCGGTCTCATGCGGAGAGACGGCGTCCATCCCACCCGGGACGGTGCCGCTCTTCTTTCTAGAAACATTTCTGCTAGCCTTAGTCTGTCAACCTGACAATCCAGAGACGAGACCCGGGCGCAGAGCAGCA
Source organism: Oryzias sinensis (assembly GCA_037389245.1). Lineage (NCBI taxonomy): Eukaryota > Metazoa > Chordata > Actinopteri > Beloniformes > Adrianichthyidae > Oryzias > Oryzias sinensis. The sequence continues at coordinate 883,678 of CM074496.1, read as the reverse complement.
GTGTAAAACGCTCCTCTGAGCCTCCCTTAGGGTTAGTGCCGGTGCAAAACCCATGCAGGGAAAGTCAAGCAGGTCTGAGCTTTAGCTTATGTGCTGAAAGACAAATGAAAGGAGCGCATCATAGAAACCTTAAAGTGACAGACAGCAGTACTCACAAGCAGAATTATGTCATTAAATGTGGTTTATTAAACATTAGATCCATTTCCTCTAAGTCCCTCAATGAGTTAATCACTGATAACAACCTCAGTCTTCTAGCCTTAACAGAAACTTGGCTCCAATAGGATGACTATGTTACATTGAATGAAGCACCCCCCCCCCCCCACACACACACACTTATGCTAACTATCAGAAATCCAGGATTTCAGGGAAAGGAGGTGGTTTGTCAGTAATATCACAGTCTAGCTTACTTCTCAGCCCTAAAGTTAAAAATGCTTATAATTCATTTGAAAGCATCATATTGTCTATCAATCACCCAAACAGGAAGACTCGAAAACCTTGTTTTATTCATATGTGGCCCATTTTCAAAAACGGCGTCGGTTTTGATGATAATTGGAGCACGTTTTGGGGGAAGCACGGTCTCATGCGGAGAAAAACTGAGTTTTCCGACTTCCTATCGACTATTGTCTTAGATTCTGATCAAAATATAATATTAGGGGATTTTAATATTCATGTTGATGACCCCAGTGACTGCCTAGGAAAGGCTTTTGCAGCTTTATTAGATGATGTTGGTTTCACCCAAAGTGTGAATGAACCCACTCACTGTCATAAGCACACCCTGGATCTTGTTCTAACCCATGGGATAGAGATCAGCCAGCTGAGTGTCCTTCCTCTTAACCCCATCATTTCTGATCACTTTATGATTACCTTCCAGTTTACATTAGAACATGCTACTGCCCCAGTGACTAAGAAACAGCTTAGAAAAACCTTAACTGACCGTTCTGTGTCTGAGTTAAAACACACAGTTCAGCCAGTACTTAGTGATATTCTGAGAAAATACTCTGAGTCCAGCTCCCATAGCATCAGTCCAATGACCACTTTGTTAATGATGCCTGACAAGCCCTCAGGAGTACACTCCATGTTGTTGCCCCCTTGGAACCTAAGTTCGTTAGACAAAAGCGAGTAGCACCGTGGTTTAACGCTGAAACTCGTTCTCTTAAACAAGAAAAGAGAATGGCGCCTCTCCGGTTCAGAGCAGTCTCTGGATATCTGGAAACATAGCCTATTAAATTATAAAAAAGCTCTTCGTAGAGCTAGAAGTCATTACTATTCAACCTTAATATCAGAGAAACATAGATTGAAAACAATCATGGATTGGAAACAATCCAAGATTTCTTTTTAGCACTATTGCTAAATTAACTCGCAGTCAGAGCTCATTAGAACCACATGTTCCTGTTTCTCTCAGCTCTGATGATTTTCTTACATTTTCGATAGTAGAATCTCAAATATTAGACATAAGTTAAATCAAGGTATTCCTGCTATCAGCCTTTTAGATGGTAGAAATGGAGGCATCCATAGAAACCTCTGTAACATTAGACTGCTTCACTACTGTGGATCAAGCGGAAATAACATCAATTATTATGTCCTCCAAATCCTCAACTTGTCTGTTAGACCCAATTCCCACTAGACTTTTTAAAGAAACTTTTCCCCTAATCAATGATCCCATATTAACAATGATAAATACCTCTCTCGAAACGGGTTATGTGCCACAGTCTTTTAAATATGCAGTTGTTAAGCCTCTTCTGAAAAAGCCCAGTTTGGATCCTAGCATCTTCGTCAAGTATAGACCAATATCAAACCTGCCCTTTATTTCTAAAATCCTAGAAAGAGTTGTAGTTAGGCAGCTTTACTGCAACCTTCAGGACAACAGCCACTTTGAAGACTTTTAGTCTGGGTTTAGACTCCACCACAGCACAGAAACTGCACTAGTTAGAGTCTCTAATGACTTGTTATTGGCCTCAGAAAAGGGACTACTTTCTATTCTGGTCCAGTTAGACCTCAGTGCAGCCTTTGACACTATCGACCACGGTATTTTACTCCATAGATTAGAGCAGGACATAGGGATCAGAGGATCTGCTCTCCAGTGGTTTAAATCCTATCTGTCCGATAGGTATCAGTTCGTTAATGTAAATGGACATTCCTCTCAGTGCACTCGAGTCAACTATGGAGTCCCACAGGGCTCAGTTTTAGGACCCATCCTGTTTACGCTTTATATGCTACCCCTAGGAAACATAATCAGGAAACACAGCATTAATTTTCATTGTTATGTCGACGATACGCAGTTGTATTTATCCATGAAGCCTGACCAGAATGACCAGATAGAGAAACCGAACGCCTGCATCAGTGACATCAAGACCTGGATGACAATTAATTACCTCCTCTTGAACCCAGAAAAAACTGAGGTCATTATACTAGGACCTAAAAACCTCAGAGATGCTCTGTCTGATCAGATAGTCTCCCTGGATGGCATAAGTATAGCCCCCAATTCCACAGTTAGAAACCTTGGGGTTTTATTTGACCAGGATTTATCATTTAAGGCTCACATATCTCGAGCATGTAGAAATGCCTTTTTTCACCTGCAGAATATTGCTAAGATCAGAAATATACTTTCTAGGGGTGATGCTGAAAATATTATCCATGCATCTGTTATGTCTAGACTGGATTACTGTAACTCTTTGTTAGCAGCGTGTCCTAAGAGTTCCTTAAGAAGTCTCCAGCTTGTTCAGAACGCAGCAGCTAGATTGTTAGCAGGAACTAGCAGAAGAGATCACATCACTCCTGTGTTAGTTTTGCTCCATTGGCTCCCAGTTGATTCTAGAATCAAGCTCAAGATCCTCCTGTTAACCTATAAGGCCTTACATGGAATGGCCCCATCCTATATTAAGGACCTCATAGTCCCTTGCCATCTAATAAGAACACCGCTCGCAAAATGCAGGACTGCTTGTGGTTCCTAGAATTAGTAAAAGTATGGTTGGAGGTAGAGCGTTTAGCCACCAAGCCCCTGTCTTATGGAATAAACTCCCAGCTCATGTAAGAGAGGCCGATTCAGTTTCTACATTCAAAGTTAGACTGAAAACATTCCTCTTTCGACAGGCTTATTGTCAGACTAGTTAGTATTCACAGATTATTTAACTTAATGTTAATGTGTTTAAATTAAACTTAATAACAATAACTATTTGTTTTAAAAGGCTGCTAGAAGTTGAAGCTGGGGTAACTATGGTGCTCTGGGGTTCTTTCCTCCTTTCCCATCTACTTCTACCCTTCCTCTCCTCTGTATTTTTGATCATCATTTATCATTTAGTTCTCCATGCCTCTGTTTGGTGGACTGAGATTCATGTATTGTCACTCTTTCCCTCTCCCCCCTGGGGAGTGCTTCCAGACTCCAGTTGGCACCCCTGAGGTTTCTTTGTTTTTTCCGGAATCCGTTTTTTTAGGAGTGTTTCCTTACCGCGAAGGGGGGTCTAAGGGCAGGGATGCCAGTATAGCTTAGTCCGTTTGTTAGTTCATTTTAGGATTTTCCTATTGAACTCTTTGTATTCATGATCCTTTTGAGTTCATGTTTTACTTTGAGGCCCATCGAGACGACTGTTGTTGTGATTTTGGGCTATACAAATAAAATTGAATTGAATTGAATTGGACGAGGTGCAATATGTGGTGAAGGGAGGCATTTTTTATCAGAAAAAGGGACCCATTTAAGCATTAGTACTTCCGAAGCAGTTTAGGGCAACTGTTATGGAAATGGGCCATTCCATCTGCAGGTGATATGGGGTTCCACAGGTTAGGTAATTAAACAGGATCAGTAACCGCTTTGTCTGGCCTGAAATGTAGGTGTAAATCTTTGCAAGGTGTGTCAGTTGGCCTCAGGAAAAGGGTTAATTGAGCATGGTTGCAGCCTATGCCAGACATTGAAACCCCCTTTGAGAGAAAAGGGATGGATGTTGTCGGCCCTGTAGAGAAAAGTTCAGCAGGTAACTGATACATATTAGTTGTTTGTGCCTGTTTGTCTGTTTTTGCCACCTGTTATCCTTAAGCTTTTGCTGTCCACTCTACTAAAGCAAAGTATGTGGCTAACTGTCTTTTGTAACTCTTTTCAAGGGTAGGACTACCCAGAGAAATTCTCACTGGCTGTCGCACAAATTTTCCGCCTAACTTAATGCAGCAGATCTCTGAGTTGTTAGGGGTTAAAAGACTTAGGACCACCCCTTATCAACCTCAGGAAAGATAGAACCAGACTCTTAAAACCATGCTGCGCAAGTTTGTCTCCAACACAGGGGCTGACTGGGACCTGTGGCTGCCATATCTACTGTTTGCTTACCGAGAGGTGCTTCAGGAATCGACAGCATTTTCACCATTTGAACTGCTGTATGGACGCCAAGTGAGGGGGCCACTGGATCTATTGAAAGTTCTGGGTGGAGCCGAAGCAAGACATTGATAGTGTTGTGTCATACATGATCAAGATGAGGGAACGTTTGGAGGAGAGGTCTTGCTTTTGCTCCCTACCAGTGAGAAAAAGTTGCTGAAGAGATGGCATGGGCCATATGAGATCACCAAACAGATTTTTAAGAACACATATGAGCTGTTTATGCCAGACAGACAAAAGAAACATCAAACTTTTCATGTGAACTTGTTAAGTCTTTTGCAGCTGTAAAGTGTCTGTCCAACAGCAACTGTGGCTATTGTAATAAAAGATGAAGAGGTGGGTGAAGGAGCAAATCTTTCCAACTAGTTCAGGAGAATCTTGGGCAGTTGACCTGTCCCATCTTTCCCCTCAGCAGCAGGAAATGATAAAACCACTGTTGGATCCAGAACATTTTCAGGAGACGACACCAGAGGCAGCTGACAGAACTGCTTTCCTCAGAAGGGGAAAGTAGTTCTCTCCAGGCACCACTTTCAGTGCAAGTGGGGGGCTGTTGACTTTGACTGGGGACATAGTCGGGCGGTGGAAGGAACACTACTAGGATCTCCTCAATCCCACTGACATGCCTTCTTCTGAGGAAGCATAAAAAGAGGACTTTGGAGTGAGGCTGTCTACCACCCAAGCTGAAGTCACTGAGGTAGTCAATGAGCTCCTCAGTGGCAAGGCTCCAGCAGGTGGACAAAGTCCGCCCTAAGTGCCTTAAGTCTCTAAATGCTGTGGAAGTGTCTTGGCTGATATGTCTCTGCAGCATCGCGTGGCAGTCGGGAACTGAACCACTGCATTGGCAGACAGGGGTGATGGTTCCCCTTTTTAAGGAGGGGGACCAGAGGGTGTGTTCCAACTACCCGGGAATCACACTCCTCAGCCTCCCTGGGAAAGACTATGCCAGGGTACTGGAGAGAAGAGTCCATCCGATAGTCAAACTTCAGATCCAGGGACAACAGTGCAGTTTCCGTCCTGGTCGTGGAACAATGGACCAGCTCAACACCCTCTTTAGGGTGCTGGAGGGTTTGTGGGAGTTTGTTTGTCCAGTTCATCATTGTTTTGTTGTTTTGGAGAAGGTGTTCGACCCCCGTGGTATCCTATGGAGGGTGCTCTGAGAGTATGGGGTCCGGGGAGCCTTACTGAGGGCTGTTCGGTCTCTGTATGACTGGAGCAAGAGCTTGGTTCGCATAGCCGGCAGTAAGTCAGACTTGTTCCCGGTGTATGCTGGACTCCGGGAGGGATACCCTTTATCACTGGTCTGTTCATAGTTTTTATGGACAGAATTTCTAGGCGCAGACAGGCGCCGGCGGGGGTCTTGTTCGGGGACCGCAGGATTTCCTCTCTGCTCTTTGCGGGTGATGTTGTCCCATTGGCTCATCTAGCCAGGACTTCCAGCGTGCATTGGGGTGGAGTGTGAAGCGGCTGGGATGAGGGGACAGCACCGCTTAATCTGAGACCATGTTTCTCGTGACCAAAAGAAGAAAATTGATGACAAATTGAGGAGACGGATAGTTGAAACTGTATCCAAAGAGCCCAGAACAACCGCCAAAGACATTAAAGGTGAACTCCTAGATCAAGGTACATCAGTGTAAGATCGCTCCATTCATCGTTGTTTGAGCCAGAGTGGACTTCATGGGAGACGACGAAGGAGGACACCACTGTTGTAAGGAAATCCTAAGAAAGCCAGACTGGAATGTGCAAAAATGCATGTTGACAAGCCACAAAGCTTCTGGGAAAATGTCCTTTGGACTGATGAGACAAAACTGGAGCTTTTTTGTAAGGCATATCAGCTCCATGTTCGTAGACTCAAAAATGAAGCATACAACGAAAAGAACACTGTCCCTGTGAAACATGGAGGAGGCTCAGTTCATTTTTGGGGCTGCTTTGCTGCATCTGGCACAGGGTGTCATGAAGTTGTGCAAGGTGAAATGAAATCTCCAGATTATCAAGGCATTCTGGATAGAAATGTGCTGCCTAGTGTCAGAAAGCTTGGTCTCAGTCTCAGGTCATGGGTCTTCCAACAGGACAAGGATCCAAAACTCACAGCCAAAAACGCCCAAGAATGGCTCAGAGAAAAGCGTTGGACTATTCTGAAGTGGCCTTCTATGAGCCCAGATCTGAATCCCATTGAACATTAGTGGAAGGAGCTGAAACATGCCATTTGGAGAAGACACCCGTCAAACCTGAGACAACTGGATCAGTTTGCTCATGAGGAGTGGGCCAAAATACCTGTCGACAGGTGCAGAAGGCTCATTAACAAATACAGAAACCGTTTCATTGCAGTGATTGCCTCATACAGTTGTGCAACAAAACATTAAGTTATGGGTACGATCATTTTTGTCCAGCCCTATTTCATTAGTTTTTTTTAAATATTCTTTTAATCTACAACCTCAAAAGTAATGGCTGATTTTGATTATTTAATTTGACAAATTTTAATTTATTGTTACTTTTGAACGTTTCAAGTCATTTCAGTGAGCATTGTGGACTGTCTGTCTTTAACTGAGGGGTACCAACAATTTTATCCACCACTGTATGTGTCCTTTAGGAGGTTGTGTTCCTGTGAGAAGATATATGGCACAGTCATAAAGACAATGAGGAGGTAGAGACTTGGCCCTTATTTTGCTGATCACTGCACCAAGGTCGTTATATGCAGAGAGAACAGTGCTGAAATCCAGAGGTTCAGGAAGAGATTCTTTAACAGATGAACAAACATAAGCAGCAGTTAAGCAATTCAACAGACAAAAAAAAAAAACTCCAGGACAACACACTCATCAGGTCCAGTCAATATAAGCAGTGTGTTTGCACAACCAGGGAAAACCTAATGTTTCCCATGGTTTCAGGGATTCTACTACATAGAATCTCATAAATTCAGTGTGGTTACCAGACATAGTTACTTTAATGTTAACAGTACGTGCAGCAACTTTATGAATGACGGACCAGTTTATGGCATGGATGAGTAAGATAGCAGACAGAGGATCAACAGGGATCTTGAGCCTTCTTACCACGTCCTGAGAGATCAAATCACCATCAGAACCAGAGTCAATCAGAGTCTCAAGCACCTCCTTCGCTCCTACATGTGCCACCAAGATCTTGGTTGGTGGTCGTGAGGGTGGAGAAAAAGAGGAAATGCGGCTCATCAGTTCCCTCCTTGCTGGTCAGCCCTGGCATTTGTCAGACAGTTGCATACAAGATGTCCAGACTGTTCAGACTGTCCACATTATAGACACAGTCCTGCTCCCATACGGCACCGACGTTCTGCATGGAGGAGACATCCTGATTCCAGATGCATGGGCTCCGGGGTAGGAGTGGAATTCTGACGTGGAGCACAGGTGCTGGAAAGGAGCGGTGGAACACCCACAGCAGGAAGTGGCGGACAGAGGCTAGTGTTGCTGTGTTGCTCTCAACCCCATTCTCTCATCCTCTGATCAATGCGCACAGCCAGGTCGATCAGCTCCTCCAGTTCCTCCGGAACCTCCCTCGCCGCCAGCTCGTCTTTGAGTAAGCTAGAAAGACCTTGAAGAAAGATGTCCACCAGCTCGTCGTCCAACCAGCGGGTGCTGGCAGCCAGGGTCTGGAACTCCACAGCATAATCCGAGATGCTGCGACCTCCTTGCCTGAGATGGAGAAGCTCAGAAGCGGCAGCTCGGAGGGGTGTGGTTGGATGGAACATCATTAGAAGTTTGGTGGAGAATGCTCGAAAAGAGCAGCAAAGCTCAGCTCAGCTGTCCCATTCTGTCAACCGCCATCCCTTAGCTCGGCCAGTCAAGAAGTTCAGAGCAAAAACCACTTTGCTCAGTTCTGAGGGGAACTCACTTGGATCAAAGTCAAAATGAAGGTAGCAGGAGGTGAGAAATGCCCGGCAGTCCTCAGCTGTTCTATCAAACAGCTCAGGGTGACCCAGTCGGGTTTGTTTTGGAGGAGATGGAGGAACATGCTCCAGTCTAGAGAAACGATCATGGAGCTGCTGCATTCCAGACATGCAACCGCGCATCTGGTGAGCCAGGGCCGACAGGTCACCACCACCGGCTGAGCCTCCTTCTGCAGATTGTCCAGGTAAGGTCTGGTGCGAACCTCTTGCTGGGTTAGACATGGTCGGAGTTTAATGTTACAGCTCATAACTAGAAGGAACCCAGGAGCAGGAAGACGAATCCAAGGGATTTGAATGCTGAAAGGTTTAACAACAAAAAGTCCTCCACATATGTGCGACAAAACTATGCTGCAATGACAGGACTAAACAGGACACTGCAACAACAAGAACCGATAAGACTACTCAATAAATACCTCAAATAATAATTGAAAGTGTAAACAGCTGTGAAAACAGGAGACAGCACATGAGGGGGAGGGGCGTGGCCGCTACTTAGCACTAATCATGACAAAAGCTGAAGAAACCCACAATTGTTAGGATGGCCAGTTAAATTAGTTGTCTTTGGACCAAAAAAAAAGAAGAAGAGCATTGGGGGTGGGGGGGGGGGGTTGGATTACACTTTGGGTTTTGGACTTGTGGTTCTTGCAATGTTGTTAGCAACCAGGTCCTCTTGTAAAAAGATGGTGCTGTCACTCCCTCCCTCTTTCGTCTATAGGTTTCCTTTCTTGCTCCAGTGTGAAGGGGAAGGGCAGCTTACCCTCCCTCACTCAGCCACATGTATTCCTCCGCCAACAAGTGACAACCTGTCAACAAACGCATGCGGATGGCATAGGGACTGGTAGCAAAAAGGTCCAAGTGTGGCCAAAGTAGATACAGAGAGCGTGTGCTGTCCCAGATGTAACAAAAATGTGGCTTGTAAGGGCGGGAACACCGTAAGCTGTCTAAACAATATGCTAAAATACACCAGATTCTAGGGAGAGGTGTGCAGCGTTTGACCGTCTAAGTGAGACGTCTATTGCCGATAGGATTTCAACAGGTGTGTGTGCTAGCGGTGCACTACAAGTAACTAAAATGATGTTAATCAAAGATAAGTACAGGAAATTTAAATAAAAAGGAGGGGGAAAATGAATACAACTACCAGCACTGTAAAAAAAAACAATGATCGTATAATATTAACAGGCAGAACATTTATACTATGCTCTAATAATAATAAATTATCTGTCATAAAATGTAAAAATTAAATAAAATACAACATTGTGGAAATGTTCTATTCCTCAATCTTTTTCAAGACGCAGCCAGCCAACTCCCATGCAGTATGACCAATATTCCTGCAAAAAAATCATGTGTGATCATTCTGAATTTTTTTTTAATGGAAGTGACTAGTCACCTGTAATTAGGGCGGAGTTAGGGATGCAGTAGGGTTAGGATTAATTTGTTTGTTTAAGTTGTTACCCTAAAATGTATGTGCAAAGAAACGATTGTTTATTGACATTAGGTTAATACATTGTTTTAACTGGTTTTAAATTAAAAAGATTAAATGTACATAGTTTGTTATCTGTCTTCTCCCTCCTTGTCTACACACAGAAAAGTATCAATAAGAACACAGATAAAATACCGGATTAAAAAGCAGTTTCAATAAGAAAAGTAGTTTTGATAAAACTTTAACAATACCCATCCTTAGTAGAGAGGGTATTTAATATCCAGACTCTACCTGGGTTCCCTTCCATCTCTGGGTTCCCACAATTGCAAATGTGGTAAACTGTTTTTGTTATTGAGAAATCATTTTAGATTTTTAAAGTGGGGATGCACATGCTCAGAGGCAATTTACATAAAATGCTTGCAAAATTTTGATCAATCAATAGAGCTCCTAAAAGCACACAAGGTGTGTGTAAATAATATTACACTGTTGTTAAAATAAAATGAACATCCAATGTAGGACTTGGAGGTGACTTTCAATGGAGACTTGTTTGACTTGAATTGGACTAAAGTGGAGAGTTGTTGGTGTTGACTTGGGACTTGGCTCTGGACTTAAAGACAAAGACTTGCGACTTGCAAAACAAAGACTTCATCCCACCTCTGGTAAAACTCCTCACTACACACTTTTCTCAGTCAGATATAAACATTTTAATTCTTTTCTATGTTGTTTAAACTCTCAACAATCAAAACGTAATGGCAAAACAAGTCTAGGATTATAGAATGAAAAAGATCTGTTAGAAGATTTATGTAACTATGGAAAGCTGAACACATTCTGTACATGAGACACGGCTCGAAAGATATTGATAGACAAGATCAACAGCCGATCAGGATGCAGAACACATTGGACTGTAGAGAGAGAAAAAAGTGCACTTAAAAAAACTGCAAAACAGCGAGACCACATGAACCGTGTTGTAGCTAGGAAACACTGCAATGGAATAACCGATGGTCCAAAGACAAAATGCCTTTAAACTTAGGGCAAGGATGGCCAACCCTGGTCCTCAAGAGCTACAGCCCTGCCTGTTTTCCACTCCTCCTTGACCACCTTGCGGCTGTCTTGCTGACACGAGTGATTCCACATCCTGATTGACTGAACACACCTGATATAGGTAGTCAGTATCAAGCAGTCCAGAGAGAGCTGGAAAACAGGCGTGGTTCTAGGGTTGGCCAGCCCTGGCTTAGGAGAACCGTGTAGAATCTCATCGGAAAAAAAGCTAAATATTTACACGTCATTTACCAGAACTTGCTTGTTTATATGAATATTGATCTGATTTTTCAAAAAATATTATAATGAAAAATACTGGGGAAATGAATATCAAATATCAAAATGTCAAATGTCATACAAAACAAAGAAATTGATAAAATAACCCCTCCTTTTTCTTTTTTTATTTCATCTTTTTATTTATGAAAATGAGCTCTTTTATTTTTCCTTTTTCTTTTATTCAGTGACTTTCTGCCGATACTCAGAGAGTTTCACTTATCCCACAGATAAGATCAGTGCAGCTCTAAAACACTGATCAGTCTTAAAGGAGCCTTTTATAGTCAAATGCCTTGCTCAAGAGCATAACAGTTGTGTAAAGAGAGTAGAGAAATACTGCTGGGCAAGAGCAGGAATTCTGTCTCACAAAAGGTTGGTCTTTAGTTGATAAAAATTATGGCAGCAGTAACATAAATGCAATAGTATTGGGAGTATAGTAAAAAGCTATTCTAAGCATTTAGATGTCATTGTATTGAAGTATATAGGCGTAGGTTGCACAAACTGCTTTCACTCTAAATGTTTGAAACGTGTGCCACATGCGGTGCATCATTCCATTCATGTTGGACCTGTAATTCACACTGTGTCACACCTTAGTAGTTCATCCTTTTTGTTGAGGACTCAAATGTTCATTTTGTAACCGTTTTAATAGCCAATACCTCCTGGTCAAGAGGTGGTTTGTCAAAGGGCCAATTCTGTAGGATTAGTCGTGTGGGTTGTTGGCACTTCCAGGCAGAAAAATTAGTGACCTTATGGTGCCAAATCTGTGCTCACTTATTCCATGTTAACTGCACTGTAGGAGGGCTTTTCATCCAAGGGATTGGTTAGAATCAGTCACTAAAAAATACTGTGCAATTTTCACTTTCCATATTGACTCTGAAGGACTTTTTAACAATAATCGTATCAGGGAAACAGAATGGAGAGGGACTGCAATATGTATAACACCAGGCAAAAGACATAGACAAAAGAAGGAGCTGGGTTTGTTAAACCACAGCTTGTGCGCTAGGCTTGTGGTACTTTAGCTCAAAAGGGGTTTAAAGACAAGCATAAAAGTAAGAACAAATATCTTGATATGTTGGAACTGGGATATAAAAAATATAATATTTGTTCCGCAGAAAACCAATTCATAAGAAGAATATTGTGCTAGAAAAGTGAAAATGCAGGCAGCATGTAAATCCTTGTACAGATAACGTTTAATTGCTGACATGCTGAGCTGCTACATCGGTGTACACTATCGCTTTCTTGGGTGAAAACTGGACAGCTGTTTGTCATCACTGATGACTTTATTCTTCTAATGTACACAAAGTCACAGTCAAACTAGCCTTCAAATAAACAACTTAAACACAAAGTTTCGATTAGACAAATTACATGAACAAAAAAGGAAACATGTACTTCGATGGCCGCATTCACCAAAAAGAAAACAAGAAAACTTCTGAACAGCATCAGAACTGTTCTTTTCTTCTCAGTCTTTCTGCCATATGGAACTTGAGTAGTGTTACAACACAGGTTCCGCCCTCAGAAATACACAAAAATGAAATACATAAATTTAAATAATAAGATTTGTACTAAACAAACCAAATTAATTACAAATGCTGACACTTTCATTGTGGCAGTTAAATATACAACACTGATTTTCTACAGTTCTATCCATGAACCGTGAATCTTTGAATTCCCATAGAATCCTGCCACAATAGCAGCATTGTTTAAATGTAAGCAAACCAATTAACTACTTTATCTGCACAGAAAGCCACGGAGTGCATATGAGGAGCTAATAAGCAGCGTAAAAAAAGACCAAGTGCTAGCTAGACATGAGCCCCATTATCACTCCCAAACTATACAGGGAAAGAAGGAAACTGAGGCAGATGCTGCTGCTCATACATCGAGGCACAACAAGAAAACATCAGAACAAATGTTTATGAAATTCTTGATTGTTTTAATACTTGAATCTGTAACAACACTTGCATTGAAGAACTCTAATACTGCTAGAAAAAGTTCTCAATTGTGATATAAAACTGCGATGAGTGGGTCAAAGTCGCACTGCTCCGCACCATACATTCACTTTAAGACAAACGGATCTGTTAATGTCTTCATTTTCCACATCTGAGGTGGCATCTGGTACAAAACTATACAGCTGCATACCTCTGATGTTACTCTACACTTCTGTTGCACTGCTAATGTTAGCTTGGGGTTTTGAGGGAGAAAGTGTAAACAAAAGCTGGGCTGCCAATTTTTCATTGAAGCTTGGAGTGACACTTAGAAAAAAGAAGTTACTATATACGGCGGAAGGTCATAAAAAGGATTATCATGAAGTTCTGTGAAAGTGTAACTGTGAAAAAGAACCACGAGGTAAAAAAAGCTTCTTTGAAAATGATAAGAAATCTTTAGAAATTTTGAAGAGAAAGACAAATAAGTTGTTCACCTTAATAACACGAGAAACAAACTAAACTACATACTAAGACAAGACTCAAGGCTTGTAGAAAAAATTCAAACTCAGTCCCTTGTAGTAATGACCTTTGGTCTTTTTTGAAGCTTTGAAAATGCCAGTGAATGACTCCCACTTGAAACATAGCTAGCTACTCAATTTAACAACACTGGCAGAGATAAAATGATGATTTAAAGAGATTTTTTTAAAAGTGGCAAAATAAAGCATACTTGTGTGGCTGTAAAAAGAGGAAAAGGTTAAAGAGAAAGCAAGAAATCTGTTGCCATACTTCTAGAAGTGCTGGATAAAAGACAAGATAGGAAAAAGAACAGAATCAGAACAAAACAGAAGCCCCCCCCCCCCCCCCCTTCCAATCTTGCCCACTGCACAGAAAGCCCATTGGTGCTGTTTAAGGGACAGGTGGGTGGTCTTTGTGGGCAGTCTCGCTCTTCAAAATGAGAAAAGTAGAGAGCCAGAGGGTAGTTTGTGTGAACATCCCACGGGGATCCTGCGGGCACTTACCTATCACGTGTACGCATTTGTGCAAGTCAGGGAGTTAGTGCCGAAAACCCGCAGTACGTGTCACAACCCCCGTGTGGGTGCATGTGACTAAGGCTTTAATGAGCAGTGTTTCGTGTGGTGTTCACATGAAACAAGCTGTTACAATAATAAAAAACAATATCTGTGTCTATACAGAATGTAAACAAGATCTCAAAATGAAATGGACGTTTTTAAAATGGGTTCTAAAAGTTATATTCCTATTCTAAACCTGTTTTGTCGCTTCCAGGGTCACGGGGCTGCTGGGGTCTATCATGGCCAGGGGGACAGGCAGGGGACATCCTGGACAGGTCTGTCACAGGGCATCAATCACACACCCATGCACACTCACATTCACACCTAGGGACCATTTAGAGTTACCAATTAAACTATGGCTGCATTTACACTGCAGGTCTTGATGCTCAAGTCTGATTTTCTGACTATATCCGATTTTTTTTGACGACCCGCTTACATCATCTTTTAAAAGTGACCCGTATCTGATTTTTGCATTTACACTATACAATGCTGAAACTATCAAATGACGTTCTGAGCAGCATTTCCGCCTTCGTCGAAACTTTCCCCAGGACTAGCTTTGTCGTCAGACCGGCAGCCGGATCACCGAAAGCGGAAGTGCTGCTACACAGATCTGAGAAACTCTAAACCATCATATGAATATGTGTTTCCAGTGGTGTCCAGACAAAATAAAGGCTGATGTAAATCCCACATGTTTACATCCAAGATGCTCATTGCGGCATTGCCCGCACAGAGTTTTGAGTACTCCCACGGCTAATGTTTTTAGCATGTATTAGGCTAATGATAATCCTTCTTCGCGGTCCTTACAGCCAGGAAAAAAGCACTGACCACACGGATTTAAAACATTATAAGCGAGCAGACCCTTAATAATAATCATAACAGTAATAAAAGCACATTTAGAAGATGTGTGTTGGTCCAAATGCCAAACGTCTGGCATGGCGAAACCCTCCCCCTTTTGTTGTGTTTCTTTTGTGTGACTGCGGTTGTCATGGAGGCAATGCAGTGACGGAAGGAGGCATTGCCTTTGGGCGCTCCTGGATGAGGCAGGCGCACGAGAGGGGATGTGCGGTAGAGGAAAAAGGAGGGCTGCACGGCAGGCTTATGTACTCTCTTTGAGTTTTGAAGGAGGAAGTGTTTGCAGACGTTGTGCTGTACTAACAGTTTGATCCAAGCGGCTTCTAGCCTGTTCCAGAGCCACGGTGTCCCGCTTGATTAGTTACCGTTTGCGTCCAGACCGGGACCAGACCGGACATAACAGCGGTTTCCAACTACGGTCTGAAGCCTGAGGCTGAAAGGTAACACGCTGACAGCAAAATCAGCGCACAAAAAGCACCTTAATAAGTCCTGTGATCTCAGTTGGTGGTCTCCTGAGTTGACGTCACTGACGTACGACTCGCATTTACTGGGGAATGTTCGATTTGTCTGCTTACATGGCACACGCAAATGCACGTATCCGATTTATTTCCACATATGAATGAGGCCTGATTCTGATCTGAGGAAATCAGAATCCATGCGTATTTTCCTGCTTACACGTTCACATCCGATCTGTGCCAAATGAGAGGACTTTTATGGATCGATTATTCAATTTGATCAACATAGCCCTACCAACAAGTGTCCAAGAAACATGGTCAAATGTATGTAAAAAAAAATGAGTTAAACTTTCTACAACTTAGACTTTAATTGGTTATGTGAAACCCTTCTATGAAATAAGAAATACATTTCAGAGTGTTACACAAAGATGACTACTTCCTGTCAGCTTTCACTGGCATGTGATTACCCCACATGCGAATCCTGCGTCTAACCAACTGAGCTATCCAGCCGCAAAGACGACGGCTTCCTGTGGTGACTAATTTCTGAATTGTGTTATTGGAGTCATTTACCCTTAACATTTTAAGTGTTTGTAGAAATACAATTTATTCATCCCCCACCCCCATAGCTGTCTACCTTTAAAACTGATGGGGTATGACTGTGAACCATCGGCCCATTAGCTGAACTGACTCTCTCTCTCTCTCTCTCTCTCTGACGGGAGGCACCAGAGCAGAAGCAGGCCAATCAGAACTGCCACAACCCACCCTCAGAAGCAGGGACAACACAGGCGAGCACCCCACCCAGACCAGGCCCTGAGCAGCTGGGACACAGATCGACCCCAATCACACCCGAAGGACGAGATAACACCCCCCCTCCGCCCAGCCCGCACCCCACCCCCAACCCAGAGACTACAGAGGCAAATACCCCACCCCGTCCCAGGCAGTGATCCCGTCCCAGATGGCGGAGCCCCCATACCTCTGCCCTGGAAAACCCCCTGAGCCCAGACAGAACAGTACACCCCCATCAACAGGCCCCGGGGAGGAGCCACCCAGCCCCACTAGGTGTCACTTACATGGGACCAGAGGGACTGAAGTTCTTCTGTTGTTTAAGTTCGCTGTTGATGTTAACTTCAAGCTGATATGATCCAAAAGTAGATTCTAGTATTGGTTATAACTGATGCTGGTTTTACTCTTTCAATTAACTATCATTGTTTTTTTAGGTATGCAAAGAGCAGTAAATATTATATTATTCTCAGAAATTCTTTATTCCTAATTCATACCGTCCTTTTAAGTATTCAAAAGATTTTATCTTAAATTATATGTTCTACATGTGTAATTCCGTTAGCCTTCCAGGTTGGAAAGTTAAGCATTCTTGCTTATCGGGATGTCAGGACTGTTCCAAATGGGTGTTGGTTTGCTCGGCGTGAGCGTAGAGTTATTCATCTAAAGGAAATCACACCAGGCTGTTAACGTTGTTTTGATATTTCCCCGTTAAAGCAAATGTAGCGCTTGATGGAGCTGCTAATAAAGGGAAGATCTGATAGTTCAATCTCTTCACATAGTGACTGTTCTACATCTATCCATGAGTGATCTGCTGGATTATTATTATACAATTTTAAAATTGAATTGAAATCTACGACCAAGGAAGTTATCATAAAAGTTAGGAAATATAACCCACCGAGGGATTTAACATTTTTAAAAGTTTTTTAGCTGATTCCTGGTGATTGTTTTTCCATAAAAACTTGGATATGGATGTATCTAATGATTTAAACTATGTTGTGGGTGGTTGTGAAGGAATCAAGGAAAAACAAATTCACACTTTCAAAAGTAATCATCTGCAGGTCTTTGCCTTTAACAATATCATGAATAAAAATGGGTAAAGCTGTCATCAGCACATTAGTAACTTCTAACAGACTGACTGTTGTTTTCTGGGCTGGCTTCTGTATGGAGAAAGAGGTGCTCAGGTTCTTGACCTTTATTGCGTCATACTGCCCCCTGCTGAAGAACTCTCTCCAAATCTGATAGGAGTACGGTCGTAAATTCATGTTGCCTTTATGCAGTGGTAAAATACGCGCAACATTAAAAATATGATAAAATAAAAATAAAACAGTCGGCATTTTCTGTCCATTAGAGCAAATAAAATATCATTTTGCAGAAAAGTGCCGGATCTTAAACCCTGATTGATCTCGTAAAGCGCATGTCAGCAGGATAGAGAAACTCTCCAATTAAAAAAGAAAGAGGGTAAGAAAAAGAGCCTTTGCGCAGGGTGCAGTCTGGGCTCTGAAGGGAGGGGGCCCCGCCTCCCGTGTCCTTATAAGCTGAAAGCCTGTTTGCGGGACGCTCAACAGCCCAGGAACGCTGAATGAGGACTCTGGAGACCTATCCCGGGCTCTTAGATTTCGCGGATTAAACTGCCTATTTCGCCTTTATTGGCCATGGAGTTTCTCAGCCACAGCTACCTAAATGCGCGCAGCCCTTATGACTACACTTTTAATTTCTGGAATGACTATCTTGGACTGACGACTCTGGTTACGAAGAGCAATCAACTGAGTTTGCATCCAAATCCCAACTCCATCACTGAGTCGTTGAAAGCCACCCTGGGTTTGGATGACTCTCCGCCTTGTTCGTGCGTCGTCGGTGGCGCTGGAGAGACTGGGCACCTCAAGTGCTGCTGCCCGTCCGGAAGCCCCCCGCCGACCTCCCTCCTGGATTTGAAAGAGCCCTTCTCCATCCTGAGGCCCTTCCATAACCAGCTCGGCGTCCAGCTCCCGGAGCGGGATGTGAGTTTTAGAGGGAGCTTCCCGAATTTCGACCTGCTTGGCATGGAGAGGAAAGTGCGCAAACCTGCTTCCAGGAGCAAGCAGGAGCCCAAAATCTGCGTCTTCTGTCGAAATAACGGCGCCCCGGAGGAAATATTTGGCTCTCACGTCCTGAAGACGCCCGACGGCAGGGTGGTGTGCCCGATCCTGCGGGCGTACACCTGCCCCCTGTGCAGTGCCAACGGAGACAATGCCCACACCATCAAATACTGCCCGCTGTCCAGAGAGCAGCCGACGCAGCGACCACTGAAAGGGGGGAGGGCTGTGGGGGGTAAGAGGATGAAAATATTTTAAGTAGGAAGACTAAACGTTGATTCATTTGCACTGAAATGTTTCCAGATGACTGTTTTCATTTCGTTACAAGCCTTTATCCAAATTTTATGAGCATAATAGTTTGACTTTTTCAAGAGGTCGTATTTTTCTAGTTCTCTACTTACATAGATTTATTTTTCTCTGTAGTTCTTAGGCTTCTGAGCATTTACACACAAATGAATAATGACAAAGTGTGACTACATTTAAAAAAGAGTATTTTGTTATTTGTAAGTTTTCAAAACGGATGGATGTCATTATCTATTTCTACCAAGTATTTTTGTATGCTGAGCTAAGCTCTGCTTTCTTTTCTGTCTCAGAAAACCAAAGTTTTGTTTGCCATTAAAGAAGCTCAAGAATGTGTTATTAATGAATATTTGTGTGCATCGGACTGAAGGAGGAACTCTTTGATCCCGTCAGTCTGTGCAAAACTCCAACATTTTTTCCAACTTGCCTGAAAAGTTGAAATTCGACCCGTGAGGCAGGAGGAAAAAGACAATGCAGCCTCTGTCTAGAGATCATATTCACTGGGGAATGTTTTAATCACTTGTTGCCATGCCAAAATTTTGTTCCTATTCCAGGAGATGAGAACATATCTGGTGTCTCACACGCACATCAATGCTTCACATTTTATTTTGCTACATTCCCAAATATGAGAGAGACTAAATTTTTCTAGTTTGATAAAACATTCAGAATTTTATTTTCTGAATGGACCTTTTTACCTTTGATAACATGTTTAGATGAAACAATTAGAACTTGTCAGCTTATATAATACAATAAAACAATAATATACAACCAAATCTATTTTGATCGCAATGAACACGTGTCGTCAAAACATAAACGTGACAACATGACTTATTATCTGAAGAGTTCCAGAAAGAGGAAAAAGGGCTGTTAATGAATCTTTAATTTAGTCCACTAGGACGGCTCATTTCTGACAGTTTTGTTTACCAAAGGAGTACATCTGCATTGAAGACAGAAGATTTGCTGTTAAATACTGTGATGTTTCTTCAGTATTTTAACAACACAAGTGACTTTAGAGGGCGCTACCTCAACAGGATGTTCTTCTTACATGTACATTTAACAGCAGTTTAATGTTTTAGTGCTGTCATTTATTAATAAGGGTTTTGATAGTATTTTTGATCTTTGTATAACATAATTACATTTTCATTTTGATGCTTTTAATGTAATGGAAGCAAATTTCTATAAGCTATAGACATTGTTCACCGAAAGGTGTTTGTGTGTAAATAGTGAAAATTTCCATACTTTTGAAAGTTTAGTGCTCCACTGTTGCATAAAGAGTGTGACTGTTGAAAAAGGCTGTCAGCATTCGCCACTTTTGACAGAGCTTTTTAATTAAATAAGAGCAAAAGAAACACTGAAGAAATGTGTTATTTATGTTTTACTGTATATGCTGCTGTGCAGAATAACATGAGTTCACTAGAGAAATAAAAATTGTATGATAAAACTGTTCTATGTGGTTTTGTTTTGTCAGTGATTTAGACTGTGGTGAAATGAAGGGATTTAGAAAGATTTCTTTACACAAGCAAGTTGCTTTGATTCTTGGATTACTGTTTCACTAACACATCCAGTACATTTTTAATGTGTGAATAAATTAAGCATGAGAGCGGATGGCAAGAGAGAAATGTCTTTGTGAGCAGTAATTGGCCTGTTGATGACTGCTCAGCCAGAAACGTGAAAGTCCTGCAAATCCTACATTTGAAATAGAAAGACTTGCCTCTGAGACCTCCGCTCCAACTCAGAATGATCTGTTGCTCTCATATCTGAAAGATTTTTCCTGGGAAGGCAAACAGCTCCACAGTTGTTCTGTTGTATGGGGGGGCTGCCCACACAGGAATGTATTGGCATATGACACTCAGCCATTCAAACAGATTGTGTGAAAAGTGGAAGAAGAGATAGCTCCCTTGGCCTATGCCTGCCATCTGTGAAAAGGCTGTTGCAGACAAAGTGTAAGAGTCAAACAGGCAGGAGGCTTTTGCATGATTTCTGGAAGGAAAGCTAATGTTAACAGTTGAGCAGCTGTTACTACATATACATGAGTTCATCAGCTCGGATAGAGGTGAAATAAGATAGAATGAAAGGTCTCACTAGTAAAATAAGTCATAATTCCAAATGTTTTTAACATTGCAAAACCTATAACAAGACAGCAGGACATTCACTGAAGACCCATTACAACGAAAATTGTGTTTGTGGTGTTTCTTACATGATCTTGTAGTAATTTTTCTCATGAAGGAGGACATGTCTTAAGAAATTTAAGATCAAAACTGTCATGATTTCAAAGAGCCGAGACAGACCCAGATGCTGGAACCCGGAAGGAAAACAGGAGAGTGTGTAAGAAGTTAGATTTCTTTTTGCAGGATGCAGATCCAATGGTGTGGGTGACGGCTGAGGATTGCTGATGAGTCACAGGATGAGAAACAGGGAATCCTGACTTGGAGTCATGGCGTGGCTGGAGGGTTTGCCATGAGCAGGAATCCTGGCGTGATTGAGGAGGACCGATAGCTTTTGGAGGTGAATCCCAGGTAAACACTCTTGGTATGTATTTCCTGGAAACAAGGCATAGGAAAAATATTAACGAGAGATTTAAGCTTCAAGAGCGAGAACATGAGCGACCAGACTAAGCAAATGGAGGAGCAACGAACTGGTGATGAATGCTGGATCTGGACCTTCTTAAAGGCCCGTGCACACCGGGACGAATTTCGCGCGCGATTTTCGCCGACGTTTAACGCCTCGTGACTAAACAAAGGGCACCAATGTGAGTGTGCACACCGATGCGAAAAAACGCCACGCGTCAAAGCGTCAAAAAAAAAAACGCCTCGGGTTCATTTTTTTTTTTCGACGCATCGCGTCGAAATCTACTCGACCAATGAGAACGGCGCTTTTGCGCACATGTCTGGAGCTTATGAAGTTACAGTAAAACACAACTTGGGGGCGTTCAAACACAAAACTGTCTTGCTGAGCACACATACCAGCGAAGAAGATAGACGCCATTTAGCGTCTACACTGCCGCGAATAAATAATGACGGACATTCTAAAATATCCCCGAACCAAGCACCAGTTGGAGCTACTGGTGCTTGAAATATTCATGTTTTCTTTGTATGATTCTGACAATCGCGTAAATACTTGCTCTCTTCTTCTGAGTGAAAAGCGACTTTAAGAAGCGTAAAGATGCACAGCGCCACCTTGTGTACAGGAGTATTTCTGTTTACATTAAGCGCCATCAAACGTCAGGGAATGAAATTGCATGTTCGCTCGGCTCATCGTCAGCGAAAATCGCCTGGGTGTGAACACAAAAAACGCTGGCGAAAAACGCCTGGCGAATATTCGTCCCGGTGTGTACGGGCCTTAAGACTGCTGGAGGTTGATGAGATGAATGGATACAGCTGGGAGTCCTCAGGAGCAGAGCAGAGAGAGGAGGGGGAGGAGAGCTTCCAGAGGCACCGTGACAAATACTGCATTTATGAGTATTTGTTTTTTCATTTTGGTGAAAAAATATATTTATTTTTTCATTTATTGTAGTGAATCAGGATCAGAGAAAAAACTGCTGTTGAAAAAAGTTTTAGCACATAGGGCTCCAGGAACTGGATGGGTGGGTCATACTGGCGGAGCTCACTGGGGGCGTTTCTCTCTCGGGTCACGTCGGCGCCCCCCCCTCCATTCCACTGTTACTCGCACATTAGACACCTTGATTTATTTAGGGCTTTGTGGGGATGGTCTGGTGGAGGGGGGTACATCCGTGCTCATCTTTCACTGGTCCGCCCCACAATTTTAACTTCCACTTTAGACACGCACACCCTGCATGTTAGCAGCACACACACAGCAAATACACACCACACACAGAGGGACCCCGGAGTGGGGGGGCTCTGCTGCTTGGCAGCAGTGGGGCCTGCCACACTGGAGACCTCCTATTTTACTTGCAGCACACACACAGCACACCCACACCACCATGCATCGGTGGGGTCTTCTCCGCCTGGTCCTCTCAGGGTGGCCGGGCTTGTGGGTATCCTGTTGGCTGTGGACAGGCGTGTGGCGCTGGGGAGTCGATCGGCCAGAGAGGGTTACTGCGTGGCGACGGGTGTGGGGGGCAACCAGAAGATTGTGAGTGTGGGTGCAAGAGTGCATGGGTGGGACAGACCTGGGGGTTGACTCACTGGGATCCTCTGGGGCTCTCCCTCCTCATCACAGAGTGGGGAGGGCATGGGGGGGGTATGGGAGGAGGGGTCGGAGAACATGGCGGGTGAGGAGGGTTGTAGAGGGTAGAGTAGTGGTGGTGGGGGGTAGCTGTGGTTTCGCGTGATCTCTGGGTTGCTTGGGTCGGGTGCCATGGCTGGCTTGCGAAGACGGGGCTCCGGCTGGGTGGTGGGCGGCTCATGGGTTCTCTGGGCCCTGGCTTCGTCCTTGGCCCGTGGCTCGGTGTCCGGCGAATGGAGGCCCCCATGGCTGCCGCCTGGTACGGCAAAGCACACCTGTTCTGTGGCCTGGGGGCTCAGACGCCGGGTTCGCCTATGCCCCCGGCAACTGGCTGGGTGGGTGGGTGGTCCCAACCCTCCCGGTCTGTGTGGGACCCATCGCCGGGGGTGCTCTTGGCTTGGGGGTCTCTCCACCCCTCTCTGCTCATCTTCATGAATGAGCGCAAATTTTCATCTCAGCAGATCTGATATAATTTTTACAGCTTAAAATAATTACTTATTCAAATCAGCGCTTGTATCCTCCACATTCTCCACCTCTCTTCCTGTTATTCTCTTCCAACCCCCCCCCCCCCACATTCTTCCCCTGTCCCTCCCCGCACACACTAAATGTAACAATATAAGTATAAAATATAAAAAAGCTAAAAAGGGGTTTATGCAAATTTGTAAAACCTGTCCAGCCCTTTGTTGCACCGCCCATGTTAGCTTGGGGCTATGAGGGGCTGTAAGCTCTCATTGAAAATTTAATCAGAAATTTTTCTCACAGTTGTGGTCGGGACAGATGGCGTCCAGCCCACAACCGTTGGCCTTCCCTCATTTCCCATCATCCCTTTGTTTACATTCTCTCCCACACCCTCAACCTAACAATGGCAGTGCAACAGGAATGTGAGCCCATTTGTCTTTGGGCCTGATCATAAGATGGTGTCTATGTTGAAAATTTAAATATTTCTTTTTCTTTCTTCTTCTATGGCACCATGTGAAAGAAAGAATGAATGGGGCCATGTATGGTCAGATTTTGAATGAAAACCTCCTTCCATCAGCAAGGGCATTGAAGAAAAAATTTTGAGAAAAAAATTGAATTAAAAATCTTTGGAGGGAGTTGAAAGTCTGTGTTGCCCAGAGACAGCTCCAAAACACCACTGCTCTAGAGGAGATCTGCATGGAGGAATTGGCCAAAATACCAGCAACATTGTAAAGACATTGTAAAGACTTAGAAAAAAAGTTTGATTGCTGTCATTGCCGACAAAGGGTTTTACAAAGTATTGATTGAACTATTGTTATTGACCAAATACTTATTTTCCACCATAATTTACAAATTTTATTTAAAAAAAATCAGAACATGTGATTGTCTGGATTTTTTCTCTCATTTTGTCTCTCATAGTTGAGGTTTACCTATGATGGAAATTACACACCTCTCTTATCATTTTTTAGTGGGAGAACTTGCACAATTGGTGACTGACTGAAAACTTCTTTGCCCAAAGTTTCTAATCTTTCAAGCATTGACAGGAAACGTGTCCCATTTTTGCTGTTCAAATTCAGGATTGTGGGCTGTTGGCTTTTGATTTATACAGTTTTGAACATTTAATGTTGATTAGAATAGACAAATGTCTTACTCACAGTACGGTTGTGACACATGCTAAACGGTAATGGCAGGTGGTACAATGGTGAAACAAGATGATGAAGAAGGTGGACATGCGTTTCATCTAAATTTTGTTTAAAATTCATTGGTTTCTAACGAAAGACTTGGGCCAACTGTCTATTCACTGTAAACCTTCAGCACAATGTATGTGTTCTTGTTGGTGGGAAAATTTAAGCACTACACTCAATCCCATGTGGTTGTGGTTTTTAGTGAGAAGCACAGTAATGCGCTTGTGACGCAAGAGGGAGGAAATTGCAGAAGCTTCCTGTACAACTGTGCTTTTGTAGCATTTCCAGATGGATGGAGAGCCAGCCAGCAGGCAAACAAGCCTTAAACTAGAAAGGAATGGGACGGTCCAACAGCAAGCCATAAAATGAAAGAAATGCTGTTCTTGAACAAATAAATGTTTTAGAATTAAACAGAGGGGGAAGCTGAGTTATATACAAAGCACAGCTTTAAAGGACAGTTTGACTGAATAAAATTTGACTAAATAAAAAGGGGCATGATTTACTGTGCTATTTGATTTGGTCTTCAAAATGTCCCAATAATTGTTTATCATGTTTTGAGCATATATTTCAAATGATAAGACGGAGGACTATATTCTTGCTGATAATCTCCACAGTGACAGCTAACCTTTCAGATCTCATCTGCACAACTGGCATCTCGGTTCACAATCTTTCCAGTCAAAACCTTCATTTATCTGTCCACCTATCCAGAATTCTGGACATTAAATCTATTCTCCTTGCACGCATAATCAAGTGCAAGATAACCTTTTGCTACTGCAAATCTGTCTCTCCTGATGCATTGTCAGCCTCCCTTGCTGCTAAAATGTCTGTCTCTCCTCCCCCCCGTCTAATAACCCTACCGAACATGTAAACTACTATAATAGCACACTCTCCTCCTGCCAGTTGGCTCCCACTAAAACAAAAAATGTCTCATTCATCCACACAGCACCCTGATACACCTCTGAACAACGCACCATGAAATCCCGCAAACGACAGCTTGAGATACTGCATCGCAAAACTGGATTAACTGTACATCTCCAGATGTACATTGATTTCAATCACCAGTACAAGAATGGCCTTAATAATGCCTTCATCCTATTTCTCCAACATCATTCATTCCAGCTCCAATTATTCAAAAACTTTGTTTTCTACCACAAACAAAATCCTGAAACCTAATGATAACTCCTCTTCATCTTTCACTGTGGCCAAGTGCAACTCCTTCCTGCCTCATTTTCAATCCAAAATCAACACAATCTGCAGCTCCCTCCCTCCCAACAGAGACCCCCCCCCCCCTGAAACGTTGGCCCCCCCCCCCGCTAAGCAGCTCTCTGAATTCTTCTCTGTCTCCTCTGTGGAACTCAGCTAGCTGCTGAGGTTTCAAAGCCTCCACTTGCATTCTGGAGCCCATTTCTTCCACCCTCGTTAAAGGTTGCTGTCCCATCATCTCTCCACTAACAACAATAATTAACTCTTTACTCTGCTCTGGTACTGTGCTCCAGTCTCTCAAGCTGGCAGCTATAACCCCCATCCTGAAAAAAACTGCTCTTGACTTCGACAATGATGCAAATTTCTGTCCCATCTCCAACCTGCCATTTCTGTCCAAAATACTTGAATGAGTGGTTGCCTCCCAGCTCAAAGCTCATCTAAACTCTAATAATCAGTTTGAACTCTTTCAATCTGGTTTTTGGCAACAACACAGCATTGAAACAGCTCAGCTCAGAGTGTCCAATGACATCCTTCTCTCCTCTGACTCTGGACAGCTCTCCATCCTCATTCTCCTGGACCTCACTGCAGCATTTGACACCATCAGTCACTCCATCCTGCTCTTCCACCTCAAGAACAGTCTCAACATCACCGGCTCTGCTCTGCTTCAGTCGCTTCAGTCCAACCTCACCAACCGTCAACAGTTTGTCAGGGAAACAACTGCTCATCCTCCACTGCTCCTCTGTTGCAAGGTCTTCCCCAAAGTTCGGTGCTTGGTCCAGTCCTGTTCACCCTTTACCTCGTTCCCCTTGGCAACATCATCCTCCAGCATGGTCTAAATTTTCACTGTTTTGCTGATGATAAACAACTATACATCTCCACCAAATCCATCAGCTCCACAACTCACTTCACACGCTGTCTAACAGACATCAAAGCACAGCTTGAACACAATTTTCTCAAATCTCAGCTGTGATTAGACAGACATAGTCTCAATTGGCCCCAAAATCATCACAAACTCTATTCCAAATTTTCAGTTAAACTTTAATAACACCACACTTTTTCTGTGACGTCATTCGTGACCTTGGGCTTCTCTTTGACACCAATCTATCATTTGAACAACATGTTAACCAAATAACCCGGTCTGCCTGATTCCACCTGAAAAACATCGCCTGTCTCTGCTCCTCCCACTGTTTTTCTGCTGCTGAAATCCTCATTCACGCCTTTATTGCCTCCCGGTTAGATTGCTGTCTGTCTGTTTACACACACCCGCTCTTGTGAACACATCAAACCCGTCCTCCAGAACCTTCACCGGCTCCCCATCGCTCAGTGCATCAAATTCAAAGTTCTCCTCAACACCTTCAAAGCCCTTCATAACCTGGCCCCGCCCTGCCTGTGATCTGCTCCAGCGTCACACTCCATCCCTCTCTCTGCACTCCTCTGATGCAAACCTTTTGTCCCTCCCCTGTCGGACTAAGTATCAAACCTGGGGAGACAGAGCCTTCTCCATTGCTGCCCCGACCCTCTGGAAGCCTCTGCCCCAACGCCTCAGAGACCGCACTGACCTCGCAATGTTCTAAAAAAATCACTAAATACTCATCTTTTTAAAATAGCTTTTAATTTTTATTCTGTCATTTTTATGCTTTTATTTTCATTGTATTAGCTCAGCTTTGTTGTGTGAGCAAAATGATGCAAACATTGGTTTGTCTTCAATTTAACAGATTTCAGTAGATGCCTATTTAGGTTTTTGAAAAAATGAAAAACATGGCAGCTGAATAATCTAAAAAGTTAATCTCTACTTGAATTGACTTTTTACTCCAGATCTAGGTCTAAGTCTGGTCCCTGTGTGTGGGTGTGATTGTGTGTCCTGAGACAGGGTGTGCCCCGCCTTTGTCCCACAGTAGTCAGGGTAGGCTCTGGCAGTGTCACGGGACTGAGTGGGTTAGGAAAATGAATGGATGGATCTCTGACCCCATCTTGTGTTTGATGCTGAAATTACCTGCATTTAGACGGGTAAACAATGAGATTTGTTAACACGTCTTTCCAAAAAAAGGACTGGCTTTATTGTGGATTATTAACTACAACCATCTCTTGATTTATTATCTGATCATTCACCCTAATCCTAAAACACCATATTCAGAAAATATTTGATTTTATTGCCTTTTGCAAGCATTTCTGCATTTTAGTTTCAATGACAAAAGTACACCTCAACACACCAAACATTTGTGTTAAAGAGAACTACAAGCAGATGCAAATAAACTAGCTGAAGGAATCACACACCTACATTCATCACCTAAGCGACAGAAACTGTACAACTTTCTAATCCAAAACTTAGAGATTCTGTGATCTAATGTGACGACAGCAAAACCCCTTTTTTGAAGTAAGCCTGAAATTTGACTATATTTTCCCTAATTATGTTTTATTTTAATTAAGCAGAAAAAAGCTTTATCACAAATGTTACATCATGGGATGTTTGCTGTTACTCTCAGGATGGATGACCTCTGACTTTAATGTTGGTCCTCCATATTTTTATCTAAAAATTTAAACTGAGATTAAGTTTTCTACTACAAGTTCAAAGAATGTAGGATAACTATAAACAGTTGAGACAAGTCATCATCCCACTTTATGCACACACTAGGGATGGCCTGTTTGACACAGACGCGTCTGCGCTCATCTCACCTTCATGGTTCGACACACTATTTTGGGTCGTGTGTCAACTAGTGCAGATCATGTGGTTGATGACGTATGAAGTGCCGAATGCATTGTCTGGTTGAACCACGGTTCAGACGTCACTTGTGTTTGAACAGTTGGACGCGCTACAAATACAAATGAATCCCAAACAAAGTTTCCTGACTAGTTCACTACACTTTACCATGGGTCCTGCTAAAACACGTTCTGTGGCTTTGGATCATTTCAACTTGGTTTTTGATCCTAATAAGGTAATACACTATTAACATTATTTATAAAAGGGGTGGTTTTATAAAGACAAGTCACGCTATAGATAGCTTTATGACAAAGTTAGAGCTCATGAGTTTGAGACCAGCATTTTACAATTTTGCCTTGCACTTTTTTTTGTGATCTATGTTTTGCAGTGTCAGGAAAAGCACTTTTCACAGAAATCCCCACACATTGCGTTTTACGTTGTTTTTTTTTAAAATCATAATTTCCAAATTAACCCTTATGCTATCTTAGATGACCCCCCCTTACATTGACGTGTTCCCCCTACCATGACAAAGGTGGATAAAGGTGGAAAGATTTCATGTAATCCATGGACACCAGTGAAGATCACAAATCATTGAAGAACAAAGGTTCAGAGCTCTGTCTAGTGGGTCTAGATGACCCAACTCCCAATGTTAAAATGCCAAGGATAGCACAAGGGTTAAAGTGTTACCAGGACAAAGATCTTAGTTGAAGCAGATGATATACGTCCAGTCCGCCACCAGGTGCCACTGTTCTGTGTGGTTTCAAAGCCCAAAATGAACCCCATGGAAGCTTCATGGGGCTTCATCTCCCATCCCTAGCACACAAAAACAAAGCCTCTCACGTTGGGAGCAGAAACGGACACACTTCAAAAAAGCTCAGACTAAGTAACCTAAAGTGCAGACAGCTGTGCGTCACTCATGGAGAGCCACAGGCGAGGGTGGACCCCTCCAGGAGAACCCACTGCCAACCTGCACACAAGACACAACAGGTAAAACAAAACAGAACGGAAGATTGTGACATCTCATTAGTGCAATTTAGACAGCCATGCATGTTTCTGAACCTCGGTGCTTAAGATGCCACAAGTATTATAAATGCCAAATGCAAAAAAGAAGAAACAATACAAAGTTTAAGTTTTTCCCCATTGTTTGATGACATTTAGCAAAACTTTGCTCATTGTGCCAAAACTCAACACACAAGTAAAACATGACACAACACTGGAAATATTGCATTTGTGTGTGTCCATCTCAAACTCTACTATTAAATTTTAACATTTGGTTGTCCAAATGAAGCTGTGATAACAAAATAACACATGCCTGCTGCTCGTTACTTTACTTTTTTCCAGTCCTATACTAATTGATAGGGGAAAAACAGCACAAACAAGCTCCTCATGTTTTTCATATAACTTTATTTTAAAGCAAGGACCATGATGAAACTGGTTTTAGACATAACCCGGTTTTAATAGAATTCAGACAACAGTTTGAAAAACGATACAAAAACAAGTTTCCACACATGTGGTCTATGCGACTGCTGAAAGTGAGATATGGAAAATTGTTATGCCTTAATTTACATCGATCAAAAATGAAATCAAGAATTATTTACTGCCTCCATGTTTATTTTCGCTGATTTTAGGTATTCCATTACAGTGAGTTGAACCCTCTCTCTCTCTACATCTGCCTTTTGAGCAAAGTTCTGCGCTGCTGTGAGTCTACCGAACTACCCCCCCCCCTCTCTGCGGGGCACATTGATCTCAAACTCATGAAGACCAGAGATGCAGTCACGCGCAGCTTACAGGGAAAAATAAATTAAGAAAGAGTGAAATATTATAGAAAAAAGCCATCTCACGGCTCTTATCTTTAACACCAAAGGGGCAACTTTAGAGTTGTATCATTTGCAGCTGACACATCAGTACTCGGGGGGGGGGTCTCTGCTCTGCTGCTCACCTGCTGTTCTGCGGGGGCGAGGGAACTCCTTGCAGCAAGTCTTTTCGTCTTATCCTTGAGCCAGTTTGGCAAGCAATGTGACTGAAGCAGTGACGGCATGTCTGTACTTCAACCAATCCCCAATTAAGCGTGTGCATGTATGTGTGTATCCGCCAGTAACTCTTTAAAACAAAAAAGTATCGTCATTTTGTTTAGTTTAACAGAGAGAAAATGTTAAGAGCCTACAAAACCTAAGTTATGATAAAACAAGGGTTGCTGTAGTCCAGTAATTGTAATTAATTTGAACTGTAATTCATTCTGTTCGTCTGTTACTGACAAAAGTAATAAATTACAGTAATTTGTTACTTTGTAATCCCTTAGCCCTAACACTGCTCATGTCACGTGAATGTTGCCTCAGACTTGTTGCATATGCGGCATGTGGATGGCAGTCGTATACATCCAAACCTGCTTTCCAGTTGGAATCTCCTTATTATGAATGCTACTGTGAAGCGGCCTAGATGTGGGTGGTCTCTGCCCAGCTTCCTTCTTAGTCAGGCTATGATCCACCAAAGTTGCTCTTCCGTTTTTTTTTTTTTTACAGTTTTTCTCAATCGTTTACACCTGTTTTCTGAAAGCACGTCTCATATTCTCAAAACTTAACAAACAAATAAAACACACACACACACACACACACACACACACAATCCTTTCATCAGAGGAACCCATAGCTGAGTGTGGCCCAACTTGAGCCATTTTACTGGCACCTCTGTCATCCAGACATTTTGATTGGAGTACAGGTACTGTATAGTAACCAAACCTTCTTTGGCACTATGTAGTACATCCCATGACATATTGTATTAGTGGGTGATTCCTGTTTACTTCATGAATGGTTGCTGTCATACACTAACAATGCAAGTGTCCTGTACAATTTACTCTCCAATGTCTTCAGGATGCATCTTTTTCTAAAATGTTTTTTTTAAGTGAGCATATTTTTGTGCAGTCCAATGTAAGTATATCTGCTCTGCATGTGTTGCACTGACTTGTTTGGTAAGAAAAAGAGGGTTTCAAAGCACGAGTGTCTGAATACTAATTTTTCTGTGCATGTGAAAAATCTGAAGGATTTTCTTTAAGTTGAACTAATTTAGGATTATGGCAAAGCATACTGAAGATCAAAGTGCTTTTCATAATGCCCTACAGTGCTGGGTAGACATAAATCAGATATTATGAATGAAGTGTGTGCCATTGGGCGCAAAAGTTTGGCTTTGGTAATGCTACAGTAGTTTTTTTTTTTTTTTTACTTGTTCTGTCCAACAGCTTAGCAAACAGATTAGAGCTGAAGGCTTTTTGTGTTGGACAGGTTTTACTATCACAAAAAGAGGTTATATAGCTTCGAGAAACTAGAGTGTAGCTTTGTATAAACCCCTTTTTGTTGTATTAGTTTTTATTTATTTGTTACATTTAGTGTGTGTGGGGAGGGAGAGGGGAGAATGTGAGGGGAGGGTGGAAGAGCAAAGGAAGAGGTGAAAAGGTGTGAAAAGCTACAGTAGTTTGGGTTGAACTGCTTCATTTCGCACGATATACGAGTTTGTTTTAAGTATTTTAATAAAACCAGTCTGCTTTGCAAGACTGTATGTTGTCAATTAGAAGAACTTTAAATATTCAGAAATAGGGGTTTGTTAATGGCCTCTTTGACATCAACCCTCTTCTTCCTCCTCTGCTTCTTCCTCTTCCTCTAGCTCTCCCTCCATTCATGCTTGCAAAGTTTTTGAAATGGCTAAACTGATAGCTTGTGTATGTCTATTATGGATACATGTGTTTTCCATGTGGCACCCTGAGATTCCCTTTCTGACAGAAGTGTCTTATAAATGAAATAGAGTGTTGTAGAATTGCATATAGAATTGGTATATGTACATGTGTTTGAGGCATGGTAACAAAAGCTGTGTTACTTTAGTCTAAGCATGAGTCTATTGAGCCTAAACAATGAGCAGAAACGTTATGAGCTCTGGATCATGACCGACAATGACAATAGGTGAGTATTGGAACGAAGATCGACCAGTAAATTGGGAGCTTTGCTTTCTGACTCAGCTCTCTTTTCACCGCACCGGATCAGTAACCGTATCAGTGGATGCCGCACCAATCCACCAGCCGATCTCCTGCTCATGAACAAGACCCCAAAATACCTAAACCCTCCACCTGGGGCAGGAGATCTTCACCCACCAGAGAGGACAAACTACTTTTCTGCAGTCGAGAACCTTGGTCTCAGACTAGAGATGTAACATCTCATTTTAACGATTTGATTCAGATCATATTTTTGATTGACGATACGATTTATAGTCGATTTTGGTTCGTTTTGAAAGATCTGATTTAATCCAATTACCTGACCTAAAATGGATCCAGAATATCTTTTGGCAAAACTTCAATCAGTGGGACTCATAGAAAAATATTTTGTTACTAAACAGTGCATGTGAAGTTTCCAGATGATCCGTTTTATCTGTCATTACATGTTTGTTGTTCATTGTGATGCATTATCTCAAGGGTCTGTCCTAGGACCAACATTATTCAGTCTGTATATAAATGACATTGTTAGTCCATTGAAAGGTTAAAATCATCGTCTCAGCTAACGACTAATAACTAATAATTTAGAACTGATAATAGAGGTAAAAATAATGAAACAATGGTTTTATGTGAACAACTTATCACAAAACTGCAAAAAAATTTAACTAAAACATTTTAACAATATTCAGCAACAGACATAGAAATCTTTTTCATTTGAAATAGATGGTATTAATTTAATAATGACAGAGTCAAGGAGGTTAGCTATTTCTGGGTATCATTATTGTTGAGGGTATTACTCCCAAATTGATCATATCAAAACAAAAATAGCAAAAAAAACTGCTGGATAACAAAGCTATGCATTTTACCCTTGTGCTATCTTAGATGACCCCCCCCCCCCCTTTCCATTGAGGTGTTCTCCCTACCATGACTAAGGTGGATAAATGTGGAAAAAGATTTCATGTAATCCATGGACACCAGTGAAGATCACAAATCATTGAAGAAAAAAGGTTCAGAGCTCTGTCTAGTGGGTCTAGATGACCCAACTCCCACCGTTAAAGTGCCTAGGATAGCACAGGGGTTACTGCATAACTCCGAGATTGTTCCATATCTAAATTACTGTATTGAAATGTTCTCCCTGTGCATGCATGGGTATTCTCCAGGGACCGTCCAAAAACAAAAACATGCTTCATAGGTGGGACAGACAGGTGACCCGTCCAGGACGTCCCCTGCCTTCACCCATGAGTGGCCGGATAGGCTCCAGCAGCCCCGTGACCCTGAAAGGGACAAATGGGTTTGAAAGATGAATGAATGAATGTAAAACATTTCAATTTCTATTCCACAAAAAAGGCAATAATAAATATTTCTGGAAGTAATTGGAGGAGTTGTCTTTGAGCCTGAAAACTTTGTTTGTTTTCAGTTTGTTTGTTGCTGTCGCTTCTGTCTGCAGTGTGACATGAAATTCAGTAGTCCTGATAGGGCCTAAAAAAGGCTTACATTTTTTTTTGCAAAGAAGCTATGCGAGAAACCTTTTATCAAAAGCGCTGCAGAGAACCTTTGTGTCCCTTTTAATCTAAACACGGGCTTGTTAATTGTTAAAATTTTCAAGCTTGCTCTTATTTATGTTTTAAAAGATTACATGGACCTAAAATATTCCAAAGTGTTTGAATAAAATAACGTCCCACTGCACTCTAAGATAATGTTCACTGAAATCATCATTAGGATTTAAAATTCATATGCTGTCTGTAATATGTAGCAGACAGGAAGCAGAGTTTTCTGTGTTGCTCAGCCAAACACTGATTGCAGCTGCAGAGTAACATTAGACATATGAGAGCATGTGAGTGCTGTGTGTTTTTAACACAGCCGCTCAATACACAAAACAACCTCTTGCAGGATCATTTGTAACACAAAAAATATACTTTTTTTTATCATTTTTAGTGTTTATAACTAATATGGGTGTAACAAATAAAAATTCCACTTCATGATCTTGAAGAAATCCAAGGAATTTGGAAAACCCCACCTTCACTGTTCAGGAGCAGGTATTTCTCTCTGAGTCCCACTGGTTGAAGTTTTAGATAAAGATGTCCTGGACTGATTTTAGGTCAGTGAATTGGATCCAATCTGATTGTTCAAAATGAACCAAAATCGACTATGAACCTATTATGACTGTAATTAAGTAGACATTTGAAATAACTGCCCTTAGCCGGAACCTTCTCCTAATCAGGGCTTTATCACCTGTTGTCTACATCATTTGTCTAATTCTGTTACATAATTGGTTTTATTTGTAACGTTTTGAACCTGCACATAGTCTTGAAAATATTCTGATTAACATCCTGCTTTTTTCAAATTTTTTCTTGAACACACAGTTTTAGTTGCTGCCACAAGGTGTCAGTAAGAACTTTGCTACTGGAGAACCGTTTCTGTGACAAAGAATCAAACGAACAGATAGAAAACATCAAATTAGGACTGATGCCGATGTCTTTCTTAATACCAAAATCAAATTATGTTGAAGTCAAATATTACAACCTCAAAATAAAAACCCACTCAGCCTTGATTCTATATCTTATTATCATTTTAATAAAGAATACTGGACTACTGGAATACTAGATAAAGAAAAATACACAATTTTCAGATTCATTGCAAGAAATGACAATTTACTTTCACAAAGTTCATAATTTTCCTTTGGCCAACTTAGTTTTCTTTTCTAGAGGGGCTAAATACAATAACACAATTATAAATATATTTGTACAGATAAAGGTTAAAAAATGTACTATATATTTGAACTATCACCTGCTCAAAATTGACTGAAGGATTTTAAAAATCTACCGAGATAAAAACCCTTTTAAAATGTTTTTATTACTAGTTTTTGTTTTCTGTAAATGAGCAGGACATCAAAGACATTAAGCAGCTTTTTTCGTGCCTTTTCCAGCTCGTTTGTAGTTGTGATAAATCTGCAAAATAACTGTGTGATCAAGTCCATCTGTTCGCTTTAGTGTTATACTACCCCCTTTACTTGCCTGACTTAACTCACTACAGCAGCAGGAATCAAACAATTTCTAAGAGTTCAACCATTCATAGCCTTGAAAATGTCCACCTACCTTTGAATACTAGCTGTGTTTTACAGTCCCCCTCTCACACATGCACAGCCTTTAGTGAATGCTAATGTTGTATGATTGCAGCTTGGCTATGGGTGGGACCAGACTTGTTTCCAAACACTTAATTCAATTTGTCATTGCCATTCAGGGGAGTTCAAGTGGTGTAATTTGTGTTAATGAGGGGTAATAAAGTCATAGCGCCCCATATTACTGCCAGGGGGGTGTAAGTGAGTGAGTGTGTTTCAGTGGAAAATGTGTGTACAAGGATGACGGCTGTAGGTGTGGGATTGACTTGCTTTGGTCGCCTGGCGGTTCCTTCGGCATGCCGTCCATCAGGACACTGTCACTCCGTCCTTTCTCTCCATTGTACCCCTAATTAGATTGCCTTTGTTGGGTTAATGCCGCTGCCATCTGGTTGGCTGTCCGTGGGTGTCAGCCGCAAGGTTGAGGTGAGGGGAACTGAGGAGAAATGGTTGTGATGGTGGAGGGCCCTCCTCCTCCCATCGTCCACGCTGCCTTGTCTTCATTCTATACATCAGAGTGAAGCCTGACACCAAAAGGGCCTTTTCAAACTTGAAGGAATTAGTGAAAGATTGATGTCTTCTTTTTTCCTATGAGTGAAAGAGGCCACAGCGGCTCAGAAGTGAGACTTTTTCTGCACAGTCATGTGCCGCTGCTCATGCTGTACAATAGAGAAGCTTCGGGTCAGCAAAGCTTTGATGCTAGCTTAAAAAAAAGGGGGAACTATTGATAACACATATTTAATAACTACAATTGTAATCTTTTACAGATGTTTGTATAGGTTTGAAGCTAACTTTACAGAATTGATTTGTTTCAAATAAATTGCTGAGCTGAAGATAGAAATTCAATATCACCACATATTGTTTCCTCGCATGTGATTTAATTTAATGATTCATGATGGTTAACAAATATGTATTTTGTAAAATTCTTTTTTTTAATGATCCTGTTTTCATAGATATTTCTATAATGACAAATCTGCACATATTTCGGACACTTGATCTGTATATGTTATTATTATTTTTCACATTATGTTATTTCTCTTTACATCCGTTTCCTGTACTTCATCTTTGTCATGAGGTTTATTGATACATGGGTGTTTTAATGACCTGAACCTGTGTTGGTAAAGTATAAATAACTGATCAGAAGTTAAGAACTGGATAATGATAATGTAGATTAGAAAAAAGTAAAAGATAAGCAAAGCAAAGCAGGTGTGGGATTATATACATTTGCTTTCTCCCACTCCCTTTTAAGCAATCTACTGAACTCTTTCTAACAGTCAAAATATTCAATAGTTTCATAGTGTCACTAACTATATGCAAAAGAGCTAATATGATTACTTATGATTAAGGGTAATAATTGAATAGTGTATGTGGATGTATGCATATTCTCCAATCAATTTCATGACTCATTATCCTATGTTTATATATCCTTGTACAGATATAAACTTACGTTGTTTGGCATGTTTTTTGCATTCTTTTTGCTTTCATTGCTTGAAATAAACAATTTCCAAACTATGATTCTGAGCATGACAGTGTCTCTCACCCACCACCTGAAATGACTTGGAAAATGAAGCGGATCTGTACGATACCTGGAATTTGCTGGTTGGGAATGTGTGGTTGTGAAGTTAGTTTCATCTGTGCTCTTAGCATTTACCATGTATACTTGTGTCTGACAGGACAGCTTTCTGAACAAGGTCAAGCTGTGTGTCATACTTTTGCAGCCAGATTTACCTTGAAGGTTTATAGCTTGTTAAAGCAAAGTAATTCAAATCATGTCTATTTACACTGATTATTCTTTAGTTATTGAGATTATAATATTGTTTTGACAGAAAAAGTAAATACTCCAATGTAATGCATTTGTCATATGTAACCCCTTACAATATTTGATCGTGTCAACTGCTCAAAACACTTTGTTTAGGCCTTGGGACATTTGTGAGACACCTTGGGTCAAGGCTTTGGCAAGATTTGTCAACAGCTGAATGTTGACCAGCAATGAAGTGACTTAATGCCAAATCCTGAGTAATATTTTGGTTTTTTTAAAAACAGCTAATGGATTAGGCTATGTTCCCTCAGTAATCACAGAAGTTATGTTCTAAAAATAACCCTTGATTGGTGAAATCTGAATTAAAGCTATTAAAACTAAAAACCATGCAATAGTCTTTGTTGGCTTATTTAGGTGAAAATCGGAAATGGCAATGAATGTCTTCAAATGTTTATTTTTTCTCTGGATAATAAAAAGCACTCTCCTCAAGGTAAACAGTTTCTAAGTGCAAAGAAATGAAACGCAAGTAGTGGTTCATCAAAGCTACTGAATTTGTAAGAGGTGTGAGTCTCTAGCTATGATTTAAAAATCATAACGAAGGAGAGTTTATAGTGACAAAAATGTGAGGTTTGGCTATTCCCTAAAGTTTTTTTCTCAAGGCTGACATTCCTCCTCTCTGCCGGGAAAGAATACAAATTAGAGAAACATTAGCTCCACCTTGTCATGCAAGACAGAATGTTTTTTTTTAGTTATAAATGTTTGTGCAGGCCTCTGTGTGGGTAAACGTGTGTCCATGCGTGTCATGGGGGCTGTTAAGACTTTAACGTCGATGTCTCAAGTCTTCCTGGCTCGCTCATTCAAGCACTGAGCACAACCCCCAGATGACCCTGAGCAGTTGGCTGACAGTGCCGCCTTCACGGCTCTTTCCTCCCACCCGGAACAACATCGTCCATCTGCCCTCTGACACGCCGCAACACAATCTGCTGGGTGTCTGCCCTGGCACAATGATGTTTACACAGACTCCACTCCGAATTCATTGAGATTGCATTTATGACAGAGCACTGCAAAGAGTGGTTTTGTGTTCTGTTACATTTGCAGCTGTTTAATGGATCCTTTGAAACAGCACATGAGATGAAGGGAATGGTAGACTCGGACCATCCCTGGTCTAAACTGAAGGCTTGCTTAAGGTCAGACATTGAGCAGGAAAAGTAAATTAAATCAAAACAATAAGTAATGATGGTTCTACAATGGTGGGAAATTGTTAATGCACGTAAACAAGGGAGCAATGATCCCTTCATATTGCTGTAATTCAGCAGATTTTCAGTTGTCATCTTATGAGTAAATATTCAGTACGTGTCTGGCTTTTCAAATAATATGTACTGAGTACAAAAAGATTTAATACTTAATTTATAAATTGTCTATTCTGAGCTGTCATTTAGTTTCTAATATATATATATAATATATATATATATATATACATATATATATATATATATATATATATATACATATATACATATATACAAATTATATACAAATTCAGTAGTTGTGGATGGTGTTATGTTCATTATGTTGAAGTACACATGCTTAATCTTTGTCCTATTACTGTCTAGTTAAACCTAGTCTCTGATTCTTGAGCAACATTTTCCTTCACTTTAACTGCTAACATGAGTGATTTTCCTAGTTAGATATGGCAGTCCTGATGAAATGATGACATATAAATGTGTGAACTTTAAATCAATCTGGTCTTATTGTGCTTTGACAGTTTTGACAAAAGGGGCTGTATGGTGGTGTAGTGGCTAGCACTCTCACTTCACAGCAAGAAGGCCCTGGTTCAAACCCCAGCTGGAACCCTTCTGAGGGTAACTTGCATGTTCTCCTTGTTCATGTGTGGGTTTTTCTCTGGGCACTTGCAGCTTCCTTCCATTGTATAAAAATATGCTGCATTGGTTGACTGATCATTGTAAATTGTGCTTAGATGTGACTTTGCAACAGACAACCAACCTATCCATGGTGTAACCCCACCCTCACCAAACATCAGCAGAGATAGGCTCCAGAACTCCATCACCCCCAAAAGGGATTCAGTGGAATTTGATGGATGGATTTTTTGATAAATGATAAAAATATGACTTTTGAAACTGAACAAAACCATCAGAAAGTGAACACATGGATCATCAAAACCTTGTGGGTTTTTTTTCTGCTGATAAATGCACATACTTCTGTAACTCTTTTGCAAAAACAGCTTTTTTAAGGAAAAAGTAACTGAATCAGTACTTTTGGTAGCTTTTGAGTTGATCCCTTTTAACTTTACTTGAGTATTTTACGGCCACTTCTCGCAGTTGTAGAGAAAAACATAACAGTGTAGAAGCACTGTTGATACTGTTTTTGATACTACTCTACCTAATGCCTTTAATGGATGGAAATGAAGACATTCCATGGCTTTTACTTTGAAGTTCATTCCTGCAGTATGAAACTTTCAGGAACGCTTGCTTCAATTAAAGTGGAAAAACACTCGGGTCCAAGGCCAATCATTCCAAAAGTATCCTTTAAGCTGTAAAAGTTTTTCTTGGATTTATAAACACTGCATAACTTCAGAACAGCTTGGGCCTAAATTCTATTATCTTGAAAGTCAAAATGTATTAAAGTATGTCATTTTTTTTAAACTTTTAGCCACATGTTAAGCACACCCTTCGTGTAATGGTCTTATTAAAAGAGAGATGGTTTCCAAGAACGCTGGCTCATGCCAAATTAAGCCTGAATGAAATCAGAGATGATTAGAGAACTTATTAGTTCTCGTCATGTTCTTTAGGGTAATACAATAAACATGACCCTCAAATAATGGAGACCATCAGGAAAGCAAAAATACTTACTTTTTTTCAGAGTGTAGGCACTGAGATCAAAGAACTTAGTTTAATTCTGTAATGAGATAGTTGTTTATGAAGAATGCATGTTGTTAAAAGGCTAACTGTTTTTCACTCATCTAAAAAAATAAAGAACTTCAGGGATGACAGCAAATAAAGATAAGATAGAAGTTCCTGTGAATAAAAAGTCTACTGTAAAAAAGTTTTAGTGGTTGGAATTCTCGCCTCACAGCGTAAAGGCCTTTGGTCCTCGCACATGTGTAGCTTTTCTTTGGCTTCCTCCCACAGTCCAGACATGTGATTCATGGGTTTATTGGTCTCTTTGAATTCACCTTAAGTCTAAATGAGAGTGTTTTAATGGACTTGCAACCTGTTTGTGGTGCACTTCGCCTCTACCAAACAGTAGCTGGGATGGGTTCCAGTGATTCAGCAGTTTTTTTGCCCCTTTGACAGACAGTAGTGCCACAGTAGGGACTTGAGATGTGGTAGAGACAGCAGTGATGGTCCTCACAGTTAACTATTCCAACAGAGCGCAGGACAGATGAGCTCTGGAAGAGAAAAGTGAAATCTAATCAACAAAAGTTCCAAGGTAAATTTATGACACTGGCAAAAAGGGAAGAAATAAAAAGTTAGAACAAGGTCATGTTTAATTCCCACAAAAACCTGTAAATAATCCAGAAGCTCCAAGAGTGCAACACTACATAGGAGATAAAGCTCAAAGGTTTTGCTGCTGGAATTCCAAAAGGATTTGCACGAGAAGAACAGATGAGCTCTCTTCGTTGTCTTTTGTGTTGCCTACACCTTTTCTTTGCAACAATGACACGCCAAGATGTTATACCAGCTCACACCAGCCTTTCAGAAGTGAATAAATATAGAAGAAAAAAAATGTGCAGCAATCCTGTTTCATGCTTGATGACTCTTTTTGCATATGCTACATTTGTCTGTTTACGTCTACCTGAACACTTCAGTCCTTACTCCTTCCCTCCAACCAGTTAGCTTCAGCAGTCACAAACATTTCCATTAGAACTCCTTTTTCTACTGTTTTGCCGCCTACTGACCACTCAAAATGCTCTCCCATCTGTTTCAACTAAGCCCCCACATTCCGACCCCAAATTTGAACCATGGCAGTATCAAATGTTGCAGGTACTTAAGGCTGGTTTAAAGCTGTGTTCACACTGAATAGGGGCGTCCAGTTTCAATGTTAAGTTACTGTACAGATGCAATCAGAGGTCCTGGGTGTTGTGACGCGACATTTTCAGAGTTCAAATCTCTGAACTTTGGCAAAGAATACACGTTGTGTAGGTAGGTAAATGGGTAGGCGGGTATAACATCACAACAGGAAAGTTACAATGTCATTAAGATTACATATGTAGCTGGTGGAGTCCAAAACCAACATGGAAGGAGAATCTGAACGTTCTCCTATAGAGCATAATGACATTTCTCTCATTCACATAATACAAAGTTCTTCCAATTTTATTGGTATTTTTTCCCACCTCAGACAAAGTCTTCAAACTGGGTCACAGAGAGACAGAAGGACCGTTGAAAGCGGCCGTCATTCAATGCAGCTCCTGCAGTAGATGGTGAAGCTCAGTGGACTGGGAGAGTCTCTGATTGATTTCATGAACCAGGCATGGAGACGTCATTCCCAATGCTTTTGTAGAGCTCTTCAAAAACAATTCAATCTGAGCTTTAAACCATATCTGTGAGATATACAGTCAATGCTCCATGTAGTGATGAGGTTAAACTCATGCTAATATCTCTATGATCTAGTTAATTTGTTGTTCTGTACTTCACTTCTGTGTTTAGTTTGTGTACAGCAGGGAAGTGCGGTCAGGGAAGACATGTGAGGCAGTGCCGTACCTAAACTCTATTCCATCGTACATCACAGATGATAAGTTATATTTGCAAAAAAGTGACTAAAGTGATGATAAATAAAAGAAAAAGGAGGGATTGATCATGTAGGTTGATTATCCCCCATTTTACGGTGCACCATAATGGTGTGAGCAACTGCATCTTGATATTTTGAGGGTTGAAGTCAGAATTAGTCTTCACCGTTGACTTCCCTCACAGTCACACAGACATTGTCTCCAGGCTCTTCTGCTTTTGTGCAGTTCACAGGGTTAAAATAGACGTTTCAGATGAACTATATTGTGCCCTCTCTTCTCTATCCATATCCTTTATTCACAGCCGCGTAATTGGTAGTCAATTTGAGCTCCCCCTTTGCCTATTGTGGGCACATTTTGCTTTGACAGAGTGCGGAAGATTAATGGCCATGAGCAGCCAAGGGAGGCTCGCCTCAGCAAGCATGAGCGCCCTAAATTCATTACACCAATTTCCCCCTGTCCTGCGCTCCCCTACTTGCACCCACAAGAGACAAAATAAAGGGGGAGAAAGACAAGAATGAAAGGGGATTAAAGTGAAAAAGTCAGATGGTGGTGAAATGGAGACAAAGAAACAAAGAATTAGGGAGGTAGTTACATGTTGATAATGTTTCTAAAACTGTGCACACCAACAGCTCAAAGAACAACGCGTCGTTTTGGTGCAAAATATCTTTAGCTTCATTTTCAGGCAGCTTTGACGTATTGATTAATTACTGGGACAGCTGAAGCATTGGTTCATTTTATACAACTTCACACATTGATAGCATTTAACTCTTAGTTTGTTACTCTTTCTATTTTCTGTTGTAATAAAAATCTTTTGTTTTTGTACATTGACACTGTAACCCAAGACTGTTCAATTAAAATAATCATCACTGTTAAAATATAAAAGGGCCAATTTGGGAGCTCCTAGAAAGAGCGAACACCTCAAGAAGGTCCAAATGTTCATAAAGCTGCATTGCCAACATCTAGTCCTCATCAAAACACCCACTGAAGTGGGAAGAGCAATCGCTTGGCTGCGCCAAGTATTTCTCAGGCTTCTGTGGTACATTTAAATCACTGTCATTAGCCGTGGGTCTGCTGGCATCACAGCCTGACTGGCTCAGATGAGCAGGAAACACCTTGAACTTGGGAATGATAAGGGTGACCTGTCCCCATTTATGTGCGGCACCCCATAATTGCAATGATTTATTTCTCCTGTCAGAGACAAAGGGTATGCCCCCAGTCTCCCCTCTGCATTCCATTCGCTCTCTCTGTTTTCCCTCCTGCTGCAGTCTGTCTGGTTAAACTAAAATAAAATAGGGATTTATGCATGTGCAAAGAAAAAGGGTACCTAATTTATGTTCA
This sequence comes from Oryzias sinensis, assembly GCA_037389245.1. Classification (NCBI taxonomy): domain Eukaryota; kingdom Metazoa; phylum Chordata; class Actinopteri; order Beloniformes; family Adrianichthyidae; genus Oryzias; species Oryzias sinensis. The sequence goes on along the minus strand of CM074496.1, from coordinate 840,571 downwards.
AGCGCGTTGTCTGTGTGTGTTCATGTGTTTTCCAGTGCGGTTTTTTGGCCTCAACAACCTATCAATACAACCATGTGGTTGGGAATCAGACACTTGGTGCTCCTGGCAGTGGCATCACACATCCAGAACTGACACAGGCCAGTGGCCTCAGGGAGTCCCGGGATAGAGCTATGCACCGTGTCTACATCTCACAATGAAACTGCCAGTCACATATCAGCCCCTCCTCATGATCCTGCACCACCTAGGTAGGATGACCCACCCCTGTAATGCTCTGACTGCTTCCTGGTTGTTGCAAGGTCTTTAAATAGATATATATTTTACAGGGCAGTTGTGACTGAGACATTAACAGCTGCACTGAGCACTGTTGTCCACTGATAGTTATTAAGATTATTTATAAATCATGCAGTACCAACAGACACTGAGCACGGCGTATAAATAAGTATCTGCACATGCGAACTGCTATTTACAAAACAACAACACACATACAGTGTAATAGATGTATTAATGTGAAAGGACCAGTCAGACAAACAAAAGTCATTTGCATCATAACTAGTTTATGAGGAGGAAGTAACTTTCTGTTTTCCCTTCCATGTGACATATAAATAGAATTCCTTTTCAAGATGATTAAAGGCTTTGGTCTGATTGTTGTTTTTTTCTGTTTGTTAGCCAGACATATTTTGACTTAGAAGGATCATGCACCTGCTGTGAAATGTCACTTTTAGCTGATGTACCACGACCTTTGAGTTCCCCTTTAATGTCTAAAGGATGCTGAGCTCTTTGGCCATATTCGTGCTGTCTGTCTATTGTTTTTGTCATCAATTTTCCTGGCAAATTGAGGGAGGTTGAAACCAATCTTTTGGGCCTTAAACGTCTGATCAATCAGTGCAGCTGTAATGACAGGAACATTTAACTGCTTGAAGAGGGTCCTTTACTTTTTTCATTTCCTCTAGTCAAAACAATTTTATCAATCATTTTTTATTAAAATTATGATAAAAATTGTATCATAATTTTTGTTCTTCATTCACTACTTTGCTTTTTACCATTATTGTGTTCAATAACAGAGAAAAAAGACCAACTAGATTACAAGGACTATTTAAAAGCAGTATGAAAACGGGCAAGGCTAATCAACCAAGAACTTTCTGCTCCTTTTTTAAAGTTTATTCTTTAATTTGGGTCTTGAGTTTGTTGTGATTTTCGATTTAGGTAATGTCATTTTTTTAATTGAACAAGCTCAAATATTACTATAGACTCAATGAAAGGGCTGCAGCAAGGCTTCTAATGATGACAGCTGACTTTAGGAACTTTTTCACAGGATCAAGATATTTGTCCTTGTCTTCAAAGCCTTTGGCAGGTTAGCATAGCAACATTGTTGTGTGATTTGTTCTGGTGTGTAATTTATGGATCCTCTCTGGCTCAGACACTCAACAGACTCTTGACACCTGTTCAAAGACTACAATAAATGCTGTTTCTGTGCTGCAATCATTTGGGAAAGAAGTGTAAGTGAAAGAGAGAGCACAACGCTGGACACAATTATTTTATTTTAGTCTACTTTTAACTTGCACAACAAAAGGAGAACTATTAAATTTCAGAAGGCTTTGGGGCCACATGCAGGCCAACTAATAAATCAGCAAAGGCGGGAAAGATTCATTGATAGAAGATCATAAAGGGCCTTTATTGAAGTAATTGAGGCAAGATGTAGAGGTTCTCTGCCCTCTTTAGGTGGATTGCTCATCTTAAGTCTACATACAAACAACAAAAGAAGACACTAACTGTTTTGCAGTGAAAAGTCACCAGAGTTGCCTGTTGTTGGTATAAGGACAGGTGTTGTGGGGGTCATTGGTAGAAGTATAACTTAAATGCCAGGGGGTGCTGAGACTAGTAACAGCAACTGATCATAAAAGTGTCACAAGAAAACTGCAGGAGACACAAAGTCTTTATTTGAGTCAGGGCTCTGCCAGCCAGATGTGGAGGTATCAGGCTGCAACTGGATCATAACCTGCCTGTCATTCATGCCAAATCTGAAACTAACAGGCAGAACCACTGCAGTCTTTTGAAGTGGGAGCCAAGAGGTGTTCAGAACTATAACAACCTACAATTTATTATATCACAATCCAGCTTAGAGGTAAAAGTCTATCGCTGCTTCCCATACTATTTTCCCCGCACCTGTTTGACAACTTGACTAAATCTTAACCTTTGTCAAGCTGCTGAATGTTTTATCTTGCTTTTGTTTTAGCAGGGGTCCAGCTGGCCAAGCAAAGATGAACTGCATGTGATTTCCATTCATGTTGGACTGTATCTCTCTGATCATAGACACCTTTTTAACAATTCCAGAATTTTAAAATCTTTTTTTTAAGTTTAAAATTAAAAAGAATTTGGACAAAACTTCTAGCATCCCTTTAATCTTTAGCACCTATCTGTACTAATGTTTGAAACGCTTAGAAAAAGCATTGTTTATGTTCAGTCCCTTTCTCTGTCAGTTAAGGGAATGAATAGCAATCTTATCCCAGTGGTAGATGTGATAACAAAGATAACACAAATTCATGATCACATAAATCATCTGCTTAGACATATCAATTATCCCATTTTTAGCTTAAATTGTGTGCACACTATGTAAAAAAATCCAGTTTTTAATCAAAGCACCGTTTGGCCTGAGTGTGACCCCAGTAAAAGGTCATGTCACACTGCTGCTTTTTATAATTTGCGCATATTGCATGAATGAAAACTGGTCATACATGAATAGACGTGCAAAAAGTGAGAAAAGATGTGGTTCTTTATGCGACTTTTTCACAGACGTATTACGAATAAACAATGTTAAAACCAGGGAAGAAGCACGAATAAACCATGAATAAACCACGAGGCGAATAAACCTCGTGCATCAATTACACAATTTTCCTGTGATAAGAGTGCCATGTATGTGATATTAGAGTTATACATCGGTGGTACATGTGTGAAACGTCCGTTAGACGTTAAACGGTCGTGGAAAGCCACAAATTTGCTTATGCATCTTGATAGAATCACTCACAGTTGCATACAAGTCATGTCATAATTGTGTATTAATTACATACACTCTGCATACACTGCATAGTTCTCAAACAACCAAAAATGTTGAACAGCTCAAAACCGAATTCAAATTATGACCCATTGATCGAAAACCCCGGACGGACATCTGCTCACATCGACAAATGAGAAATGCAAGAAACACTTATGAATTACGTATCATCACCCATGTATCAGCAAAGATCATCATTTTATCTGTTAGCAGTCCACAGATAAAAAACAAGAAACATGATGATGATACTAAAGACAACCTAAGGCATAAGAATTTACAGTGTTTGGAACCTCCTGGCTGAGGGAGCAGGAAGGGTGACAGAGAAGCAGGAATGTGATGGGTAGGTACCGTCAAATATGGCTTTACTGCTCTTGTTATCAGCTCTACATAAATCAAAGCAAAACACTCAAGAAGGGCGTTTAATCATTCAGCAGTTTCCAATTACGGTTGAATTGTTTTGGTCCACTGTGAGTTTTGTTTGTTAAAAATTCTTTCTCTGAATATATGCTAATGAGCAGTAGGAGCTGGGTTATGATGAGCATAGATCTATGGCAGAAACCTCACTTCCCAGCCACTTATGAAATCACTATAGTACAGACATATTATATGGTTATTCTTCCAGCAACAAAATTTACCCTCCTAAAAAAAATGTAAAGCGGTGTTTTATTTTAAACAGATTAATTTTGTCGCATTTTTGGATGAAAATTCAAAGGAATCTATTTACTAGTATTGAATAATGGTATTTCAGTGTTGACAAGGATGATGCATGTGTGCACACTGCTGAATTATGGTTTACTGTGAACACTGATGCCAAGGACTGCCAAGAAAAAACTCTACAAAATCCCCAAGGAAAAGCAAAGCATGGAGAATTTACTTCTGTTTTCAAGTTGGATTTTGGTTCAAATCATAATTAAATGGAATTCTGTATGTGTCGATAACAGCTTTTTAAAAAATCTATGTATTGTCTAACTAGTCTTTAGAGGACATGCATAACAATAAACTAGTGCTGAATAAGGCTTTTAGCTTTGTGATTGAAAACAAAAATATTTGTACTCATGATTTACTCTATTGATCTGAACATGTGAGAAAATTACAAATATTTGAAGTTGTAAAACAGAAGAGCCTTTCATTATGCAGGCCTCCTGTGAAATATGACATATCACAGTGTTAAGCCACACTGCAGAAACACTAAACACTAATGAGTGGAAAATAGTGCCAAGGAGGACAAGCATGATACCATTTTTTGCCGCCCACACCCCATGAATGGCACAGTGGGGGATTGGGGTGGGGGTTTTTGGATGGCACTTTAGCCCATATGGCCAATCACTCAAGCAAAGCCGAGATGTTTTCAAAGGGTCGTAACAGCAACTTGACTCGAGACTGTCTCCACAGGGGTCAGCAGTCGTCTGGGCAAGACAGGACACTTCAGCTCGCCCTTTGAAAACTTTTGAGCTGCAACCACCAATTAACCTCCACATGCCCTCACACGCCCATGCCCATGCACCTACACATTTATGCAAACTCCATAATCAACCCTTCAAGGGACCATGACCTTGGAGACTTTAGTTAGAAATCAAGTAAAGAGCCCGTTATTAATATTTCCTAACTTGTGTCATTTTTTTGTCATTACTATAACACAAATTTACTGTTAGTGACTTTTGGGTTCTGCATTTCTGTATTTATGAATGTTAATTTGCCTTTTCCTTAGAGCTAGTGTTTTATGTTTTTCGTAGATTTTTTTTGTAAAATATTGATTTTTGTTCTCATTTTCTTGTTTGTTGTAATCCTTGCTGCTGCTGGACTTTGTCTAGCTATTGTTTGGACTCCAGTTCTGATTTTTTAGCCTCAATATTGTTAAACGTCTTGCCAACATCTCAAGATGCGTTCATGCCAAACGCGATTCGTGTGGCAAATTTGTGTCGGCTGCCTCTCCTTCGCCGCACGGCAAATTCTCTGGTTGCCACCTGTCCAAAAATGTGGCGCTGAGCTTAAAGCTATGGCCGTGTGTGATAGGAGCTTCCAGCTAAGATTTTTAGCCTGATCGCTACATGGAGCGTTGTCTGTGTTTAACTCATTTTCAATGCATGGAAGAGAGGGACTGTGTTTAGAGATCAGGTTTATTTATTACGAAGAGCGTCACAAAAACATCGGTAATAACGTCTCCATTCAGGGTTCAAGTGATCTTTCACAGGCTCACCCGGTTACGGCAGCTTCACTCCCGCTCCGAGAGCTGTGTCTGTTTGACAGCCTCTTCCGCTGTGTTTCTGTGACCCAGATTGAAGGCTCACTGTCCCAGATTAACCTGAGAGGGGAAAAATAACATAAAAATAAAACTAGGCACTTCATTTTATTATTGTCTCTATCAAAAAAGAAGAATATCACTAAGTTCAGGAGGCCTGAGCAGGCTTTCTTCTGACCCTGCAGCTCGGCTCTTTGTCTGCTGTAGCGATCGGGCTACAGCCATGGCTACAGCGTAAAACTCAGGAACACGTTTGGACTGCCGGCGAGCACAGAATTTGCCATGCAGCGAAATAGAGGCGGTCGACGCAAATTCTAAGCACGAATCAGGTTTGGTTTGAAAGCAGCTTGAGAGATTTAATATGTAGAAAATAAGACTGAAATCATTGGATTTAATGACATTCTTCATCTTTAATCCCTTGTGTTATCTTAGATGACCCCCCCCCCCTTCCATTGACATGTTCTCCCTACCATGACAAAGGTGGACAAAGGTGGAAAGATTTCATGTAATCCATGGACACCAGTGAAGATCACAAATCATTGAAAAAAAAAGGTTCAGAGCACTGTCTAGTGGGTCTAGATGACCCAACTCCCAACGTTAAAGTGCCTAGGATAGCACAAGGGTTACAATACCTCTCATTCAGTGATTTCTTCCCCCCTTAAGTTTAACTTTTTTAATTTAGTAAAAAAAAACAACAACAAAAAACACTTTTAGGTCTGCATGTTGATAAAGATTTTTTACGTTCTCATTGTGTGGATTTTCTCAGGGAACACCAGTTGCATGTCCAAAAACATGCATTTTTGGTTCATTAATGGCTATAACAGGGGTGTCAACCTTTATTGGGCCATAGACCTGTTTAATATTCTTCTTTTCCTTTTGACTTCTCCCTTCAGGGGTCGCCACAGCGAGTTAGCTTTCTCCATCTATCCCTGTCTTCTGCATCCTCTCCTCTAACAGCAGCTACATTAATGTAATAACTTCCTCTTTGGTCTTCCTCTAGACCTCTGGCCTGGCAGCTCTAGACTCAGCATCCTTCTACCGATAGATTCACTGTCTCTCCTCTTGACATCTGTACTCTGTAGCTCTGTGGACTTTTGGCTGTGCTCGACTCCTGTCATCTTGTCTGTGCTACTAAACCTGCTGCACGTTGGCTGTATGGCCGTTTCTGACACTAACATGGGCTGTCCCTCTGATGTACTCATTCCTGATCCTATCCATCCTGGTCACTCCCAAAACTGGACTTGGGATGTGCAGACGTGGGATACTGGTTTATTGATTCTTTTTTTTTCATGTTTATTTTTCTATGTGTCTATCTGTATTGCCATACATCCTTGGATCAAATGTACGAATCAAAGTAAAATAAGTAGCATAAACTGTAACATATTTAAGGTAAAAACCAATGTTCTCCATTCAAAAAACATTTTTGAACATTTTAGGCATTATTTTTGCTTTTTTGTACAGTCAAGCTGTGTTATTGTGGGTTTTAACTTCTTAGTGTAGAGATACAATTTGTGAGTCTGAGACATTTTCCTCAGTGATGAAGTTTCACATGTTGACACGGTTTCTTGCTGTTAGTCAAGACATTTGGGAATTGCCCTTTGTTTTTTGGGAGCACAACTGAGAAAGAAAGCAACATTTTAGGAAAATAATTGACATTAGCAATAATTAGCAATTATTGATAATAACAATAATTGACTCTTAGCATTATTGATAAATACTTTTATAATTGCAAAAGATTGACCCTTTGAGAGTGACTGAAGCTCATTAAGAACCAACTGGAAGTGCAGTCTTGACTGTCATTCTGTCTTTGGGCAAAACAGTTGACTCTATTGCTCTAAATTGTGACAAAATTCAAAGTCCCTTTGGAAACTTTGGTTTGCTAAATGCTAAACTGTTAAAATGGTAAAAAGATGTTATAATGGTACAATAAAAGAAAGTATGTTAAACAATATAGACAAGGCTCCTTTGAAGCTTTTTTGTGATCCTTTTTGAAAGCTGTTAGTAAAACATAATCAAAGTAATATTTATTGAGGGTTTCAGAAATCTTCAGAATCAGACGACCTGTGGTAGTTTGCAACCTAAACACTTGTTCATTAACAGACAAAAACACAATAGAGCCAGAAACATTAAACTTTCTCTTATTCATTTTGCTTTGGGTTTTATTTCATACCAGTCATCTCTGTTTTACCGTTTTCAGTCATCAAAATATGTTGCAACATTGAATGGGGAGCCTCTAGTTTTTCAAGTCATACAGGCAGAAGTTCCACTGGATGTACACTTTGTGAATTTGGAGCTGAATCATTGTTACTTCATGAAGCTGTTTTGATCGGACTCTATGAGCTCCACATTTTTGAGTAACTTTGAAAATGGGCTTTCCCTCCATAGAAATAAAAACACATACATAATTTTTATTTAGAAGACTCTGAAATAGCCATTGCTACACATGGAAGTGGATTTCACTCAGTTGTTAGCACTCCCCTTCTGCTCTCTTAGTTCAGCTGTCCAGTCACTCAGCTCACCGTGCTTTCAGAGTGATCATGAATCATGGAAATTGATTATGCTGCCACATATCAAATCCCCTGGCTTGGAGCTTGACTGCAGAGTGTGTGACTGCAGGTCGGTCAAGCCTGCTTAAGGCAAGCACTGCTGGCTGGCTGGTCTGAACAACTGCTAGTCAGCCAAACTGCTTTTGCAGGGTCACACAGCTTGCTACCATGGCAAATTGACGATCTCTCACCCCGGCTAAAAGGAATGAAGATATATCTTTCTTAAAATACAACTCCTGGCATCACACTAAAAGTTGTCCTTGCCATTTCAACTGCACATCACCAATGGCTTTGTTATGTATCTTTATCAGAGCAGCACCTCATCTCTGACAACAAAAGTTGTTTTAGAGTTAGGATTTGAAGTGGGTTTAAACACAAAAATAACTGGAACCCAAATGTTTTACCAAGTAACCCTTAATGTAGTTCTGTAAGCAAGGTGCTAATAACTGTGAAAAGAGAAAAGAATGAAAGATGTACAAAATCGCAGGAATATCTGCTAAATTGAGGCTGCATAGCACAGTTGGTTAAGTACAAGTTCAATAAAGTTCATAGTGTCTGTATTATTAACTTATTATTACTAACATTATTATTATTAACACGGTTGTGTTTTTCCACATAACTGATGTTTCAATGGACGTCTTCCGTCTCCGTCAGAGTCGTCTTCGGCACATGGGAAATCCGGGTTTGATTCCCCCCCCGGGGGGGGGGGGGGGGGGGCAATGAGCTTATTCCAGTGTGGGTCCTTGGGCAACACCCTTCATGCCACTGGCTAACTTTGTAGTTACAAGGGGGCTCATGCCTGGGTCCCCCTGTTCCGGTATTTTAATTGAAATTCATGACATTGTGGTGCAGGAAAAGATCAAATTACAACAAAAATCTAACAAAAATAATGGAACAGACTTCCAACCTTTACTTTTACAACAACCTCAGATTCAGAGTCTCAAATTTAATACATAAAAAGAGTAGAAAACCTTTCTGAGCAATCCAAAACTATTGACCACAAACCTCTTATCAATATCATAATAAATGTTGACATACCTCATCCCACATTTCATTGTCCAATGCAATCAGCCCTCCTGTACCCCATTCATCTCTGATAAGGAACACCTCATCAGGCTTACTTATGAAATATAACATTAAAGCTGTGGCGCTGTGGGCTTGTTTGTGTTAGTTTTGTGAAGAACTTTAAAGTTGCACACAGAAGATGTCACAGCAGCAGTGTGGCGTACACATACACCAAGATGTGCACTGGGAGCAATTTAAGAGGGGTTTCTAGCTGAGTGCAAATAAAATGTTCATGCAGGTAAACAGTTGGAGCCTTGATGTTTGACAAAACAAAAGTTATAGATTAACCCTTGTGCTATTCTAGGCACTTTAACATTGGGAGTTGGGTCATCTAGACCCACTAGACAGTGAACCTTTTTTCTTCAATGATTTGTGATCTTCACTGGTGTCCATGGATTACATGAAATCTTTCCACCTTTATCCACCTTTGTCATGGTAGGGAGAACACCTCAATGGTCATCTTGACCCCGTAGGATATCCCAAGGGGTAAAAATGAGATTAACGTGAATAAATAATAATAATAATAAATATAATAATAATTTGGCTGTAATAAATAAATCGCGAATAACACCATAGTTTGACACCTCTAAGATAAACATTAATAAACTTGTCCTGTATTTATCAGCGTGTGTCATGTCTTTTTGCATAGTTTGGCCAGCGATGCGTCTTGTGTGGAGACACGAGTACTGATTCATTTGTAGATCTCTTCAAAATGAGTTAACCTGATCTCTCAACATCATCTATGTCTTCCATACATCCTGAATGAGATACAGTGAATGCTTCTACGTGGTGATGTTCACATTTTGGCATGTCCCTTCCTTTTTATCCTTTTTTATCTGGATTGTTGCTCTTTATATTCTGATGAATACTTAAACAAGCTTAAAACCCCCACAATGCTGTGGTGGAGCTATTTTGCAGTGGGTCAGTGTTAAGGCAATGCTTCAGGGTGAGGACATGCTTTGTCAAAATAGTGTCTGTGACATTGTTGTGTTGCAGTTGTGTGTGATCACTTTTCATTAATTTGCATATTTTGTGTCAAAACAAGGATAGAGTTGTGTGCATTTGTTTTAAATGAAATTTAATCTGTAATGAGACAAAAACCAGACCCATCCAACATCACCATCAATGTCACTTAGTTATAACTTTGCTAACTGCTTATTGTTTTGCAAACCTTCAGCAGCAGCCTCCATCCAGGGCTTTGCTCTCCCAACAAGGTGTCCCAGCAAAGACCCAGAGCATGTGTTGAAAGACGCTGCTCATGTTCAAACTTCATTTGATCTCAAGCGAAGCACTCAGCTGCTCATTTGTCTCTTCCTGGGCAGTTCATGTTCTGCTATATTAATAAGTTCCAGTTGTTTTCGTACTTAGTAATCAGAAATTTTGGAGTTGGCCAAAGATCAGTCAAGTACAAACTGCTATTTGAATGTCAGTTTTGAGTGCTGGCTGATCAATTTTCTTTGACTGTTAAGTTATTTCAGACTGTTTGAAGTTATGGTGATTAAGGGTTTTGGGAAAGACAAATGATGCATCCCAGTTGTCTCTGACTGAACCAATTTAAGCCACAGTCTCTGACATTAGCATGTTGCCATATTATGGAAGCTACATAAACCTTAACCAGAATTGGAACAGCATCTACTAAGGGTCTACTCACAGCAACGCTTTACACCAAGCCTTGAAAACAACCCAACACGTTTACTGTCCTTGGCTCCACTCCAAATCCTATTAAGAATCTGTGCCCTGGCACCGAATGAGTAATGAGTAATACTATACAGCAGATGACTTTACGAAAACTTTAATATTAATACACATTTCACTTAAAAACTATCAACATTGTTTAATTCCACAACAAAATGTATTTCAGTATTTAAAAAGAACAAAGACTAAATGTACCTTAAGAGTGCTTGAATGTGCCTAAGATCCTGGATCTGTCTCTCCGTTTTCACACATGCTGAAGTAAAGACGGATTTCATTGCTCATCGCCACGATGTTGTCTTTTTTCAGAGCGATGTACACGGCACTCTGATCCATCAGGTCAATAAATTAGAATCTTTTGCTGAGAAGTACAACAGAACTTTGGCCTAATTCACATTCAGCATTTTGGCTGATGTTTGGCAAGCTGCGCATCTGCAGAGCCTCGTTTATTCTTCTATGAGCCTGCCACGAAGCATTGAAAACCTGCATTTTCATACGGTACCGGAACACAACTTGGCACAGAGTACCAACTCCAAGTTAAACTGAGTTGCAAAACTGAGCTATGTGACAATAACTGTGAGGCTAATGAGTAAACATCTTCCACAAGATGGTTCCCGTGAGATCTTGTTGTTTTGGTGCAGAGCTGCTGAAAGAGCCCTGATGTGCTGTGTCTCCAACTAGCCGTCGAGGTAGTAAGTGAAAAACAAAAGTAAGACACTGAACTACACATTTACATCATTTTTAAATCAATGTAAGTATTGCCAAATGAAATATTGTCATATTTCACAGAATTGATCTTTTCTTACACCCCTACTATACAGTGCTGAGAATCTTTTGTCAGATTCAAGTCACATAATGGTGTCACCAAAAAACAATATATTGTAATGTCACCAATCTATTTCTCATTTCCACATTGTCATTCATTTCTTTTGGCTCCAGTCAATGATGCTGTGGTGTTGAGTGAGCACAGCAACATCCAAACTTCATAAATGAACAGATTTTTTCTTGAAATAAATGGTGTGGTGTTTGTTTCCCTAAAAGAACTGAATATCAATTAACAAGTCAAATCCAAGATACAGTTATCCAGCTATAAAACATTTGTTGGGATTTAAAACAAATCAAATAATGGAGCTGAATTGCTAGAAAAGCAGACAGAAAACATATTTGTCTTATGAGGGATTTAGACTTTAGTACACTGGGAGCAGCTTGGGCCTCCATTCACTAAGGTTAGGTATAAACAAACTTCAACACCTTATTTGTTTTTGTATTTTGTTTTCTATCTCTGTGTTTGAGGTTAACTTCCTGGAAGTGTCTGCATCCAAGGAGTCCAACTGAGATTAATTTCCTCATGGCCACCAAGCCGGACCGTACCAAACAGACTGAAAAGAAACACAGGAAAAACAATTATTTAGCTTATTAAATTTGGAAAACTGTGTTGTTTTGTTTGAGTTATATCACTAGTTTGAGCTCTATCCAACTGTTTAACATTTAAAGTGTGTTACTTAGGACTGATATTAATCTGCATGGTCTATCTGGCCTTCAGATTAAGTAGGCAGCCCCGAAACCCTGATAGGGTTTCAGCGGGTTCAAAAAAATGGACAAGTGGGATAAAATGTATTCATTTTTTTATCCTTCTCCCATGCAAATCAAGTAGAATACTGATCAACTTTTTTCTAAAGTAAGATTAGAGAATTGTTATAAAACGGCCGTAAATTGTAATTATATGTTATATATCTTTGTCACCACATGTTACTGAGAAGAAACAGAGATGTCCACCTTAAGGAAAATATGCAAACATATCTGATTAGTATAACACAACAATAGCGGCGTTTACATGGGCAAAAGTAATGGGAATGAACGCCTGATCGGAAAGAAAATGCGTCATGTAAACGCGCCGTTCGGAATACTCACCCCGGTCAGACTCGTTCGGATCAGAATTTCTTTCCGATGGAGATAGGTGGGTTATACCGATGGTTTATCCGATCGTGGAGCATGTAAACGGTCATTCCGATCGTGTGTCACTGCTGCTCTGGGTTACGTCACGCATAGACGGTGTTTGGCTGTGAGAAAGCTTTGGAGCGCATACGGGACCGACCCGCGCAAAGTGCCGCTCCTGCCCGGCTGGCTCTCCACTCTCTTACACCCCTCACGAGGGAGATGGGGGCAGGAGCTCTTCGTGCCCCCCGACGCTCACTCGGTCCACTGGCACCCGAGTGAGCAGAGCAGCTGGATTAATAATTTTTTGTCTGGGGGGAGGATGCTTGTTACGTGTGCGTTTTGTTATGTGTGGGAGAATCCAGACTGCGAGCCGCCCCCCCGCTCTGGGTTAGCGGCTGCAGGACTCAGGAGGAACCGTGTTCGAACAGAGCTCGGCCCGCTAGCTCACAGAGTGGCTTTGAGGGGGTCTGTGTGAACTTTTCAGAGCAGAAATAAATGTCGCTCAGTCCTTAGAAATTGTTCAAACAACCACGTGGATGTGTGTTTCCAGTTGTGTCCTGACAAAATAAAGGCTGCTGTTATTCTCACACATTTTCGTGCAGTCAAGCTGCAGATTGCTGCGTTTCTCGCACGGTCCTGGATTTTGTGTCCATCAAGGCTAATGTTGTTAGCCTGTGTTAGCCTGTTCTTAGCCTTCTTCCAGCTCTGTTTCATTCACAAAACAGCACTGATCACACGGATTAAATATAACGATGAGCGAACAGGCGCTTCATAATATTCATGACATCAATAAAAGCACGTTTGGAAGATCGTCTCGTATTACGGAGCTGCTGCACATGCTGTCTGTCTGTGGCAGCGGTTTGTTTACAACAGGACCTAGTTCCGGATCCGGGTGATTTTACACTACTGCGCATGCCCAGATGATTCATTCCGAACGAAAGTGTGAGCCATGGGAACGTTTGTTCTAATCGGAAGAAGGTTTTCTGTGCCCATGTGCACGGGTGAATTTTAACCCGACCATTGATCCGATCAAGATATTCTGCCCATGTAACCGCGGCTCATGACAATGAACCTATAATTATACCTTCTACTGGCTCTACCACATAACAGAAAACATACTTCCTGTAAATAGGCAGTTGATTGGAATTCCTAAGTCTGTTTATGTCATACATGTGTTTTTAGACCAAATTTGGAAGCCTTCTGTAAAAAATGACAAAGCCTGAAAGTCATGTCTTTATTTATCTTCTAATGCTGATTTCAGTTCATCTCCATCTTCCATACATCTGCCAGAGATTATGAAATGCAATACGACGGACCCCTTAGGCAGGAAGGTTCAATAATGATGTTTAATTTTTCTAGTCTGCCTTTAATATGGGCAAATGAAATTGTTGTCTGACACTGTAGTTTGAGCTGCATGCCAGGAAGCAACCAGATGTAATTGCCTGCATCAGACAGACGGGTTTCTCAAGAGATCTATATTTCTCATAAGCTCATTATTACCTAGAGGAGGAGAAATACTTACTCTTGCCTTCTCATTTCCCTCCAGGAAAACACACCACAAGCATGCAAGGTATTACCAGCTGCATTTAAACCAGGCAATATTAATAAGCCATAGAGCTCAATAAGCTCTAGCTAAGTAAAATAGGAATTCAAAGCAAAAAGTGTTTCATAATCACAACTAGATTTCAAAGTTTTCTTGTCTTCTCTGGTTCATTTAGAGTTGTCCAAAATTCTTCTAAATAAGTTTTTGAAAGTTCTATTTGGATTTAGCATCCACACTCTACAGTTACGTGTTAAGAGGCTTAAAAGCAACATGTCTTACGAAGCAATGATTTCAGCTGGTCTATATAAAAGCAATGCAAAAGATTGTTTGATTTGATTTTTTTTTGTTTTCAGCTCCTCTTCCGGCCATTAGCAAAGCTGGAAAACTACTCTCTATTACTGAAACATGTCTGCCTCCATTTCCCGCTCGTTCTGCACTGGAAGCCCAGAATTTATGTTCCGTGGGGACTCAGACTCTTAAAGAATCAACTCACATGTCTTTGCAGTGCTTTCCTGCAGCCTTCTTTAAAAGTATTTTAGACTGATTTGGGGGAAATCATAGAGCAAATGATAAATTGAATCCACTCTTGTCAAGTGCGGCAGTGCTGGGACAATTTGCTCCAGAAATCGTGCAGGAATGCCATCCATCCCGCCTGATTGCTACTCCCCTCAAAATGATGGTAAAATGCATTACATCATTAAAGGCTTTGGAGGAAATACTCTGGGCCTTGTTCCTGCTGTTGTTTTGACATTGAAGAGCCTGTTTAATGTACTAAAGATCTGTGCTGAAATAAAGACACTGAACATTTGGCCTTTTACTTAAAGCATCACATGTTCACCGACTCTTTGCTTTACTCTGTAAGTCCATGACATCTTGCAAATGTTTTCTGGTATCATTCATTTGCATTTAGCAAAAAACATCAACACACCTTCCCTTAATTTGATGCTAGTTTTTGATTGCTAATTCTTTTAACACACTTTTTTGGCTCATAATGTAGCAAAGTGTTTGCCCTTTCTGAAGAAATGTTTACATTGTTATCCCATGAAAAGGTTTATTGAGTGAACAATCGACCTGAACAGCACAGTAAAATGCTGCATTTCATTGACTTTAGAGTAAACTTGGAGGATTTGAACTTGGATTACAATGCAATGCAAAGGTTTAACAGAGAATGGACCTGATGCTGTTCTCTCATGCTTGCTTCAGAGGGGGCTTAGAATTCAAAAGCAGTAAAACTCTTGTTTCAACTGTACCTGCCAGCTGAGCCTCTCTGTCTGCCTAAAATACAGGGAGCATGAAATTCCAGAGTAGGCATATCAAAGCACCAGTCCTCGTCATTATGACATCAGAAACCTCTGAAGTCTACAAGCATGAAGGCAGATTGGAACACTGCACGAGTTCACAGCCTTGAAAGGGGATTTGTTGCTAGTGAGGGCTGTGAAGGGGTATGGCAACAAGAGTGAGAGGGAGGAGAAAAGGATTACATCTATCACCACACATATATGCTCACATCTAAAGGATTGCTTACCATTGGCTGCTTCCTTCCACTGTTCTAAAAACCAAAACAGCATTAAAGTCTTTGGCAGCAACACAGCAGACGTTGGGTTTGGCATTAAATCTGATAAAGCTATAAAGAGGGCCTTGCAATTCTGCTGGAACTTTAAACAGCAATGGTGATAATTGCAGCAGTTTAAACCACTAATCATTAAATAAAAATATTAAAAAAAACTCTGAATGTCATTAAGCTGGGTGCGAGAATGTTGTATTGTTTTATGATTAAAACTTGAAGTCCTACTCCAATCATTCTTTGATATTTTTAAATCGCTCCCAGTGGTCTATTACAGATTATGTTTATTGTTTTCTTTCTTTGAGCTAATTATAAAGTTGCCTATGTGGGCGGGACTGTTGCCGGGGGAGTAAGCCTGCGCTGATATTCAATCATGCCTTTTAGGGGTGTTGGAAAAAATTGTTTCGGCAATATATCGCGATGGTTCATTTGGCGATACTTGTATTGATTCGAAATGCTGTCAGGACGATATTTATATAATTATTTCTGAGCGTCCTTCAGCGTCTGACACTTGTTTTCCACTTCAATCTCCGACCACTAGTTGGCAGCAGAGAACACGGAGCCTCTTTGAGCAGCTCTGCACAACAGAATGACTGCAGCCATAGGCAGCTTGTTTTATTGTTATGCAACATGAACTACTTGGTCTTTACTTGGGATAAATGCCAAACAGAAACTCCGGCAACATATAAAACGTAGATTGCTGTGCTTTTTAGAGGTCTCAGATGAGTAAAACACTGGAGTTGCAAAGCACGGCTAATAGGTTACTGCACTTAGCATCAAACAAAATGCTGCTGGCAAAGTGGGCCAAAAGTCTGCAGAACCTCCCAGCAATCGATTGTAGTTTAGCGACCCAAATGATCAGAGTGATGTGTACAATGCTCTGAAAAAAAGTCAACATTGTGGCGATGAGCATTACTAGTTTACTTCAGCGTGTGAGAAGCGTGACTGCAGCTCTGCAGAGCAGACTGATATATAAACAAAGCATCCTAGGACCATCTGTCCCCTGCCTCTTCCCTGGTGGGGGGTACGGGCCCCTTTGCAACGGCGGCCGTGTCCCCGGGGTGCCGGCTTCCTGGGCCCGGCGGTGCTCTCTCCGCGCGGCGGGGGGGTTCACATTACATCTGAGCCGGGGGTGTTAGTGTCCCTGGGGGGTGGGTTCTGGTCCTTGCTCCTGAGCGCTGGGCCCCGCCAAATTTCCAACTGTGGCCGAGCCTGGTCGGGCCATATTTACAACACCCCTTGTGGGCCCTCTTTTTTTCCCCGGGGTTCCCCCCTCTTGGGCGGGGGCGGCCGGCCCCTGCCTCGCTCCTCACTGGACCAACCGTGGGCCGGGCGGATGGCTGCCTGGAGTGCGGAGCGAGTCTCCCTTGGGGGGTCCTGGCTCGTACCTGGGGTTGGGGCGGGGGGATGCCCGGAACTCCTGGGTGGTGGTGGGGTGCTAGTCTGGGGCTGTGGGCGTCCTTCTCCGGTGGGGCCCTGCGTTGGGTTGTCCCGGCGCGGCGGGGGGGCTGCTCTCCTGGTTGGGCTGGGGCAGCGCTCTCTCTCCCTCCGTGCCTCCCTGCTCTCTTGCTCTGGGGGCCTTGCGGCGGTCCTGCTGGCCCTGGCCTGGGTGGCGGGCTTGGTCGCCCGGGCGGCGGTTGTTCCCTGCCGGTTCCCGTGTGGCGTTGGGGGGATTCCGGCTGCCGCTGCTGCTGCGGTGGGGGTCTTGGGGTGGGGATGGCTGGGCACTCTCCCTCCTTCTTTCCACGTTCCACCATCCATTTTAGAAGAACATAAACACTCACCTGAGCACAGGTGTTAGCTCACCTTTGCACTAACAGTTTGCATGACTGAATGACTGAAATATTTCACACTAGTTGGTTTTAAGGCATAAGTATGCGTGTGAACACTATCTGTTTTGTGTGCATGTTGACATGTGGACATTTTTGCAGCTAGCAGGTGTGTTTATAACATTTGAGTGTGTGTGTGGACAGGCTCCGCCCTTTTTGTACTACATTTGAACTTTACCATAATGATTAACAACCAGTAAACTTGTTGCTTTATGCTGCTTCATGGTCTTATCCCCCTACCCCCCCTCTCTCTAACATCCCTCTCTCTTCTTCCCCTCTTTCCTTTTCCGTCCGGTCCAACACCAAAGATTTTCAGACATGTTTGAAATTAATAAAGTTTGGCCTCAATTACAAAAGGGGTTTATCCAGACATACCTCTGGTTTGTGAGCAGATTAATAACCCCTCTTGTTAAAGTAAAATAAGTCCAACACAAGAGGCCCTCAGCTCTCATCTGTCTGCCCAGCTGTTGGACAGGACAAGTTAAGAAAGAAAAGAAAAGACAATATAACGGCAAATAAGAAGGAAGAGAAAGAAGGAGAAGAAAGAAAGAAAAAAAAAATAACTAAGCATCTTAGCCACATTAATGTGTCTCCTTCATCCTGTCATGCTGCTGCATCATCATCACACTTTATGGTTTCTGCAAAGAATGAGTGTTTTTTCCCCCCTTTATCTCTGAAGCACCATTCAGGCTCCTGTTTCACGCTCTGTTTAAAAGTACTGGAAAAAGCTACAGTTAGCAATATTGGAAATAAACAACACTTTATTTCCTCAATCATACTTTAAAACCTTATCGTTTAAGGCACATTTTTTTTTCTTAAACGGAGTATATATTTTGTTTAGTAAGTCAGACAATGTTGACTCTTAACTTTCTATATTTTAAGTTACCAAAATAAAAGCACTACAACTGCAACTTATGTATGAGATACAGTTGCAGCTTGACATTGTGATCATTACATTAATAGAATTTGACAATTTTACTACAATGGAAGACATATTGAAGTTTTTACTAAGTCATATTTTTTTTTAAAAGAAAGAAAGAAAATGTTTTCCGGTACAATATCGGGATACATATTGTATCGTGGGGCGCGTATCGGGATATGTATCGTATCGCCAGATTCTTCCCAATTAACACCCCTAATGCCTTTGTCTAAAGTTTCTCCTGCTACTATACAGTGCTTCACACCCCCAAGGTTACATTAGCAGTGCAATATGGCGAGCAATAGCAGAGCTATGCAGCCGTACAGTTTAGATCCAGATTCCAGCTCAGAGAGGAAAACAAAGACGTTCAAGGATCTTTTGGTCTAACAGTGGATGCATCAGAATGGGCCGGAGCAGAGAGACTATGGCCTGCCAATTGTAGATTTTACATAACAATGACAAGCTTTTTCAAACTTTATTTTTTTCCTCTGCTAGTTTTTCATCATGATTTGAAAAAAATCAATGCTCAGAAATGCAGTTTTAATCTTTATTTTCTTTATACATGTCCTCCATCATCATCAAAATGCCACAAGAACATGTTAAAAACACCAAAAACACAAATGTCATTCGATTGGGTCTTAAGATATGATCACATGACACACAGAAAAGAGATTGCACTTTAAAACATGTTAATAGATCATTTTTTAACACTTGCAGCATGTTTTTCATGGTGTTTTGCTTTTGTCTTTGTTGTTTGTAAAATTTCTAACTTTTACAATTTTAGTTTAGAGAAAAAGATGACAGTCGACTTGTGCTAAGCATTTTTGTTTTTTAACTGCTGGTTCATTAGTCATTAGCAGTTATCCAACACATCTAGAGGTTGTTTTGTTCTGTAGGGGCAAGACTTCAACAAACACGATTGTTGGCCAACGTCCCAACTGCCCCTTGAAACTCCTGAAACTAACATGCTCTTCACGGCAAATCCGTGAAGAGCATGTTATTGGCCTGGACAAATGGCGAGACCATAGGGCGAAAAAGTTCAAGCACATTTTTAATATGGGCATGCTGCAGGCGACAGGTTGTAGTGAACACCTAATCAAAATGTCTCTTTAACCCACTCCTTTTCAAGCACACTGTATTGTTTTATGTCTTTTTAAACCACTGTGTTGATTTTTCATTTGTTTTGTGTTTGAAAATAAAAAAATAGAAAAGTGTAAGGGTAAGGACTGATGGGGGAAGTAGGTGGGATGCAAGCATTTCAGACAGATCTGTTTTTTTTTTCCTTTCCCAATCCGTGCTCAGCACAGGAAGCCCGTTAGTGTCGCTTAAGTGATAAGTGTGCGCTTGTTGCAGGTCCTTTGCCTGCAGCCTGGCTGCTAGAAATGAGGGAATAAGAAATTCAGAGCATAATTTGTATGAGCATTCTACGGGCATCTCTTATTAACGACAGGAGTGTGGTGTAAAGGATTACTCCTACATTATAGGTGTGTCAAACTTACATCATCTGCACTAATAGTTCACAAAACACTTATCACATGCACAACAATGGTACATTCCATTTCCTGAGGTGGTCCCACGAGCCTCAAGGGAACTAACTGCAAGACACACCTGCGATCATCTTAAAATGCAGCCCCTCCTATCTACAACCCTTGATGGGCCAGGACAAACCAAACACACAGTATGGGGATTGACTAGTGCATGTGAATATGTAACAGTTTCAGTTCCTTTGTGTTTTGTTCCTGGATTTCCTGTTTTATTTTGTAGTATTTCCTGTTTTGTTGTTGTTTCGAGTTTTACCTTGCCCCATCAGTCCTGAGTGTTTCCACCTGTGTCTTGTTGCCGTGTATGTATTTAAGTCCTGTCTTTTCCTTCCTCCTGTGCTGGTCCATATTGTATTCTTCCCCGGTTTTTCGAGCTGAGTGTCTTTTTAGTGTTTCGAGATTCTAGCCTGCCCTATGCAGTGGTTTTGTTTTTGTCTTTAGTTTATGTTATTAAAGCCTATTCCCTGCATCCTCCTGCCTCCTCTTCTCTCTGCGCCTGGGTACTTCCCACTCCCCCCGTGACAGAATAAGGCTAAAAACTGTATTTTATTGCAATTGGGCAATGAAGTCCATTCAAAGATTCAGGATTTTTCATTGTCACTGTATTTCTACAACGAAATTATGTTGGCACTCAATCAAAAGGAAACTGTAGACATAAAATAATAAAAACCAATATAAAAAAACAATTAAAAGAATGTCATAATAAATAAACCGGTTTATTGCTCATCAAGTGGCATGTTATACTGAGGGATGTCTGAGATGAATAAGATTTGAGTCATGTGGAGGTAGAAAGCAGGGGGGGGGGGTGATGCAGACTACAGCTCTGGGAAAAACACTGTGTCTCGGTCTATTTTTCCTTGTTTTCAAAACCCGGTATCTCTTGCCCGATTGCAGCGGCACAAACAGGGAATGCCCAGGATGGCTGCTGTTCATGCTGATGGCCTGTGGTCTTCTCTGTAGACGCTCTTTGTACACTGCATCTGGGAGCTCAGCTCCCTCAATCCTCTGCGCCGGGGGTGTCAAACATACGGGCCGCGGGCCGTATCCAGCCCGCCAGGTGGTTAAGTCCGGCCCACACATGAATAGTAAAAATCATAATGATGGTTAAAAAAGAAAGCAAGTTTCTAGTCTTTTCATTTCTGTGGTGAGTTATTATTTTTTAAAGAAATAACCGAAATGCGCAATTCCGCCACTAGGGGGAGCAAAGGAAAGGCAAAACAGGTGAAACAGCATATCTCTGCACGTGCCAAAAGTGAAACCTAACAGCTCTGTGTCTGGGTAAGATTCACTTTGGTTCCCTAAGAGCCTTTCCGCTGTTATCTTGCTATGAGGATGATCATTAGCGACACCCTAAAGACAAAAATGTTGTCACAAAGTGAAGTGGAGTGAAGAGCTTTCCAGGAAAAATGGACAGTTTTTTTTTCTTTCACAATGCTGAATGCAAACCTGCATCCCCGCCCCGGTATGTCATCAACGGGTTGCAGTGCTCAAAGAATATAACATTCAGCACCTCTAAGAGACTCACCATAAAGAAAAGTTTCTGGATTGCTTCAGTGTCAGATGTTAAATATTCAGTCTGTACAAATTAAATAGACCAACTTTTTTTTTATTGAAATTAATTTTATTCGAGATCCATTAGCCCCAAGTGATTAGGCTACTACGTTGGTTGAGGCATTTTTTCAAATTGAGTAAAAAAGCTAAAACAAAGCTGTTATTTTGCTTTTATGTTATGGTCCGGCCCACTTGAGATCAGACGGGCTGAATGTGGCCCCCGAACCAAAATGAGTTTGACACCCCTGCTCTGCGCTGTCTTCACCCACAGCAGAAGAGTGACATAAAAAGTTGAACTGTATATTTCATGCAGAAACCAAAAAGTTTCATCATCTTAATCAATTAATAAACTCTGCAGACAAACCAAAAAGCAAAACCTTAGAGTACAAGGAACATTATTTGTTTGCTCAACAAACAATTTAAGACGATGATCAAAGTCTGATGCTTTTTTGGAAGAAGTTACTCGTAAATTCAGAAAATACTTTCTCCAAGTACTAAACACTGCTTACTTTTGAGTAAAGGGAGTCTTGATTGTAAAATCTCTGTTGTGCATTAAGCTTTTTGTGCACATCTAGCACGTGTGTGTGGTGCTCAATCAGACATTTCAATGAAAATTGAAAAGTGAAGGATATCTTTAACTACTGTAATGAAACTAATTTAATTTAAAGCAAAATCATCCTTTTTGTATGTATTTCTGTTAGCAATTAATGCATATTTGGATTTGAAGCACACACTCTTGACATAGGACCTTGAGGAATGCTGCATGGATGGTACTCATTACGGTTTTCTAAGATGATGGCCCACTGGAAATTAAAATGTAAATTTTGGTGTGTGACCGTCAGGGAGTGTAATTAATCACTTGGGCAATGATCAAGCTATTTAGCTAAAGTCTTCTGGAGAAAACAGTCCTACACACACTTTCACAGCACACTGGACTGAGTGGACACACATGTTAATAATCCAAAATGTTTGCACAATGGTGTAAAAGGAAATATTGGAGAAATTCAAACCCACCGTGCATTTTGGAGTGAAACTTAAATTGATTGTTGTCTTTGGCAAGCAAACCAACCTGCAGTATTTGATTTTGCCCAGTGTTGGCAGTGCTGTAGGTACATGCCTCCATTTTAAATGCGGCCATGAATATCTTCCTGTCAAATTAATGAAAAGAAAAAAATGGTGATAAAAACAACTGGTGAATAATTTGAGGCCAGAGTCCAATCTGGCCAAATTCCGATCATGTTTGCGGTTTGATTAATAACAAAAAGCCAATTTTAAGATGCATTATAAAATTCCTCTTGGTGTGTGGTTGTACTTGCTGCAGGGAACAACAATCCAACTCATGCATGCAGACCTGAATGTATGCATCCTGACTTCAGTTGCCATGTCATTCATAAAAGCCATTTATTATGAATGAATTCCTCAAACATGACCTGAAAAACTGTTCTGGATTTCTATCTGATGAGCACTTCTAACCTCTGTTCTATACATTTTATGAAAAGGTTTTTGCAGAAAAAAAGGGTGAAAAAGCCAAGATGTCTTTGATCACCACAGAAGCCATAGCATCAGAATATATTTTTATCGACATTGTTGGTAAGTGTGCCCCTCACTAACTAAGGATTGTTTGCTGTGATCGGTGCTAAAATAAAGCAGGAAAGTAATTCAACATAAACAAGAGTAAGACAACAGAAACATAAATACAAATACAATAAGTCCATTAACTTGACTTAATTATTTACATGGAGTTATTTCAGTTACTTTGCGCTATGCCAGAGGGGAAACAGCTGTTCTAAGGCAGGAGGTTCTAGTCTGAATAGACCGGAGTCTCCTGCCCGAGGGGAGAGGGACAAACGATTTGTGTCCCGAGTGAGAAGGGTCGGCTGTAACTCTTGTGCTATCCTAGGCACTTTCCCATTGGGAGTTGGGTCATCTAGACCCACTAGACAGTGCTCTGAACCTTTTTTCTTCAATGATTTGTGATCTTCACTGGTGTCCATGGATTACATGAAATCTTTCCACCTTTATCCACCTTTGTCATGGCAGGGAGAACACCTCAATGGAAGGGGGTTGGGTAATCTAAGATAGCACAAGGGTTAATCTCAGCTGCACACTTCTGGAGCTCAGGGGTGATCAAGTGCTGTTGGTCATAGACTCTGAGATGCTCTTTCCCAGCTGCATGTGCAGAAGCAGAACAAGCTACAAGGACCGTGTTAAAAGCAGAGCTGAAGTCCACAAGCAAGATCCTGACGTATGATCCAGGGGAGTCCAGATGCTGGAGCATGAAGTGTAGTGCCAGATTAACTGCATTGTCTAGGGGTCTGTTGGTTCTGCAGGTGAACTGCAGCGGGTCCAGTAGTGGGGCAGGACCAGATGTTCAGAGGACTTTATGGCTACATAAGTCAGTGCCACAGGTCTTTAGTCATCAAGTCCTAATATCTGTGGCTTCTTGAGGACAGGTACAATAGTGGAGGACTTAAAGCAGGCTGGCACAGGACATAACTCCATGGAGGTGGTAAAAGTGTCCATCAGCACAGGCATCAGCTCCCTCGTACAGTACCTGAGGGTGTCAGACCCTGGAGCTTTGTGGGAATTCAGTCCTCCTAGCTCTCTAAGCTAAGAGCGAGGGAGGCTTTGTGCTGGTCTTTGTTGAGGATGCCTGTTCGGAGTGTGTAGGTGGGTGATAGTCCAGGGCTATGTCCAAATTCCTTCACTACTCAGAGCGTTCACCATGTAGTAGTGCTGCCAAATCTGCAATTCCAAAAAAAGTTCCTGCAAAAAAACAGCGTCCATCAATGCTCAGGTGAGCAGCAACTGAGGCTGGGGGAGGCGACTAGAAACAAATGTTGGAAGTGAGAGTAGTGGATGTTGAGCTTCTCTGCCAGACAGCGATCATTGGGTGTGTTCAGAGTTTAGGCTAGTAGTTTGTGATCACCCTTAGCCCTTTCCACACAGTTTCTGCAGAGTCGTTGGTTGTGCACTGCCCCTAGAGTGTTTGAGTAACTTAGTCTAGCCTTTCTCACCTCTCTGCTAAACCCATATTTGACCTCCTTGTAGGAGTTCGTGTCTCCACTGTTGAAAGCCACCTCTTTCTCTCATCTAATCTGCCTGAGTTGTGCAGTGAACCAGGGCTTGTCATGAATATAACTCACCTGGTTACGTGTTGGAAAGATGCCGTCTTCACAGAAGTGAATGTATGAGCTCACAGTCTCCACATACTCATGCAGGTTGCTTGTATTCTGGAACATTTCCCAGTCTGCTGTCTCCAAACATGAACGCAGCTCCTTCACAGAAGACTGGCAATATTGTCGCTTGGCAGATTTGTTTAGAAGCGTTGCACTTTTCTCCCAAAAGTGCAACTTATACTTTGGAGCGGGATGATTATTTTCACTTTGTTTGTTTTTTTAACTCTTTATTTTTGTTTTCTCATCACAACACAAAACAAACACAACAACTCCCTGAAACAAGTTTGACCGTAAGTCCACATTCAGTATAGTGCAAAGCAGGTAAAACATAAAAAATAAAAAAACATTGATGCAAGACGTGACAAGCAGTTCAGTTAAACATGTATTTTATGACGTTCAAAGATATCTGATTTTAGTTTTAGCAATGCTGTCATTTTTTCCATCAAATAAACGTGTTTGATTCTTTGTTTCCATTCAGTTACAGAAGGTGATGTTACATTTTTCCAATTACCTGTTATGGTTTTTTTTTGCGACCAGTAATAAAATGTGTATTATATATTTTTGATCAGCATCAAAGTCTTTTGAAAATACACCAAGCAGATATGACAGAGTACTTAAAGGAATGTCATGATTTACAATAGTTTCAATCTTCCTATTAATATCTTTCCAAAATTCACAGTTTCTTTCTCAAGAAACTTGTCAAATATTTAAGCTAAATGCTCATTAAAAGCTCATTAGCTTAAAAAAATCTCAGCAGATGCCAAATTAACCAAGACACCTAGTATATTACTAAAAATATTAGCTAAACATTAAGGGCTTTAAAAACTTCAGTAGCCAAACAAGATAAAATAATATATACATAATGCCTAATGAAAACATAATAAATAACAAAGTGTCAAATTAACTAAAAACCAATCCCAGTAGAAGCCCATGTAGTCAGAACAGTTAGCTTATCGCTATGGTATAAGTTAAATGCTGAAATAGCTTTGAAAAAGCTCAATAAATATTAACTTAGCTAACTGTGCTCGCATATCGATCTGATAAACCACAGCAAAGCAACTGACGACTATCAGCAGAATGTTATTGAGGGAAATTTTTATTTTGTGCCCCAAGCAGATAGACAAAGAAATTCCTACATTGGGGTTACTAATGAAAGAAGGTTTTGTCTGCTTTATAGCCAACAGAAGATCCAAACGTCTTCATCCAAGAGACCCCTGTCAAGTCCAGTCTTGGGCTGTGTCTGAATTCCTACCCTAATCCTGATATGGTGCCTCTGTCAGACTCCTCCCCCTCTCCTCTCCGCTTGGCTGCTGATTCATCCCAGCTGCGACCACTTACCTCATCGCCTCACCTGCCTTCTTAAGGAGCTCCAGGATCATCATTCTTCGCCAGTCCGTTGCCCCTGATGGTGCATAGTTGGCCTTCATGTCAAGCTCTAGTTTAGCTTGTCACGTCAAGCCTGTGCCTAAACTCTCTCTCTCTCTCTCTCTCTACTCACCCCCAGGAATCCACAGCCACGAGTGGTCGCCCGAATCAGCCTCAGTCAAGATTCCCCGTTCTGCAAACTCCTCTGGTCATACCTCCAGCCTCTGCCGTTTCCTCTGTTCCCCTGATCTGCATTTTCCTGCGGAGGAATCCACCAGTTATGCCACCTACGTTTGCCTCACGCCAAGGACCCTCCACAAGTTCTGCTCACGCTCTGCTTTCTAATCAACCTATTAAATCTCTTACCTGCCAAGCTCGTCTTCCTCTGTGTTTTTTCCGGGTTCCAGTATCTGGGTTCGAAAGTGTTCTGTAGCCATGACAAATCCCTAACCCTATATAGTGCGGCACTATATAGTTCTCTATATAGTTCTCTGAATTCTTGAAAGCAATTCTGACACCCATGCGCACAAGTTTTCTCTTTCGGGTGTTGTTCATGTGGCGCTTGACACGAAAACAAAGTGACGCATTACCGCCACCACCTGGTCTGGAGGCGAACTACTTCCATTTAACGCGGAGAATGAGACCTATTTGTCAAAGTAAAAACATAATAAATATGAAAATTTTATGAAGATGAATCTGCTGTGTTCTGATCATGGATAACGTGGCTGATTTATAAATAATAAAATTACAAACACATTGGTGTTGATTTAATGTATTTATTTAGAAATAAGCCCCCAAGTCATTAGTCCATGGTAATTATTTTTGTCCCGCTGAACGATTTACGGGCTCTTGCGAGGAGGCATTTTTTTCTGTCGTTTTCTCTTCTACCTTACTGAAAATAGCTTTGAATATGAATCTGTGAGATCAAACCGAAAACGAGCAGATATGCAGCATCACAGGGCGGCAAGGAGGAGGAGGAGAAGCAGACGTCTCAGAAGATTTCCTCTGGATGCCCTGACCACACAAGAACAACTTGTGAGTTAAACTTAAAGTGTTTTTTTTTTTAGTTAAACTTAAGCATTTGGCATTATAAAGATGAGGAGGAGAGCAATATTTCTGGGGGCACTGGACATAAAACCAACCTTTGTAATGAAAATCATTGCCTGCAGTTCAATCCTGCACAATCAGTGAAGGGGACTGCTTGGAGCCTCAGATGTTGAGCCACAGCAGGACGACACCAGGAACATGCAGGACGAGCAAAGTGGCGTCCGTCTGTGAGGACAAATCTCTGCTTTCTTTTCAGCTCCAACTGTGACACACATGACTCTGGAGGAACACGATTATTGTTAACATATTGTTAACATATTATGTATTTATATTTATATGAAAATCCTTTTGAGATTGTTAAAAATGGCTCAGATTTAAATAATACATGTAAATAATTCATTTTTGTGTTTATGCATTTATTAAACTAATTGGAAAAACAACGGCAACATTACATCTTTTATTTTTATTTTATGTATTATTTTTAACTCACATAAGCTTAGCAGACTCTCCTGTCACTCTTCCTCCCTTCTTGATCTTTCCTCCTCTCCTCTCCTCTTTCAACAAAAACCTTTACCCCAATATAACAACGATTAACCGTTTATTAACAAACCAAGACTGACCATGATCAAGTGTCTCTCTTACTCCCTTCCAGCACGAGCTTGCCTGAAAACAAACAGGCTATCTTTCTCCACTGCAAAAAACCACCATCTTAATTCTAGAAAAAAGTACTTACTTTTAGTAGAAATTGACTAGAAATAAGTCAAATTATCTGCCAGTGCAGCTAGTAAATTTTACTTAACAAGATGTCTTGATTTAAGTAAAAATATCTAAGCCATAGTAAATTGGTTAAATCTTGAAATTAGGCAAAAACACTTATTTTAAGCAGTAATTTAAGACAAAAAAACTAGAAACTAGGATAGAGGAGCTTGATTAAAATGTATTGCCCACTAAAATTCAGAAAATAGATCTTGAAACAAGCAGTTGCAAAAGATATTTATTCTTGTTTCAATACTAAAAAGAATGAAAACAAATTCACTTTCGATTCTTTTATTGAACTTACAAACTGAGATTTGTGTTACAAATGTACCCAAATTTTCTAGGAATACAACAGTTTCTTTAACAACACAATTAGAATACTCATCTAAAGAACAGACATAAACATTGAACTGCAAAAGCAGTTCATCTTCCAACAAATTCTTTACTTTAATGCTCTTTCATGTGGTGGTGATGTCCCACTTGTGAATTGTATCCTGAAGGATCTGTCTGAATGACAGAAGGGTGGCCACGCATTTTGTGTAGGTCAGATGTAGTGTGTAAAAATATGCCATTTAGAAAATCAGACCCTCGTGAAGCTTTTCTTTTTCAAACGTCACTGGCATCAAACCAATAGCAACGATTCATCTACAGCCATCGAACACCAAGACTGGACTTGACAGGCCTCTCTTCTGGATGAAGACGTTTGGATCTTCTGTTGACTATAAAGCAGAAAAAAACATTTTTACTTTAGTATCTCCAATGTAGTAATTTCTTTATGTATCTGCTTAGGGCAAAAATAAAAATTTACCTCCTGAACATGCAGTAAAGCTTCACTAGCACATCCCAGTTTCTTTGATGGAGGTGCCACCGAGGGAAAGAGAATGGGAAGGGCCATCATTAGAGCAAAGTTGGCTTCCACTGAAACACAATAAATTGAATTGTTCTTCTTGAAGAAGAAACACATAGAACAAAGTGTTTTTTGAGAAGAAGCATTCACGCATCTAACTACATGTATCAAAAAGGCAAACTTACTTTTATCCCTGTTGATTAGTGGCTTTATTGCCTTCTTTCATACTCTGTAAAATGACCCTGGCGCAGCAATCCTCCCATCTCATTTTGACTTCCTTGAAGAATTCATCATTGTGGGGAGCAAGGACTCTATGCATTTCTCCAAGCACCTGCAATGACAAACCAAGTAGTGAAAAATATATATACATTTAAAATTTTACTTTAGACTTTTTACATAATACTTACATGATGCAATTCTGTGGATAAACATCCACGATGGATGAAGCTCTGGTATCCTCTCTTATGACCTGAAACTCCAGATAAAAAAAACTGGTATACATCAGCTACAATGGGCTTTTACTTCTTGTACATTTCCTGCAGAGTTTTATAATGCCTGGTTTGTACTTGCATACTATCCTTATTCACTAGAAGTGATCACAAATTATATTTTAATTTCTGCCAACAATAGTAACTCACAAACTTAAAAAATGTTAAAATCACAATTTTTAATAACAGCAAGTTTTCATTCAAACATTAAGATCATCAAGCATACATGACAGTCTTTCAAACTGGCCGATTTGGGTGGGAAACTGCCCAATCTGGCAAGCCTAGCATAAAAGTGAGTTACAGTTGTGCAGTATTGGGCTAGCAATAACTCAAGTTAGCTTACTACTACTTTCTTCTTAAACACTGAAATACATTTTAACTAAATAAAAATTAAATTTGACACGTTTAAACAGAACCAAAATATCATTAATTGTATTTTAAAGTATATTTATGAAATATACTGCATACTTACAAAAAAGTGACGAAGTAGCTAACATAGTGCTAGCGCAAGCTAGCTAGTTGCTCCGTTAGCCTGCTTCTCAAGATGTTTAAACCCACTTTATAATCTTTACCAGCTGCGTGGGGCGTAATGGTGATTTATTCTATGTCATATAATTTAATATATCTTACCTCCTTTTATCTTGTCCACCGAATATTATATTCCTAATTTGTTTTTCCTGTTCGTCCTCGTCATGTTCTGGTTCATCAGATGTACCACGCAAATGTGACAAGATGGCGCTGGGTCGGTCACAATATGAAAATTCTCAAAGGGTATCCCAAAAATGCAATAAATAGAATTAATTGTTTTTGTTACACATCATTATGAAAATACATAAGTTATAAAACAGCATATAACGTGTTTGCTCTATCAGTTTAGCTTAAGCAAGTCTTCTGAAGATATTAATCCCCCCTTCCTCTGGTCACAATGGACTTTTCCATTCTCGCTTGTGCCCGCCGGAATGTTCCACTGAAAAATTACGACAATACATGAAAGAATACATATTTTAAAAGATCAACTATTCTACTTAAACTTTGTTTGATATAAAAAATAATTTATTTGATTAAGGAAGATAATCATTGTCTGATTTGTACAATTTTCGATTCAAAATAGATCTTTGCACAAAATCTTGATATGGTATTGCCCAAACCAAGGGCAGTGGAATTATGATTGCGTCATCTGTAGATTGCAAAGTACTGTTTATAATTTAAATTTAATTCAGGTAACCATGCTGTTAGAGTGAAGTGGCTTGTTCTCAATATTAGCAAATATGTATGTGAAAGGTCTCTAATTATAATTTCTGCAAATAAAACAATACTTACTTTTGGACTTACACAAAAAATTTTGTGGTAAACAATGTATTGTTGACAATACAGACAACATTGTATTGAAGCCAGGTTTATGAAACACTGTTTTAACAGAGACCTTCTTGCTTATGAAATAGCTATACCTAATCTTGCTTACGTTTATAAATGCTGAAAACATGCTTGGTTATCATCGTTTCAAAATCAGTATTTTGATTAAATATAATATTGATGATGATATTGCAGTAAAAAACAAAAAATATGTATCCATTGTTTATCCTTTTAATATTGGATGAGCTATTAAACATCAGTATTCAAATACATTTTTGGATATCAGATAATGTGGTAACATCTAAAATGAACTTAAATTAAGACCTTAACCTGTGCTTAAATCAGGCCTGCAGTATTTTTCTTGTTTGCATGAAAAATGATTAATATCTAAAGTTACAGACTGATCAAGAAAGGTAATGCATATTTTTTTCTTAAAACAAGTTTAATAAACTTAAATTAGGACGTTTTCCTGTCCTTAAATCAGGCTTGCAGTGTTTTTTTCTTGTTTTGCATGTAAAATGACTAGTTTCTAGATTTACAAACTGATCAAGACAGGTAATGCATATTTTTCTTAAAACAAGTTTAATAATCTTACACGTGCTGCTGTTTTTATCTAAAATCAAGATCAATAAGATTTTACAGCTAGTTTTAAGTTTAATAATCTTAGGTAGATTGACAAAATTTGCAGTGTATGCTGTTGCTAATAAATGATGAGTATTTCTCGTTGTGGTTTTGCTGATGGTCTAGTCTGGTTGATACCAGGTGAGTTTCTGCTTTAAACGGGATCTTAGGTCTGAATGTTCTTTAGATGTGAGACAGACATGGAGCCAAACACACACTCACACGCTGCAGTGAGTGACGGGCAGCGGGTTTACGTTTTTACAATCCCTGTGCGATCCCCCCCCCCCCCCGGCTTTCTTCCTCTAACATCCCGTCCCCGAAACTGCGCGCTCTTCCTCAGAGACGGGAGCGCGCAGTTTTAGGCACGGCAATTCACAGGTTTCCGGGTGGTACAAACTCTGTGAAATAATAGATAATAGTAAACTGATAGTGCTGGCGTAGATTTTGTTCTCCAAGCACCGCTACCACTGCGCGCCTCTGGCATTGCATCGCGCCAGACAAGGACTGGTTTAATGAAAAAAAAAGTATAATTTAAGATTTGTCTGCGAGCCACATGTGACCATCAAAAGAGCCATATATGGCTCGCGAGCCATAGGTTCCCGACCCCTGGTCTAGATTCTAATCAATCAGGTGTCTGTGTCTCGTATTGTTTGGAGGCAGTTGGAGTTTGTATACACTTCAAAAAACCACCATCTTAATTCTAGAAAAAAAATATTTGTTTTAGTTGAAATTGACTAGAAATAAGTCATATTATCTCCTGGTGCAGCTAGTGAATTTTACTTAACAAGATGTCTTGTTTAAGAAAAAAATATCTAAACCTCATTAAATAGGTTAAATCTTGAAATTAGGCAAAAACATTTGTTTTGAGCAGTAATTTAAGACAAAAAACCCTAGAAATTAGGATATAGGAGCTTGAATAAAATTTATTGTTTACTAAAATTGAGAAAATAAATCTTGAAATAAGCTGTTGCAAAAGAGCTTTTTTCTCGTTTCAATACTAAAAAGAATGAAAACAAATTCACTTGTCGAATTCTTTTATTAAACTTACAAATTGAGATTTGTGTTACAAATTTACCGAAAGGCACTTGGAATACAACTGTTTCTTCAACAACACAGGTAGATTACTCATCTAAAGAACAACAGTTTATGTTCAAACAAATCC
The DNA here is from genome assembly GCA_037389245.1 of Oryzias sinensis. Taxonomy (NCBI): domain Eukaryota; kingdom Metazoa; phylum Chordata; class Actinopteri; order Beloniformes; family Adrianichthyidae; genus Oryzias; species Oryzias sinensis. Next base: position 808,277 of record CM074496.1, on the reverse strand, counting down.
TTTACTTTAATGCTCTTTCATGTGGTGGTGGTGGTGTCACCAGTGAATTGTATCCTGAAGGAGATCTGCAGTGTGTCATAAAATGCCATTAAGAAAATCAGACCCTTGTGAAGCTTTTCTTTTTCAAACATAACTGGTATCAAACCAATAGCAACGATGCATCTGCTGCCATCGAACACCAACCCTGAGTCCGAATTACCGCCCTAACCTCTATATAGTGCACTATATAGTGCGGTCGCCATTTTGTAGTGCTGTCCGAATCTACAGTTCAAAAATCGAGTGGACTAGAAATTTCCCAGAAGTCTCTACGAAAAACCAGTGTGGATCGATGCTCACTCGATTGGCGAATATTGACCAGAATGCACTGCGTTCGGACCAGAATCCAATGCGTATGAGCCACAATGCATTGCGTTTGAATTATGCAAAAATGGCGGACGGTTGCGCAAGGAAGACAATCGAAACATGTAAGTATTTTAAAAAAATTCAAGTATTTGTTGTAAAATATAATTGTAAATACGTAAGATGATGTGTGTAATATGTCATATTCCTCAATAGACAACATACATTGTTTTGAAGCTCATCAATTACGGTAATACTAAAGCTAACGCAAACTAGCGCCGAAGGCTAAAAACAAACGCTGTAGATATTACATCACTTCTAACCGTTTTAAATGTGTTTATATATGAAGGGACAGACGAGGATGAGGAAACTCTGATCCATCGGCGGAAATGTTATTATAAAGAATCCTCAGGCCTATTGTCCTTTAAAAATGTTGAAATTACATCTAATGCACACATTCACTTGTATATTTAGTTTTAAACATATCGCTATTCGGTGGGCATGGGCCTTTTTGGATGGACACACTTGATAGTCTGGAGATGGTAACGGTTTAAAGGTCAGTGAAAATGAATCCTAAACATGAGGTCCTAAGCATTTTGAGTGCAATAAGGGAATACAGTTGTTAGGAGATTTGCTCTCCCTGACTGACAGACCTTTCATCAAAGTCTGCCCGACAAACACAGCTCGCATTCTGTGTTCCACAGACTCCAGAGGAAATGTCCTAATGCCCTGTCTACCAGCCTAGTTGTAGTTGCTTTGCCAGAAACAATAAAGTGAGGGATCATACTCAATTTATTGCTAGGGTGCACTGGTAGGGCAGTCGAGCTCAGATTGGAATATTGCAGGTTCGATCCCCGCCTTGCCCGCCCATTTTTCGAGGTGTCCTTGGGCAAGACACTGAACCCCATTTTGCCTCTGGAGGAAGGCTGGCGGTGGTGTTCGGCAGCGGAGCCGCCACCAGCGCCTTAGGCCTAAGAGGAAAGTAGAAAGTGCTATGCAAGTGTACCCCATTTACCATCACCAACAGGCAGACCCTCTAGGCTTTCTCAATATTAAGAAAGCAAATAACTGGACAAATGTTTGTCAGAGAGAAAGAAAAAGGTATAGTTGATAGTGCTAAAAATGTCACTTCTGCGTAGGTCTGTCATGCAGAAGATAATGCGAATGTTTTGAGGAAAAAAAAACAAATTAGAAATATGCACAACAAAAGGTGTTGTAAAAAGGGGTGGGATCATACAAGATGTTTCTTCTACCTGCACCTTTTCAAGCACATTGTTCTGTTTTCTCGGATTATTTTTAAGTCTTGTGTTTATTTTCATTTTGGGTTTGTGTTTGAAATAAAAACAAAAAATCCTGATTACATTTTAAATAAATTGACCCCCCCAGAATATATAATCAATGCAGGCTAAATAGTATTTGAGCGTCTGGATAGCTCAATTGGAAGTAAACTGGGGTTTGATTCCCAGGTGGAGCAATAAGCTTTAATCAGTGTGGGACCCTTTACACTACTGGTCTGTGTTGATACCAGGCTTGTGTCAGGAAGAGTATCCAGTGTTGTTATAACCGTTCTTGTCTCTTCAGAGTTTCTTTTTTCCCAGCCTGCCCCAGAAGCACCTGATTGAGGAGGGTTTAAAATGCCCGTTTTTGGCTCCTCCCTTCCCTTCTACCATGGCTGGCAGCGACACCAGCAGAATGACTCATGCTTGTCACAGCAGCCTTTTTCCCTCCCCAGGTATTTGTTGTTAGTGGTTCCTAGTTAGTGGGAATAAAACTGGTTGTTCTGTACCCTAAGCACTTGGTTGAGTCTTTCATGTTGCACCCACTGAGCCTGGATGTAACAGGCGTAAAAATCTCTGCCAAACCGAATGTGCAGGTCAGAGAAAGCTGCTTCGTTGTGACAACCCCTGAGGGGGTTTGCTGAAAGGTGAACAACAAAAGGCTACATTATATCTGTTGTGTCCTTAAAAGTGTTGTGCAAGACACCTCTTGAGTGGTTGGAAGACATTTCCCGCGCTCCTCCCTGCTGGGGAGTCGAGTTAAAAATGTTCCAGCACCACTGGGAAGCTAATTAACCATAGGCTGAGAAGAAACCTCTGCTCTCTGCTGTTTTTACCCCCTAATGGGAAACACCACCAAAATCACTTGTTCAACCTCAGGACCTTACTGACAGAGAGGAAGTTAACTGTCCCCCCACACAACAAACACCGTCAAAGCCCCCATCCCCCAAAAGCATGCCTTCTCCTTCACACATGTAGGCCTACAGAAGTGTGAGCACATGTGCAAACACAAATCCACGCTCCAATCCCTCCCAAAAACCCCGTTATGTTCCGTCAGTCCAGCTGGAAAACACTTGCAGATGGAAATGCAAATTTAAAGAAAAAAAAATATGGCTTTTAGTTCCAACTCAAAAGCAAAGGTGTTCTCAAACATTATGACAAAAACCAAGACTTATTTAAAAAAAGACAAAAAGTGACAAACCATGAACACCATTAATATGCATTAAGAATACATAAAATACATATGGTTCTGAGTAAAACCCAAATATTCTTAACCTATGACCTATTCATCAAATGTTGCTTTTATTAAAAAATGTCCAGCACATATACCTTTTTTTTTTTATTCACCCAAAACAAATGTAAAAAAGAAGAAATATATTATTGGATACATCTATAATTTACATACATCATTTATTTTTTCATTACATCATGCAGCGGGGCATGAAAGCGTCAGTCATCATTCTTAACGAGTTGTCTCAGCTAAAAAGATGAGAGATCTGTCACATACATAATAGAATAGTGAGAAATCGATTGAGTGAAAAAAAGGTATATGGTTCAGAAAAAAAGTATTTAGCCCCTAAAAAATAAACCAAGAGTCTGTCCTTCACAAACCTTTTACTTTAAGTAACTCATTCTATCCTCCACTTGTGACCTGCATCACTGGCACCTGGGAGAACTGGTTATTTGAATACTTTTGCACACGTTTAAAATCGTCAGTTTGAAATTTTTCAACCATAAGGACACCAGGTTGTAGACCTGAGCAAGACTGGGGTGAACCAATCTACAATAATCAAGCTGCTTGACGAGAAGAAATCAACTGTTGAAGCAAACAGAGAAAAGAGCTCAGAAGTATACCAGGATAGTGGTCAATGACCTGAAGAGAGCCGAGTCTAAAGTAATAAAGGCTACTAGCTTAACTCGTTTCATGAATTTTGGTCAAGAATCTTCTTTCATGAGTAAGAGCACACAGGAGGAATGTGGCTGTATCTTCCTGCATGATAATAATCCCAAAGACAGAGAATGAAAGAGCGAGTACTTTAAAAGCATTTTAAGGTACTGAAGTCACCTAGCCAGTCTCTGAACCTCAAAACAACCGGAGGAAGTTGAAAGTCTGTGTTGCCGAGAGAAGGCTCCAAGGCATAAAGCTGCATTCACACCGAATGCGTTTCGCATCAACCGCCTCTTTCGGTTCGCAGCAAGTTCTGTGCTTGTGACCAAAAAGCTTCCAGCTAACGTTTTTAGCTTGATAGCTACATGGAGGGGTGTCTTTGTTTCTGATACCCCTCTGTGGGACTACTTTCTATTCTGGTCCTGTTAGACCTCAGTGCAGCCTTTGACACTATCAACCACAGTATTTTACTGCATAGATTAGAGCAGGACATAGGGATCAGAGGATCTGCTCTCCAGTGGTTTAAATCCTATCTGTCCAACAGGTATCAGTTTGTTAATGTAAATGGCCATTCCTCTCAGTGCACTTGAGTTAACTATGGAGTCCCACAGGGCTCAGTTTTAGGACCCATCCTGTTTACGCTTTATATGCTACCCCTAGGAAACTTAATCAGGAAACACAGCATTAATTTTCATTGTTATGCCGACAATACACAGTTGTATTTATCTATGAAACCTGACCAGAATGACAATATAGAGAAACTGAACGCCTGCATCAGTGACATCAAGACCTGGACGACAACTAATTACCTCCTCTTGAACCCAGAAAAAACTGAGGTCCTAAAAACCTCAGAGATGCTCTGTCTGATCAGATAGTCTCCCTGGATAGCATAAGTATAGCCTCCAATTCCACAGTTAGAAACCTAACTCTTTGTTAGCAGCGTGTCCTAAGAGTTCCTTAAGAAGTCTCCAGCTTGTTCAGAACGCAGCTGCTAGATTGTTAGCAGGAACTAGCAGAAGAGATCATATCACTCCTGTGTCAGTTTCACTTCACTGGATCCCAGTTGATTCTAGAATCCAGTTCAAGATCCTCCTGTTAACCTATAAGGCCTTACATGGAATGGCCCCGTCCTATATTAAGGACCTCATAGTCCCTTACCATCCAATCAGAACACTTCACTCACTAAATGCAGGACTGCTTGTGGTTCCTAGAATTAGTAAAAGTATGGTTGGAGGTAGAGCGTTTAGCCACCAAGCCCCTGTCTTATGGAATAAACTCCCAGCTCATGGAAGAGAGTTCGATTCAGTTTCTACATTCAATGTTAGACTGAAAACATTCCTCTTTGGACAGGCTTATTGTCAGACTAGATAGTATTCAGAGATTATTTAATTACTTAATTTTAATATGTTTAAATTAACCTTTTATAACAATAACTATTTGTTTTAAAAGGCTGCTAGAAGTTGAAGCTGGGGTAACTATGGTGCTCTGGGGTTCTTTCCTCTTTTCTCATCTACTTCTACTCTCCTTCTCTTCTCTATTCTTGATCATTTAGTTCTCCATGCCTCTTTTTGGTACATTGCGATTCATGTATTATCCCTCTTTTCCTCTCCCCTCCTGGGGAGTGGGAGTGCTTCCAGACTCCAGTTGGCTCATCCGTGCTCCTGTTCCTGACCGTGTACCTCGTCTCTGCTCCTGCTCCTACACCTGGCTGTGGATCCTGCCTCTGGCTCATCTCTGCCTCGTCTCTGCTCTGTACCTGACCGAGTGGTCTCTGCTCCTGCTCTGACACCTGGCTGTGGATCCTGTCTCAGGTTTGACCCGCGCCCCTGATTGCCCCCCCAACCACGGCTGGATGAAGCTCGTCTGCTGGACTTTAAATATGTAGTTATAGATTTAGATAAGTTAATTCTTCTCTAAGAGTTCTGGTAAATCGCCTGTCCATCCTGGGGGAGGATCCCTCCTTCATGTGGACACCAAAGAGGTTTCTTCGTTTTTTCCGGAATCCAGTTTTTGTATTTGGAGTTTTCCTTACAGAGAAGGGGGTCTAAGGGATGGCAAGTTAGCTAAGTCAATTTGTTAGTTCATTTTAGTATTTTCCTATTGAACTCTTTGTATTCATGATCCTTTTGAGTTCATGTTTCACTCCGAGGCCCATCGAGACGACTGTTGTTGTGATTTTTGGCTAGTCAAATAAAATTGAATTGAATTTACCATTCACGGAGGACGTGGATGATCAGGTTTATTTATTATGAAAAGTTCTACAAAATCATCCGTCTCCATGTCTGCGATAATTCAGATTCTCCCCGCTCAGTGATCGTCTCTCCCATAGCTGCGTTTAAAAGTCGGCCGCTTCCGCTGTGTTTCCGTCTCTCTCTGAGCCAGTTTGAAGGCTTGCTGTCCCGCGTTCCCAGAGGAAAAAACAAAACAAGAATAAAACCAGGGGACTATTTTGATTATTCTCTCAATGAAAATAAGAAAAATCCTGTTAACTTCAGGAAGTCTGATCAGGATGGCTTTCCATCCAGCAGTAGCTCTGTCTGGCTGTCAGCTCTTCTGCTGGGAGCAACATAGAGAGATCAGTGGCTCTAGTTCCATGGGCCCTGCAACAGACTGTCTAGGGTGTATCCGCCTTCACCCAACAGTAGCCAGGACGGGTTCCTGAAACCCCGCTGCCCCGAAAGATTGATTCACTATATTGGATTTGTTTTCTACCCCGTCACTGAAAATGTCACGTGCCTAAGGTTGAGTCCCTGAGTGGTAGATGGTGTGCGGTGACCTCCTCAGAGTTCCAATGTTTTTGAAACTGTGGCCGGCCACCCAATTTGTGCTTCTCGAATCGCGCCGCCAGACCTTAAATCACGTCTGTACCATTTACTTATTATTGAAACTGAATCGCATTTGGTGTGAACACAGCTTTACAGCTGTAGAAGATCTGCATGGGCCTGAATGAACAAAGCTTTGTTTATGAAACAAAAAAACTCACCTTCTACTCATGTCACTCAATAAATCTTTAAAATCTTCTGAAAGTCTGAGAATGTATTCATCTGAATGCTGCCAATGCTGCTGGTAGTGTGTAATTACCAATGCTGGGAATCTTACTTTAAAAATATCCAATCCACTTTATTTAAATAGCAAATTTCCCAAACAAACAGTTTCCAAAATGCTGTACAGAGTTGCCTCTAAGTCATAGTTATTAGTTACATCAGCCAAAAAGTAATTGAGTCAGTTCCATAGTTACTGCATCATAAAAGTAGTTACTCAGTATCTCCAGAGAACTGGAGTTTTATACACAAAATAAAATAAACAAGATAATGTGCTCAAAAAAATGAGTGGGTAGAAGGTAATTGTAATAATTGCCACCTCCAATCTATCTATTTATATATATATATATATAGATATATATAGATATTTTTTAACCCATTTAACATCATTCTAAACACAAATGTATTCAAGAAAAAAAATATATATCGAGTCATGATTGTTGACTTGAAGTACATTCTTCCATTAGGCTTCTCGTTTTCTATTTTACACACTTTGACGTTTTTCAGCTTTCCTGAAACAGGTTTCGTGTGTTCTGTAGAAATAGGCATTGTATTATATTTTATTACATCTGCAACATTCAGTCATTCTGAATTATATAGTATAGTTGAGCGGTAGGGCATCACTAGCACACAATTGAATCATTTTATGGGAAATCTGCAGTAGTTGGCCTTCCATGGGGTTTGATGTAGGCCGGACCATCTTCACACATTGCTCACAGCTGCATTGTGACAGATCTCGTTTTACCAAGGCTACGTCGGGACATCTGGCTTGTAGAAACTGCCACCTGTTTCTGTGAAGCCGTCTTTCAAACGACTTCCATTATATGACCATTTGTTGGCTGGATTAGTTGCAGCACAACATGTGTTTTGACAGTCTAAAATTGTTCTTAGTTTTATACAAAGTTCCCCATTAGTGAGGTTCAGAAAGAATAAACTAAGAGTATGATCAGTGTCAGTTTGTCTTTTTTCTTTTTTATCACTTCCCACACTGGAATCATACTGGTATCAAATAAAAACTTTAGAACAACTTTGTGTAGTTTTGATTCATCATCTCAGACCTGACCTTCATTTAATTTACAAAGAACCCATATGTGACCGGGAGATTAAGTTTAAGACTTCTCAGTGTCCTGCAAAATAATTTAACATCCTTGATGTGAAATTGGGAGACAGGAAACTCTCTTGTTTAACCCTCTAAAGTTGGTGCTTTAGCGCCAGTGTTGCCATTTTTTAGACTACCGTAACTCTTCAATTGTTGATGCAATTCCAGTGGATTCTGAAGTAGAGAAAAGCAGCCCTGCGCTGATGTGCAGCACTGTACGGCAATGAAGGGCTTTAATGAACTTACACCACCTGATTCTGTCCTGGAGAGAAGCGGCTCTACACAGTTATGCAACACTTTACATTAGCATCAGTGCAAAGTCAATGTTGATTGCGTGAACTGCCAAAACCGTGTGTTATTTAGGTCTTGCCAGCAATATCTTCGGTCTTAATAAGTTAAGGGAAGTAACCTTCATCAGATCCAGACAAGATGATGTCACATCTAGTTAGATCTTTTGGTCTCAGACAACAGAAAAAAACTAGTTAAGCTTGATATATGAAAACTGCAAAGACTAACAAACTTTTTTCCTCAAGTTTCAATGAATGAAATACTGCTAGCCATATTAAAAGTGTGACAGAGCTCAAAGGCAGAAAGTGTCCAAAACATCTGATTGTGGTTTAAGGACTGACATTGTATCCAGGCAGTATAATAAGCCAGAATTATTACACATTAAAACTAAACAAAAGACTGCAATTTTGTAAAACCAACAAATGTGTGACCATTAGAAATGTCAAATACTTTTCTCTACGCAAGCTTTACCATCTGCTCAGCACACGCTTATATTTTGTAATGTAACAGACATTTTTTATATTTTTCAAGCAGTGAATATACATAAACTACGCTTTTCGCCAAATAAACAATTCACCAGATTTCCAAATTCTCTTGTCACATTTTGTATTCCCATTACGGCTTTAAAAGGTCTATAACATCCATATTATTTGAGCTTTTAAGTGTATGATTATGTTTATTTCTCTTAAAAAACAAACCCAAAGCGGTTTTTTGATCCGTTCCCACACATCTGAGCAGTCCTCTAAAAACCTGCACACTGAGCACCAGCCCCTCCCAACCCACAAAAATGAGTGGGTTCTCACATTAATACGTATTAAAGTGGGGAACACCTCCTGCCAGGAAGAGTCTGTCCTGCCAGCTCCGCCCCCTGGTTAAAACACACACCCACTTTCTAAGTGGAGCTAACTGTCATCGCTTACAGGCTTTCAGCAGAACCTTGAACCGTCTCAGAGACGGAAAGAGAAGCAGATTGTTCAATCTCCTTTCCGGCATCAAAGCCCAACTATTTTATTCACACACAAACAGCGTAACAACATGAATGTCACTTCTCTTCACAGCTCCCTCACTTATGTTGAGGGATTCTACACACAGAAGATTCCACACTTCCCATAAGTCTTAGTGGCCAACCCCCGGTCGCCACAGTGTATATATATATATATATATATATATACATATTAATCATATATATAGGGATATAGTTTACTCTCAAAGGCTTAAGAAAAACCTGATATAGGTCCTTTAAAACTTGAAGATGACTGGATGAGTTAATGATGAAAACACAAAATGTACCAACACAGTAAAGTAAAACCAAGACTTGTTCACAAACAAGTGGTATACTCACACTTCTGTACTGGCAGGAAGTGTCAAAGATTGGTAGTGTGCGACCCAACGTGCTGGAGACCAGACTTGGTGTCAGAAACTTAAACATTTAATGAACAAACTTGATCATGACAAGAACTATAGAAGGACACAACTGGTGTCAAACAGAACAGATGAGCTGCCAATGATGAACTGAATAGACCCTAAAATCCACTGAGGATCATTTACACTAATCAAAACAGCTGTGAATGATTAGCAACCTAAAGCTGGTGCGACTGACGGAGGGTAAACAGAGCACGACCACAACCAAGAGCACAACTGAAAAACCAAGCTAAAGCGCACAATCTTCACAGAAAGAACCCGTAAATTAATATCAGCAAATCTACCCACCCACAAAAGGTAGAAAACCACTTTGCACATGTTCACAGTTAAAGTGCTCTTTTTTCAGCTGCTGCTATTTTTTAAAGCCCTAAAATCAGCTGACCTGCTTATTCAGCAGCATTGGATCTAGCCACTAATGGTGGAACAGGAAAACCATGGAACTGACTGGAGTTAGTCAATAGTGGAAGAAGTCCTAAAAACAGACCTAATTTCTGTCAGCAGGGGTCAGACCGCAGCCAGTGTCTATGCAGGCAGAATTAGCAGCTGTGGGAGAGAACAAGAGATCCAAAGAATGCAATGAAAGGAGAGCAGCAACCAGAGCTGTGGTCACAACAAATGCACAGAGCAGGAGTGAGACTTCTTGCCAAGTGGGGACAGTTCAGTCCAGTTCACTTCCTTGTGTGGGGCCTAAACCATTCCCCAGAGTCTGAGCCATCAGATAGACACTTTTATTCAAGGAATTGCCAGGACATTCTGACACTTTTCAAATGAAGCAACAGCTGAAGGGCAGTACCTTAAGCCACTCTTTAAACTTTATGAGATAACTTCTCACCACAGTGGAGATAGTTAACATGTTTATCTTGCAGTTTTGCAGTATCCATGAAAAACCCAAATAATTATGTTGTTTTCTCTCTTTTTATGTTTTAAAGAGGATTACACAAAAAAGTCATTTATGCTGATTCGTTTGTTTTGCAAGAGAGTCAAACAAAAAGATTACACTAGAGGAAAAAGGCATAGAGTAAATTGATTTGGTTATGGGTTAATATTTTCCACTTGGAAAGTTCTGTTTCAGCTGTCAGTTACTGGTCTGATATTTGCCTATAGGATTCCTGCTGTGTGGAGTGACACAGGGGTCAAGGCAGAGCAGCGGAGCCACTTTTGTGTCTTGCACACTAGAATCCCTCGAGGAGCTCGGAAAGGGGAAACTCATTTGTTATGTCTTGGTGACAGAGTGCTAATCAGTCAGTAGTAACAATTTCTTCTCTAGACTTTCATGAAGAGTACCACATCATTTACTCCATGAACTCAATGAGAGGATCTAGATCACAAAAATGCCCCAAAATTTGGAATGGTTGGCAAAGTATGGAAAAGTCAAACAGCTTCGAGTACACATTTAGATACATGTATGTATGCTTGGTTTAACACATTTTCAATTCCCTGGATGGCTATGTTTTTTTCTTAGTAACATAATTTAAATTCTGGTAATCCTAGTTGTGATGATAGACATATTCTTGGGAAATCAATGGAAATTGTGAAGGCAAAAAAAGAAAAAGCAGCTGTTTCATGTCACGTCACTTTATGTTGACATACTTTCATGTATTGAAGCCTTCAGGGAATGTGCAGTTCAATAGAACAATTTCACTATGACTATAGAAAAATACAATTAGGAAAAATACAATTAGGAATATGTAATATATACATATATAAGGAATCTGGGGCTGTTTGGTGGAGTAGTGGGTTTTCTCCAGGAACTCCCCCAAAGCCCAAAAACATGCTTCATAGGTTCAATGGCATCTCTAAATTGCCCCTTGGTGTGGATGTGAGTGAGCAAGTGTGAGTAACAGATCCTGCAACAGACTGATGACCTGTCCAGGATGTACCCCACCTTCACCCAACAGTAGTTGGGTTTGATGGATGGATGGATAGATGGATGGATGGATGGATGGATGGATGGATGGATGGATGGATGGATGGATGGATGGGCGGACGGACGGACGGACGGACGGACGGACGGATGGATGGATGATACACTGAATTTTGTGTTTGTCATTAGGATCCACAAATGAACTAAATTGAATTTAACTCATTTTTTACCTTCAACTACTGTGACATTCTTGGTAATTCAATATTTAAATAGTTTTATTCACTTGTGTTTATTTGACATTTTAAAGTGGATCTGAAAAGTAGGCAAAGTACATCATGTCTTTCCCATTGTTTCATGTTACAGCCTTATTACAGAAAATGGGGAAAAAAATCATTTGTCTCCTGAAAGAATTCCAAACACAACAAATAAACCATAAAGCCAATGTTAAACTATGTTTTTGAAATTGTTGCAAATTTCGAATTTTCTTAAATTGTTGTATATTTAAGAAAAATAATAAACCTGTAACATAAAAATTTTCAAAGAAGTGAAACACTGTGAATACTTTTCAAATCCACCGTATCAAACAAAACCTGATTAATATGCATGTCCTCCACATGCATGGGTGGGTTTTCTCCAGCTTCCTCCTACCATCCAAAAACATGCTTCATTGTTTAATTGGTTTCTCTAAATTGTTCCTAGGTGTGAATGTAAGTTTGCATGAGTGTGTGATTTTCGCCCTGCCCATATATGGAATATAAGAAATTAAAAAGCAACTATGTTTTCCATGCATGTTTCATATCAGTTTTATAGTTTTTTCTTATAAATCCTTTTTCCAGACACATGCTTTTCATGAAAATAAAACATTAAATGTAGGTTTTCTGCAAGTATAATGTATAAACCTTACAGGGAAATTATGCTAGCTTTATATGCTGTTTTTACTTTCATTTTATGTCATCTAATGAAAATGACTAGGCTACTACAAAAAAAATTACATACAAGTTTTTTGTATGTTAATGATACATAACATCATAGTAAAATATGTTTTCCTTACAATCTACTGAAGTTACTTTCTGCTAAAACTAGTGCAGTTCCAACAGGCATATATTGTATGTTCCGACCATACAGCACGCTTTAATGTGTTAATTAGTTGGGCATAAAATAAGGCCCCCATACAGTCTCAGAGAGGTAGAGATTAGCTGAGAAGCAGTTCGCTCAATTCTCTTAATGGTGTCATTGCCCATTATTTTGAGCACACATGAACAGCGTAACAGCTCCCTCAATTAGGCCCTGTGTTCGAATTACCGCCCTAACCCCTATATAGTGCACTATATAGTGCGGTCGCCATTTTGTAGGGTTGTCCGAATCTACAGTTAAAAAATCGAGTGGACTAGAAATTTCCCAGAAGTCTCTACGAAAAACCAGTGTGGATCGATGCTCACTCGATTGGTGAAAATTGACCAGAATGCACTGCGTAGGAGCCACAATGCATTGCGTTTGAATTATTCGAAAATGGCGGACGGTTGGGCAAGGAAAACCAATGAAATATATCACTAGAGGAGACACGCCCGCTTTAGAAGCCTGGGCGACGGTGGTGGAGCGCGACGCCATCTTGGTGAGGTCAACGACGCCCACATGACAATGATTTCTATTGCTATTAGTGGTGTTTAAGTAGCTTTTATATACTATATATATTTTTACATTTATATATATTTATACATATATGTAAATATATTATATTTATATATATAATATATATATAGACACATCATTTGTTGTTGTTAAAGAAGAGAAACAGTCAGCCTTAAAAGCTCAAACTTTAATGAAAATGCATTGTTGCAGGACTTCTTACAAATAAAACAA